>CM021101.1:42856087-43204097 GCA_007115665.2 Sequoiadendron giganteum
TATGCCATGGATAGCAGGCTTATTTCGGTAGTGGGAGTAATGAAGAATGTGGAAGTAAGGATAGAAACTTACCTGGAAGCTACCTATAATATTGATATAATTGTAATTGACACACCACCCTAGTTTGGAATGCTCTTGTCAAGACAATGGACTACAAAAGTTAGAGGTAATGTGTAGTTCAATTTATCATATGCCGCTATACCAATAAATGGAGAAGAAGTAAAGTTATATAGAGAGCCAAGAATGAATCAAATTTTTGAGTATGTTCCTCAAGAAAAAAATAATTGCTTCTATGATGTAGATTTGGGAAGTTTTAGAGTAGAATCATCTTAGCCTAAGTTAGTAAACAAAGACCCAATTGATAAACATGTTTCTGAAAATCAACAAGGGATATGGAAAATGTATTTTGATGGGGGATGTAGCCAAGAAGGTAATGGAGCTATGATAGTTTTCTTATCACCTACAGGTACAAATTTTAAATATTCATTTTTGTTAGCATTTGAATGTACAAACAATGTGGTAGAATGTGAAGCCTTGTTAACTAGTTTGAACATAGTTGTTAAGCACAAGATTAAACTATTAACTATTTTTGGAGACTCTAAGCTGGTTGTGTCACAAGTCAGATCAAAATATGTTGCAAAGAATAAAAGACTAAAGCAATACATGAATGCTATATGGTATACAATCGAGCTATTTGATGTTTTCTCCATTCATTGGGTGGATAGATCAAAAAACATAATGGCAGACTTCCTAGCCAATGTAGCACTAAGAAAAGGTGACATCACACTAGCAGGAGTATCTCAAATTGAGTTCAAAACAAGACCTGCTATGCCTAACAATATATACGGTTGACAAGTTTTTAATGATGATAGTGACCTCCTGAAGTTTCTTCACTGTATAGATCAATATGAGGCCCAAGAAATTGATTTCAGTTCCTTTGTAGAAGAAATAGATGGAAAGCAGACAGTATTCGGGAAGGTCTTATAGCTTAAAACTAATAAAATTCCCAAAGGACTAGTAGCATTGGAAAGAGTATATGATGGAAATAATCAGTCCCTCATGAAACAAACACCAGTCAAGATAAAAGATATTGAAGAGGTAAATTTAGGGACTGAACTAACACCAAGAAAATTATAAATTAGGAAGAAGATAAGCCCAAATATTTGGAGAATGTTGATTTCATTACTAAGAAAATATAAACATGTGTAGTTAGGGTAAAAATATTAGAGAAAAATGCATAAATGAGTTATAATGAAAAACCCTAACAAGCACAATAAAGCACAAACTAGCATGAAAATCAAAACAAGAAAGCAAAGCAAACTGATCTCCAAGCTAGATTTGATTTATCTCCATTGCTCTTCTAAACCTGCATGAGAATGCAAGATTTTGAAGGTTTGATTTTTGATATGTTGATTGCTCATTTTCACAACATAACAATAAGATGAAGATAATAGAAGAAAAATAGACAGATAGATAAGAAGATTGAGAGAAATTTTGGTAGAGTGAGGATGCTAGAAGAAGATTCCACCAAATGACCCATGAAAGAATTGATTTATAGGAGAAGGCTGATTTGATTCAATGGCAAAGATTAAAAGTAAAATTTTTGACATGTATGGCTAGGATTAAAAATTTATTTTAGTACCTATGATGCACATTAAGTGGTTTATGACATGAGGCTAAAATTAAGATGTGAGGAAATAAGTGGGATTATTTTATTTATTTTGGAAGAAAAGATGCTTATGACGCACAATGAATGGGGCTAAGAATATAATGTGAGTGGGAATCTCATAATTTAAATAATAAAATTATTTAAATTATGTGTGCATGTGAAGAGTTGTAGTCATGTGACACATGTTGCAATGTAACAATAAGTGAGGGATTAATTCAAATATTTAATTTGAATTATTTTGAGACATGTGAAGGGGGAATTAATTAAATAAATGAGATTTATTTAATTAATTGGGAAGGTGATTAAGTGGAATAAATGGGATAAGTGGGATAATGTAATGATCTAGGGTAAAATATTACAAGATGTTTTACAAGGTCATGTATTGACTAGGTAATGTTATGACATGGACAATTTTGGGTGTCTAAATTTTGCCCCTCTTTGAGATGATGTTCGAGATAGTGAGATTTATGTCGAGTAACATCATTTCAAAGAAGCTAAGGTGTGGATAGATGAAAAAAGATGATGCCCCAACCACTTGTGGAAGTGAGGAGTAAGTTGAATGAAGGAAAGGGATGATAGAAGAATATGATGATGCAAAAGATATGAAGAAATGGGATGATGATATAGGATATGATAATGATGATGATGCCCCCTCGAGAGGATAAGCAGGTTGGAAAAACACGAATATGCTCTCGAAATGAATAAGATGATAAATGAGGGATAAGATGAATGATTAAAGATAAGATGTAGATGAAAAAGAAAAATGGCATGCTATGCTGCGATAAAGTGAGCAATCATATGTTTGATATAGCACTAGATGTTATGTACCAAGGTATAAAGGACCAAGGTGACGATGTGTCTCTTGCCCCAACATAATAAAACCTTGTCTGGATACAAGATATGAATATTAGTTGGGATTAATTCGGATTTGATGCAAATACAAATTGAAATTTGATAACACACACAAGCAAGAAAGCATGCATGCACAAATGATACAAAAACAAACAAGGTATTGCCCCTGTCAAGCTGTAAACTGATGATTAATTGATTGATTGATGATGATGATAGTGTTGTCATTGCGTGGAATGATATATCCCTAGATCAACACAAGGATGATTGATTAACTGATTCATCGATGATGATAGTGTTGTCATTGTGGGGAATGATATATCCCTAGATCAACAGAAGGATGATTGATTGATTAATTGATTGGGTTCACAACAAGATTAGGATCAAGACCGAAATGTGATCTGATAATTTGACTTGATTGATTAGCTTGGTTGGTATGGATTAAGGATTGACTTGCATTTGGATTATTTCTTGGAATGATTGAAGATGCTGGATTTGAAGATTTGGATGATGATTGATGAATTAAACTGAGGAATGATTTAGTTGGAATGATTTTGATTGATTGGATTGATGAAGAAATGATTTGATTTGATGATAATGATTGGATTGATTAGAAGAATGGGTTTGATTAGAAGACATGATGTGATTGATTAGAAGAATGGATTTGATTAGAAGAAGTGATGTGATTAGATAATTTGATGAAGAAATTGATTTGAAGAAGTTGACTTGATTGGAAGAAGTGATTTGGTTTGATTTAATTACTTGGATTTTTGAAATGTTTTGATTTTTCGGATTTTTGAAATGTTTTGATTTTTTTGGATATTTGAAATTTTTTGATTTTTTGGAATATTATGATTTTTTTTTGGATTTTTTGAAATATTTGATGTTTTTTGGAATTTTGGAATATTTGATGTTTTTTGGATTTTTTCAAGACCTTTTATGATTTTTATGGATTTTTTTCAAGACATTTTATGATTTTTAGATGTCAGTGGTTGACAATTTGGGCAGTCTTTGTGCTAGATACCAATGACAAGGGAAAACCAAGTCTAAGTGCAAGGAGATAGATGGGATTGATGGATGAAAGGGTGGGTGATAGGATAATGGACAAAAGGCTCATGATATATTGATGGATAAAAAAGGATAGGTCATAGTGAATGAAATGGATGTATGCATCATAAGAGGGCAAGGATGTGATCTCCAAAGACTACGTCACATAGGAATAACATGCCCCATTCTAGGTACAATACTTAGGAATTTTCATGACAAAGCTTATGATAGTAGGATAATGATAGGCTTATTTCGAAGGATGAGGTATATCAAAAGATATCCAAAGCATTTTTTAACATTTTTCCCCATATTTTTATCAAGATCAAAAAGAGGAAGAGTAGATGAATAGACTCAATATGATAAGTATATGGGTATGATGGCCAAGGATGATAAGATAGGAGATGGTAAGATACGATATGATAGGATAAAAAATGATATGGTAGGATGAGACAACATGCCTCCAAGTTTAAGTGACATACAAGATCAACCTACACATGATGCTAATTTGCTAGGTTTTCATCATGGTACTTATCCAGGGCACCTATTTACTAGGTTTTCACTATTGGATGAAGGTATTTCTCTTTACTCTTTTTTTTATATATTTTTTTGACCCTTTTTTTTAACATTTTTTGACATTTTTTGGATAAAAGAAGGGGAATATGAATGGGAGGGACTCAAGTGTCTAGTTCCATGAAAGGTAATAGTCCCACTAGAGATGGAAGTCATTGTATGGACCATGTCAAATGTCACTATGCTCATAGATGTTGGTAAGGGATGACATGAAAAGGAGATGGAGTAGGTAGATGATGGGTTATAATGTGGATTATGGAGAGATTGGTGGATTATGATGTGGATTATGAAGGGGATATGAATGAGAGGCTTAGCCAAAATCATGGACCATAGGAAGGTGATGGGGGGGTATGTAGGATAATGAGTGAAAGGTGAGGAGATGGAGGTATGTGGAATTGTTTTGAAATGAAAGGGAACCATGACCAATGGTTGTACACATTTTGATAAGCATTGAAGCTTTTGATGTGGAGGGGGTGTAGGAAGCATTGGAGATTTTTTCTTAGGAGATGGGTGAGGAAGTGCTTGAGGTACCCACATAGACTTAATATTTTTATGACTTTTATTTTTCTTGTCGGATGGAATATGAGATTCTTTAATAGAGTGATAATGTGAGGTGGAAGTGCATGGTTGAGATTTTTGAGATGCAGATGCCTCATTTGACTTGTTTTCCTTTTTCTTAGCGACCCAAACCATTTTAGATTTGGTCTTTTCTTTTGAAGTTATGTGCTTATATTGCCTTTTGGATGGATTTTTCTTTGACTCTTTGTTTTTGTGTCCTAGAGCATGAGGACCCTTCAGATGTTTTGCTTTATAGATAGAGGCATCAAATGTTTTCTTTTGAATCCCATGGGTATGGTGGAATGAGTGGAATCTTCATGCTTAGAAAATGTGTGCATTGATTGGTCATGATTAGGATTTTTAGAGGATTTGTGGATAGGTGGATAATGAGATTGGATAATGGGGATATTAGGTGTTGGGAGTAGTGGAGGTAAATTAGATGGAGGGATATTAGGAGTTGGAAGCAATGGTCAGAAATTTGATGGTGGAAGATGTATGGTCACATGCTTTTGAAATTTGTAAAATGATGGAGGAGGGATCGCAACATATGTTTTAGACATATGATAGGATTTACGGTGGAAAGAGGACTTATGATGGATGGAGGAAGTACCAACATCTTTAGATTGGTGTCCTTGGGGTGTATATCCAAGGCCATAAGAGCATGGAGGGACCTTGACATGGATTGGCTCCAAAATACTTTATTCATGAAGGCTTAAACCTTTACCTTGGTAGTTCATGTTTTGAAGCATGTGATGTACAATGGGACTAGGTGTGTTTTGGACACTAGACTTGAGTTCATTATTAGATGAAGGTGAAGTGGATAAAGGTTGTTGTTGTTCTAAGGAGGAACCTTCATGAATAAATATGGATAGACCAATAGGACATGTTGATGGATTTGAAATGGGGTTGATAGTGGATGTGGAAAGATCATTAGGATCTGGATTATGTTCATTTAAATCCACACTATTGGTTTGATCTTCTACATTTACTTGGGAGGCATGTGTCTCAACATGACAAGTGGATAATGCAAGATCATGGATAAGACTAGGTAGGGGGTGTATAGGACCAATGGAGGTTTCTTGCTCATGTATAGGTGAAGTGATATGCTCTTGACCATAAAGTTGGATAAGAGGATCATCATAGTCTTCTTGATCATAGGTAGGATCTAGATCATAGAGGAAAGCTTCATCATGAATAAGACCAAGTATGTTATGAGAGGGATCATTAGAGGGGCTTAGATCTTGATTAGAATGAGAGGTCAATGTTTTCTCATGCTTAGGATAATTCTTTTGACATAGCTCTTGGATTTGAGTGGAAATGGAAGTGGAAAGCTCTAAAAGAGGCTTGGTATGCTCTTTATGATCAACAACATGAGGGCATGATGGAATTTGACTTAGACATGTAAGATCAATAGGTGTGTGGACCACATGATGGTGTTGGAAGAATAGACATAGCACTTAAAGGTTCATTGATAACTCATTAATGGGTGCTTGACATGGAGATGGTATATTCCATTCTAGTAGTCTTTGGAGAAAATAGTTAAAGGATTATTTGGTTGATGGATTAGAGCTCGAGAAGTTGAATGGTGGTGTCGATGTAGGACTAGTGTGATTTGAGATAGGAATTTCAGTACATGGTGATGGAGGACTAGTAGATGGAATGGTGTATGATTCCAAACTTATGGTGGTATTTCCCTTGTCAAAAGTATCATTAAGGTGACCTAAGTTTTCATCATCACTAGGAGAAAAGTTTGACCCACCTTGGAGGATATATGGTTTTAGATTATCTTCATGATTAGGCAAAAGGGCTCCTCGAAGTATGACCTTGGGCTTGCGACTAGAATTGTTAAGGATTAGGACCATTTTTGCAAGTGGTTCCTTAGGATTAAGGCAATGATGATGTGGAATGATTAGCTTGGATGACTTGGATTGATTAGGATGAAATTGATTTGAATGTGACTAGAAAAAGACTGATTAGGATGATTAAAATGATATGTTTATGTGTTGGTGTTTATAGCTTGATATGAGAATTTGCAAATAAATGATTACACATGTACACACATGAATCGCACATGCAAGACACATAAGCAAGTTTGAATTTGAAATTATGAAGATTAAGCATGTACTTGAAGAAGACACATCAACAAGTCCTAGAACTAGTCAATTAGGTATGGCCAATTAGGTCTTAAGCTAGGATGCACAAGTTTGACTAGGGATAATTTGAAAGAAAAATCCTGCCACACAGCCAGGAGAAAGGGGTAACCCACCCTTCACCTTCACTTCCCAAAGGTATAAAGTTCTTTGGGGCTTAGCCAAGAATGACAAGATTTTAACTCCCAACAAAGTGTGTATTTTGATTCACACTTTGATTGAGGTCATCCCTAGGGGTGATGAAATCCCCTAGAAGGCCTCCTATGAAGGGTATGACAAAAGTGAACCAAGTGAGGTGTTTTTAATCACACACACTTCATTCGCACTTGCAATTGTTAATTTCCCTTTAGAAAATTGAAATGTGTGTAAAACAATTCAAACACTTGTTATTTTTAACCCAAAGCCAAAATGTATGATGTAACACAATGGTTTTTTTTTTTAAACCCAATTTCAAAGTGTGATTGCAAACAAGATGTTTATTTTAAAGCCCCAAATTGAAGTGTTTTGCAAACAAGATTGATTGATTAAATGAGAGATAAAGATAATAGAATGAGTGCACCCAAAAAATTTTGCTTTCCAATTTGATGTGTATGACTGATATTGCTACTACTAAAGCTCCTTATGATCACCTGCAAAATAAAAAAAATGATATTATAATATAGCCAAAACAAAAAGTTCATCAAGAAATTTCAATTTCAGATACATGTTTTTAACATAACCGAATTAGATTCGATTATTTGAAGATGTTATTGATCTGAAAAATAAAAACTCAAAGAAGGAACCCCTACTAATTTTCTGAGAGCTTTCCAGAAATGTAAAGAAGTTAAAAAAAATCCCTATTTTGTATTCAGAAACATGGATTTGTGAAAAACATACAAAAACTAAAGATCGACTTATTTAGAACTTCATTTAACATCAAAATCAAATTTGTAAAAACAAACCCCTATTAAAATTGCAAGAGATTTCCAGAAATGTAAACATTTTGAAAAAATCGCTTATTTGCATCCCGAAAGGTAATTTTATGAAAAAACATAAAATCCCAATAACTCCTACAAAATTGGTGATAAACTCTCCTTGTTTTTACTGTAGTCCCTTGAGATGATTTGCAAGCTTCGGTGAAAATCTTGTAGAAAAATACGTGGCCGTTTGAAAGATATTATGGAATTTGTAAAACCTCAAGTTTCATCCAAAAATTGGTAAATTTGCAACCAAAAAAACAATAACACTTTCAAAAAGTAAGCTAGATGAAAGGATTCACATCAGGTTCACCAAATGTAGTTAGGGTAAAAATATTAGAGCAAAATACATAAACGAATTATAATGAAAAACCCTAACAAGCACAATAAAGCACAAACTAGCATGAAAATCAAAACAAGAAAGCAAAGAAAACCGATCTCCAAGCTAGATTTGATTTATCTCCATTGCTCTTCTCCACCTGCATGAGAATGCAATATTTTGAAGGTTTGAATTTTGATATGTTGATTGCTCATTTTCGCAGCATAACACTAAAATGAAGATAATAGAAGAAAAATAGATAGATAGATGAGAAGATTGAGATAATCTTTGGTAGAGTGAGGATGCTAGAAGAAGATTCCCCCAAATGACCTTTGAAAGGATTGATTTATAGGAGAAGGCTGATTTGATTCAATGACCAAGATTAAAAGTAAAATTTGTGATATGTATGGCTAGGATTAAAAGTTTATTTTAGTGCCTATGATGCACACTAAGTGGGTTATGACATGAGGCTAAAATTAAGATGTGAGGAAATAAGTGATATTCTTTTATTTATTTTGGAAGAAAAGATGCTTATGATGCACAATGAATGGGGCTAAAAATAGAATGTGAGTAGGAATCTCATAATTTAAATAATAAAATTATTTAAATTATGTGTGCATGTGAAGAGTTGTAGTCATGTGACACATGTTGCAATGTGACAATAAGTGAGGGATTAATTTAAATATTTAATTTGAATTATTTTGAGACATGTGAAGGGGGAATTAATTAAATAAATGAGATTTATTTAATTAATTGGGAAGGTGATTAAGTGGAATAAATGGGATAAGTGGGATAATGTAATGACCTAGGGTAAAATATTACAAGATGTTTTACAAGTTCATGTATCGACTAGGTAATGTTATGACATGGACAATTTTGGGTGTCTACAACATGTGTTTGCATGGTCTTATGAATATCTCAAAGCATATAGGGACGACTTATTTCAACATGAGATTCCATTGAAACCATATGCAAAGCCATTTAGGCAAAAACAAAGACCTATTAACCCTACATTGGAACCAAAAATGCAAGAGGAGTTGGCAAAGCTTAGAGATGGAGGTATCATTAAACTGGTCAGGTTTTCAACATGGGTGTCAAACCTAGTTCCTGTGAGAAAGAATAATGGGGATATTAGGCTGTGTGTGGACTTCAAAAATTTAAATGTGGCATCCCTCAAAGATAATTACCCTCTACCTAATATGGAAGCTATAGTAAATAAAGTATCAGCATGTGAGCTGTTATCTATGATTGATGGTTTCTCTGGCTATAATCAGGTTAAAGTTAGAATATGAGTAGTACAAGACAAATTTTACAACTCCATGGGGAGCATATGTCTATGTGAGAATGGCATTTGGTCTCACAAATGTGGGAGCAACCTATCAAAGAGCTATGGAATTAGCATTTGTAGACTTTATTAATGCTATAATGGTATTACATCAAGATGACCTTACTGCTTACTCAAAAAGGGTTGAAGATCATATAGAGCATCTGGAAACAATATTTGTCAAAGCTTTGGAGTATGGCATTAGTTTGAACCCTAAAAAATGTCATTTTTCTATCATAGAGGGAAAAATCTTAGGACATATTGTGTCAAAAGAAGAAGTTAGAATAGATCCTGAGAGGGTTGAGGCCATAGATAAGGTTCTTATTCCTAAAACCGTCAAAGCCATCCAATCATTTTTTGGACAAATTAACTTTGTTAGGAGATTTGTGTCTAACTTTTCTGAAATTGTTAAACACATATCAAAAATGCTAAGGAAGGGAAAAAAAATAGAATGGACTCCAGAAGCATTGGAAGCTTTTGTATCCATCAAAAACTCCATCAAAGAAGCCCTTGTCCTCAAATCTCCTGATTTTGTGAAACCTTTTCAAATATTTTCATTTGCTTCCTTACACACTATAGCTATTATTATGTTATAAAAGAATGAGGAAGGTCATGAAAAACCTATCTCCTTCTTTAGAAAATCATTGCAAGGGTCAAAATTGAAATATGATATAATGGAAAAACAAGCTTTTGCATTAGTAAAAGCCACAAAATCTTTTAGATCGTATCTTGTCGGAGCCAAAGTGATTGCCTATGTTCCTCAAACAGTTGTTAAAGACATTTTAACACAGACAGAAGTAATAGGGAAAAGATGCAGGTGGATAAATAAAATTCAGGAATTTGATATGGAAATACAAATTACCAAATTGGTAAGAGGCCAAGGTTTAGCCAAGCTAATGGCAGAAACAAATATTGAAGCAAATCAGATTTGCAATGTAGAAGATGAAGGAAATGAAATTGCAAGCATTGAGCATACACCTTGGTATACAGACATCGTGTATTACTTCAGGAACATGAAGTGTCCTAAAGAATTTAGTGATAACCAGAGAAGAACTTTGAAACTACAAGCATTTAAATATGTATTCATGGAAGGTGATTTATTTTGGAAGAATAGGGATGGGATGTTGTCGTTATGTCTAGATGAGTCACTAGATACACATGCTCTAAAATAAATGCATGAAGGGGTCTATGGAGGCCACTATTCTGCAAAGACAACTAGGCAAAAGATTCTCTGGGTAGGTTATTACTGGCCAAAATTATTTAATGATTCTTTTCGTATGTAAGAAAGTGTGAGGCATGTTAGAAATTTTTAGGCAAAATGAAATATCAGGGAGCTTTACCACTTAGACCTATGTAGGTTGAAGCCCCTTTTCATCAATGGGGGATTGATTTTATTGGGGAGATACAAGAGAAGTCAAGTATAGGACACAAATGGATACTAGTAACCACTGAATGTTTCACCAAATGAGTAGAAGCAATCCCAACTAAGCAAGCAATGAGTAAAGTTGTTATCAATTTTTTAATGGATAACATTATTACCAAGTTTGGTACACCATTAAGATTAATTACAACCAATGGGATGTGTTTCAGATCTGATGATTTTAAGACTTTCTGTAGTATGCATGGTATTACTATTTCTTATGTTGCTCCCTGCCACCCACAAGCTAATCAGCAAGCAAAGTCTAGCAACAAAAGCCTTCTAAAAATTATAAGGATAATGCTAGGTGGAAGTAAAAGGGTTTGGGATTCAAAATTAAAAATGGTTGTGTGGGCAGATAGGATTACTATAAAAAAGGCAATTGGAAAATCCCCATTTAAACTAGTGTATGGAACACAAGCTAGAATGCCTTTACACAATTTGTTGCGAGTCTATAAATTTATCCTTCAAGAAGACATAGAGGTTCCAAAACCAATGGAGGAGAGAATGGAACAACTGGTAGACCTTGATTAGATGAGAAGACTAGCCCAAACTAGAATATGAAGTTACAAGAACAAATGAAGTATTTATTTGATAAAAGGAAAAAGATAGAAAATTTGAAGAAAATGATCTGGTATTGATGTAGAATGCCAGGTGCCAGGAGAAAGGAAAACATGGGAAATTTACAGCTTTGTGATTGCAACCTTTTGTTGTTGTTGGTAAGAGAGGAGAGGATTCATATTACTTACAAAACATGAGTGGTGAAGAACAAGAGTTGCCTGTACACGGGAAATTTTTAAAGAACTTTTTCTCTTAAAAATTACAGAGGATTAAGGGTTGCTAGTGCATGGACAACTCTTAACAAACCTTTCAGAATTTTTCCATGCACAGTAGTATAGGAAATGAAAGATATAAGAATTGCTAGTACATGGACAATCCTGGGATAACTTTATTTAAATTTGTCTCCATGTACAGTAGTATAGGATCATGTTCATCTCCACTTTTTTTCATTTCTTCCTTCTCATTAATCCATGACCCTGAAATAATTGGTTTGCTCACCCAAAGATCTGGATCCTTGCAATGATCTCACAATCATTCATCCCCAGATGGAGCCATTGTTAGAACTATAACATTTTGAAAAAAATTCATTGGCCATTCATGCTCATTGGTTTCCCAAACAATCCATACTAAAAGTATAAGATTTTCTTAACATAATATACTCACCAAGGTCCAAGTCAATTCTTTATCCTATGGTCCTAGAAAATTCACCTAAACCTAAATATTTAATGTATTAATCATATCGACATAAGATTATGCAGGTCTCACCAATCCATAGTATATTTTTATACTAATTCTAATCTCTTTTAGTATATTGGAAAAAGGTCAGTAATGTCATACCAATGAGGATACATGTCGAGCAAACATGAGGTCAAAGTTTCTATCGGCAAGACAATGGCTATCAGCATGATGGTGTGAGGTCATGTCGAGCTTACGTATATCTCACCACTTGGAGCATAAGAAAATGTATTTTCCAGACTAGGGTCATTAGGGTGAGCTTCCAAAAGATAGCCTGAGGCATTCACCAGTCTTGCTGATAAAGGAGAAGAGGATCCAGTTGATGAGACAATACTAACGAGATGAGTTCAAAAACGTCTTACCAACCTTCCATTGTATATTGACAGGATTGGAAGTAACAACATGTTTGGAATAAGGAACTATCGAAGGGACAATTTCCATGGTCTCGCCGAGGAAGGAAAGGTATCTGTGAGATAAACCTTAGTGGGAAGAGATAGGAAGGTCACGGTGAGTATTGTTCCATTGACAGGACAATCATTTTGTCTCAGTAATTTGAATTGACAAAGGGAACATCTCTGCGAGATACATACCTTCAAAATGAAACAAGGGATTATTTGCATGATTCATTAAGTGATGCCGATATGTTTTATTTGATGGGAGTTGTGGCAATATGCTGAAGACTAAGAAGAAAATTTTGGAGAGACTTAAGATGTTGGAGGAACTACAAGATGTCCTAGCGGGTGTGTGAATGTTGGTAAACATTCAAATGAAAGGATTGGCTAAACATTTGAAATGTATTTCTGATATGCTAGATGATGTGACAATGAGAGTTTTGAAAAGCTTGCTTCATGCATGTCTCAGCCAAGACATTAATGGCACCATGAAGTATAAACTATTTTGTGAATCAAGGTGAACTGAATTAAAAGCACTTTCACGGAATTGGCAGCAACGGAAAGTAGAAGAAGGATCAAAGGATTGGGGCATTCATTCAGCTTGAAATCTCAGGTGAAGTATAGTAGGTTCTTTATTCCTTAATTCTTGTAAATTTTGAAGAATGGAAAACACTAGTTCAGAGAAATCAAAGGGTAGAAAACATGGGGAAAGTGGTCAATCAAAAGGAAAAAAGAAGAAAACTGAAATTCAGCTAGAGGGCACCGAATGAAAATTGAACCAAAATCTCATTAACAAGCTACTTGATTCTAGACCTAAAGCTAGATAATCTACACAACTTAGGGCAGAAGTGGATAAATTGGATGATAAATGTAAATTCATAGGAGATGTTTCAACCCCAATTAGAGGCTATGAATTCTTCAGATTCCATTACTATCGGAGGAATCATTTTCAGCCAGTATGTAACCCATGGAAGCTTAATCTGGGTAAACTAGTTTTCCCTAATGTTTTTGTCGATGTCGAACTAGTGAAATTGTTGGCTAGTCATTATAATCCGAAGCATAAAGCCATATGTGATCTATCTAGGAACCCATTAATACATTTATCAAAAAATGCAATATGTGAATTCTTTAAATTAGAAGGCATGTGCAATGAGAGGATTGTAGGTGAAGAGCTCAAGAAAGAATTCAGAAGGATAGAAACCATTTATAGGGGCTGGAGATTACCCCTGCCTAGAATTAGGCATGGTGGTAAACTGATTCCGATGAAAGATAGTGAAGGACCACCATTCCATGTAGATCTTTTTGAGCCTTATATGAAGTACACATATTTCTTAGTGGGACAAATTTTGAGGATGGAATTCTTGGAGTATATGGCAATTGTGCCCATGGTGATTGCAGCAAATATTCAATATCACAATTCTAGGCCTTTCAACTATGCCTCATATGTGTTTAAGGAACTTGATGCTAGTTTTATGGCAATAAAAAACGGAGCCTCTATCTTGCACCTCAGGAATTATTCATTATTGATGCACTTGGTGTTATACTTGAAACAAGAATTAGGGTTATGGCCCTAGGAGCTGAGAATTTCACAATTTGATAAAGAAGGCAAGCCATTTCCTATTCACTCATGGACTGTTATTCAAGACAATAGGTTTGCTAATTATAGTTTTGTACACTTTGAAGAATACTTTGTGGAAACATTGTACAAGTTTTATAATCATCCATGTCACTATTCTTTGTGTGATGAAATAAAAAGGTTTCTCAGACCTAAATATTTTAGTGGACCAATCAATCACAATTGGGGGGATTGGTATTGCTTAGAAAGTGCCACCATGATTAGGGTTTATGGATTTGAAGATACCCCATTCATTTTTCCTAGAACAATTCTAGACTGGATTGCATACTTAGAAATGGTTAGGAAAATGGATTTCTCCAGTGTCATGAATTTATGTTCTTTTGGAAAATAGGCTTTTATGCCTAGTACACTATGTTTTGGTGACTTTACTGTGTTAGCAAAGGAAGGATATAATCTGATTCTTGATAAGTTATTACATTATAACATGAAAAGAGGACAATTAAGGAAAAATTTTCATCCACTAGAGTATATTCATGTTGCTAAACAAAGGATAAAATTTGGAGGGTATCACCATGTGCCCTACCAGTTTGATGATATGATAAAAAACCTAGAAGCAGAAGAGGCGGAGATGGTGATTGAATGACATAATCAAGATTTTCTAGTTATAGAGTTGTTGTCCTCCAATGATGAACCATAAAATGCTAATATGTCACAAGGTCCACCTAGTAAGATATCAAAGAGAAGAACTCAAGATTACACCTATTCTGCTAGAAAATTAAATATCGAGGAAAGTGTAGATGTAGATGAAAGACATGAGGAATACAAATATTTTGTAGTAGATGATGAGTTCATAAAATCTTCAGAATTTAAATAATTTTTATGTAAGAAAAAGGGAAAGGAAATAAGAGAACTAGTTGACAATGTCACACCAGGAAATGAAGAACAATTGTTGAAAATTTTGAGATGATGTAGAGAAAGAGATGACAAATATGATCCTCGAGAAAGGGAGGGGAATGTTGGAAAAGGCCGATGTCATGATTTTCCCAGGATTAAACCTCAATTCTACACTAGTGTTCAACAATTTCCTGAAGGACAATAACACTACACATAAGCTCAGCTTAGAAAAGCTCACAGAAGTCTATGCAGGATCAAAATATAACCTAGATGAGGAGACATTAATGATTTGGCTCCTATATCCACCTCACAAGAATACAATTGTCATTGATACTGAGAAAGCATTTGGACATGTTATGAATTTAAAGGATGCGGAGGCTGATCCAGTTGCAACAATAGAGATTGGGATTAATGTGGAGAAATTGAATAAAGCCCAAATACAAGTATTGATAAAAGAAAAGGAGATGTACAAGACAAATAATGAAATAATGCTGCAAGAAAATGAGCGTCTGAAGGATTTAGTAAGTGTTACAACATGGCCAACCAAGCTACTCATCCAGGGTGAAGGTTCACAAGAAAATGATCATTGGGAGGGGTTGAGTGCATATTCTCAAAGAAAATATGACAGACTTGTAGTAGTTATCAAAAAGAGGCAAGCCAGCTTAGCCACTTGGTTGAATAATTTTTTTTGGAAAAAACTCATAGAACTTTGATGCATTAAAAGAACATAAAAGGATGGATGGTAGAATCCAAGAGAAAATCAAGGAAAAAAAACAATGGGGTACTCCTAAAAATGCAATAATTGAGGATGCTAATCCTTTTATGGATAAGCACAAATAATTCTTTGAAGAGTTATAAGGGGATGCACAAGGATTGATAGAAGCTGCTGAAAATGGATTGATTGTGTTCCTTGATGGTGGAGGAAAATTAAAAGAAAAGGTTGCTTGGAAAAATGAAAGTGAATTGATACTGTAGGAGATTTTAAAGATGACCACTACGAAAGATGCAACACTAGATGAGGCATGTGAACAAAATGAAAGGATGGTAATGATGGAGATCATGATCCTTAATGCATTAGGAGATCCAGATACACATGAGCACCGAGACTACATGGATCAAATGTCAATAGTTCATTTATGGCTCGGTAGAGCTTAATTAATTTTAGTCTTATTAGTGTTTTATGCTTAAGACATTCCTAAAAGGACACATCTTTTCAAGCAGTTGATATATAAATATCCATTTTTTGTAACATTAGAGGAGGGAGAAAAATTATATAGAAGATAGATAGTAGGAAGTGTAATATTTCAAAATGTTTATATTCAAAAGGACCATCTTGCAAGTATAAGATTTGAGGAAGATAATGAAAGACTATTGATTTGATGTTTCCATTATGGTATTAGTTGTTTGTTGAAATTCTGTAATTATTTGATTGTCTCCAATCTGATGTTTCTTGATTATTTAAGTTGAAGTATCAAGTATATGTTCAATTTATCAGTGCACATTTGTTGTATCTGTGTGATTTGATTAATTGGGTTCTTTAAAGAAGAATTAAATTCCTTTCATTCAATTACAATAATTTGGGAATGTTATTTGGGATCAATAAGAAGAATCGGATAGTTAGGATTGATATTCTGCCTCAAGTAGGGTTTGTCAATCACATTCTCACATGTTTATACCAGCTATAAACTCATATTTTTATGCCAAAAAATAAGAAAATTTTCTAGATAGAATCCATTCATCTAAGACTTTCCTTTGAATCTATTTTACCAAACAAGGCACTAGTCTCCCTTATTCTCATTACTTAGTTTTATTCATTTCATTTGACATTTGTTAAGTGAACATATCAGATTTCACCTTGATATTGCTTATACTATTTATACCAAATTTAGATCATATTTGATATTGAATATACAATTTATACCAAATTTAGATCATATCTCCCCACTGTCACATTTCCATTGTGGATAGTTTATTCAAGCATGAAGCATAGTTCAAAATCTGCAGCATTCATATAGGTACACCCGCCTAGGTTTAGCAGAGCCTTAAGAGTAGAAGGTTCAAATGTATTGGTTGGCCTTGTTAGTTGGACAATAGCGTTGTGAGAGCTTGGAAATCTCTCATGGTTCAAACCTGCATTTTTGAGACGTAACAAAATCGATGCAAATTAGAGACTGCTTTTAAAGCCACAAAAGATGAAGATCTAGATGAAGAAAACTTTGATGAAATAGAAGCTAACTTTGTGACAAGGATGAGGAAAAGGCTCTGGTAATTATAATGGTACATTTCCCTTTAAATTATTTAGTTGTGGAGAAATAGGTCATTATGTTGCAAAGTGTCGAGAAAGATCTAAAAGGAATAAACAAAGATGTGAGAAAGAAAAGAAAGGGAATAAGATTAATAAAGCTTATTTTTGTGAATGATAATGCTAGTATATCTGATGAGGATTCAAAATATGAAGATCCTAATGACAATGAATGATTTTTCTTTGTGATTAAGGATGAACCTACTACTGATAATTTTGAATAATAGGTAAAGGAAATCCCTCTGGAGAAGGAGAAAAATGAAGGTTCGATTATCTATGCCCTACATAATAAACAAGAGAAAAAATATTGGGTAGTTGATAGTGTTTGTTCACATCACATGATTGGTCATAAAATTAAGTTTTTTAATCTTGAAAAATATGATGGAGGCCTGGTTATGTTTGGAGATGATACTAGTGCTAAAATATATGGGATAGCTTCAGTAAGTTTTGATGGAAAGCATCATATTGAAGATGTCTACTATGTTAAGGGTTTAAAGCATAATCTATTGAGTGTTGGTCAGATGTTTAGAAAAGGATGTGATCTTGTATTAAAGGATGAGAGATGTGAGATCTGAAAAAGGATCTAGAACATCGGTTTCTACAGGAAAAAAAAATGAAGAGAATATCTATCAACTTAAAGGTGATGATGGATGATGCTTTTTGACTTAGATTAATGATAGTTGGTTATAGAATAAAAGAATGTGTCACATTAATTTTTATAACCTGGCAAGGATTAGTGTTGTTCAGGCTGTGAGACATTTATCGAGAATTATAAAGCCTATTAATGCTATTTGCAAGAATTTTTAGTTTGGAAAGCAAGAAATAAATCATTACAAATCAAAGGAACAATCCACTACTAGACTACTAGATTTATTTCATATAGATCTCTTTTGATCCAAAAGAGTGAGAATTCTACTTGATGAGAGGTACTTTATGCTTTTAATTAATGATTATTCTTGATATACATGGGTTACATTTGTTAGAGATAAATCATATACATTAGATAGATTCAAGGCATTCAAATCTATGGTTGAAAATGAAGTGAACTTGAAAATAAAATGCTTAAGGTATGATAGACGTGGATAATTTACCTCCCATGAGTTTCATATGTTTTGTGAAGTGCATGGAATAAACATATAGTTATTTGCTCTGAGAGCTCCTCAACAAAATGAATTTTTTGAAAGGAAAAATAGAACAATTTAAGAGGCTACTAGATCAATGATTACTAAGGCTAGTTTACCAGAAGTCTATTGGAAAGAAGCTATTCATATTTTTTTTTATCTATTCAATCGAGTTAAAGAAAGATAAAAAAGTACAAAGACTTCCTATGAGCTATGGCATGGAATAATTCCTACAATTCAATATTTTAAGGTATTCAGAAGAAAATGTTATATAGTAAGAGATGAAGAAACTTTGGGAAAGTTTGATGCAAGAAGTGATGAAGGAATTGTTAGGGTTAGAAGGTAGATATCTAACAAGTTAAATGCAGATTTGAACAATAAAATAGAGTAATAAAACACACATAGAAAACAACACAAAGAATTTAACGTGGTTCACCAAATCTGGGCTACATCCACAAAACTGCAGCCATCCAATGATTTTATTATCTAGTGCAAAATATATTACAATATTGTAAATAATACCATCCTACAACTCTCCATCCCAGACGCTTCTAACAAGATTTTAGAAGCTTCCAGAAATTAGGGTTTACAAAGTCAGCCTTTTTTCTTTTTTTGTGACAAAACGAAAAATGGTGAAATTTTTTTTTCTCAAGGGCTGTTGCCCCCGAACCCCTGCCTGGGGCCCAACCCAACCCCAGACCCTGACAAGGATACATGAAGAGTGTATAGTACTAAAAAAGTATACAATATAGCATGATTAGTCACCACAAACGAACAATCTCCCACTTGGAGAGTGATCATGGACGACACTGTTGCACTTACAACTCCCATTGGAAATAAGCACCTTGGACCTTGCTACTCTCTTATACTTGAATTCAACCTTGAAGGCCAACCAAAACTGAAGAGGACCTCAGCTTCTCCCTTGTCACTTCCTTTTTAAACATATCCGCTGGATTTTCATCTATATGTATCTATTTCAGCTTTACCTGTCAATCCTCCAATACTGACCGAATGAAATGATATCTCAGTTATATTTGTTTGGTTTTCGAGTGCAAGGAAGAATTCTTTGCAAGATGCATAGCACTATGGATATTAGTAAATAAGTTATTTACAACCTGTGTTTTTCCCAACTCTTCCATGAAGACTTGAAGCCATATCATCTCCTTTGTTGCCTCTGTTGTAGCCACATACTCTGCCTCTGATGGATAAAGCAACCACCTTTTGCAACCGAGAAATCCAACTCACCACTATCCCACCAACTATAAATACATAACCTATGGTACTCCACCTGGTATCTATATCCCCTACCAAATATGAGTCAACATAGCCTTTTAAATCTATATTAGAGCCCCCAAAAAATAAACATATATTGGATGTATCTCTCAAGTACCTAAGAATCCATTGTATCACATTCCAATTCTCAACTCCTACATCATGTGCAATATTTTTTCTTATGCATACCATGGCATACATTAAAATACCTACAGCTGAAGCATATGGTACCTTGGACATTTTTTCTTCCTCCTCTTGTGTCTTTGGATACATATCCTTAGTCAATTTTACATGACTAGGCAAAGGTGTGCTGACAGCTTTTGCATTCTCCATATGAAATCTCTACAACACCTTTTCAACATAATCAACTTGAGATAAAAACAATTTCTTGTTTTTCCTATCTCTTGTAATCTTCATACCAAGGATTTGTTTTGCTGCCCCCAAATCCTTCATAGCAAATTAATGTACTAACTATTGTTTTAACTTCTTTATGTGATCCATGTTAGACCCTGCTACAAGCATATCATCAACATATAAACATAAAATAATGTAGCTATCTTCACCTAACATATTAAAATAAACACAATGTTCTGAATTACACCTGTTGTAGCCTTGCTCAGCCATAAAACTATCAAATTTAAGATATCATTGCCGAGGTGCTTGCTTCAAGCCATATAAACTTTTCTTCAATTTGCACACTAGTTCTCCTTACCTTTGAACTCAAATCCTTATGGGTGTTCCATATATATTTCCTCTTCCAAATCACCATGGAGAAAGGTAGTTTTAACATCAAGCTATTCTAAATACAAATCTTCAACAACCACAATACTTAAAACAATACGAATAGAAGTCATTTTAACAACTGAAGAAAATATTTCATCAAAATCAATACCCTGTTTCTATGCAAATCACTTTGCAACTAATCTAGCCTTACATCTCTTCTTACCTTGATCCATCTCTTTCACCCTGTAAACCTATTTGTTTGGTAAAACCTTTTTTCCTATAGGCAACTTGCATAATTTCCAAGTCTAATTTTCCAACAAGAATTCCATTTCTTCTTCCATTCCATGCTCCCACTAAACCTTGGTATCCACCTGCATAGCTTTATGATAACATTCTAGTTCACCAGCATTAGTTAATAAAATAGAATACAAAGAGGGGAAAATCTTTCTAGAGGTCTACTTATCCTTGAAGATCACCTAACATTCACTGGAGTTTGTGATATTTATTGTTGTTGTTGTTGCAGAGCATGAGGAACCACTGTAATATTATTGTTTTTAATATCATCCAACACTGCATAATCCATTTTTGTCTTCTCATGCTGCTCCAATAGATCTTTGTACAACACTTTCTCATTGAATATGCAATCCTTGCTTCTCACAATTTTCTTATTTTCAAAATCCCAAAGCCTATAACCAAATTCATCAATGCCATATCCAAAAAATATACATTTATTTGATTTTGCATCAAGCTTGGTTCTATTTTCAAAATCTATACGTGTAAATGCTTCATAGCCAAAGGTTTTTAGAAAAGAATAACTCACCTTCTTACCTATCCAAGCTTCCTCTGGAATACCACAACCCAAAGGATTATAGGGAACTCTATTAATTAAATAAACATTAGTTTTTATAGCCTCTGCTCAGATGTTTAAATGCAACCCAACATGCAATCTCATAGTTCGTGCACACTCCATTATTGTTCTATTTATGCACTCAACCACTCCATTTTCCTATGGAGTCCTTGGAACCATTTTCTACCTATGAATACCATTAGAGGAACAATAATCTTCAAAATATTTGCTGTAATACTCATCACCATTATCAGATCTAAGACATTTTAGCTTTTTACTTGTCTCATTCTCAAACAAGCTTCTCCATTTTTTTAAAAGTTGCAAATACATCAAATTTCTGCCTAAGGAAATAAATCCATACCTTCCTAGTTGCATCATCAATGAATGTAGCATAATACTAAGAGCCACCGAGAGAAGATACCTGAGATGGTCTCGATACATCCATATGCACAAGCTCCAATTTCTCATCTTTCTTTTGTTTCCCATCCTTGAGAAAACTAACTCTCTCTTTTTTTCCATACACAACTTTCACATAAATCCATATTAACACATTTTAGACCTGGTAAAACATTCTTTAAATGAAGTAATTTCATACCTTTTGCACTCATATGCCCAAGTCTATTATGCCATAGTGTTAATTCAAAATCCATAGTGACTATCTAATTTTCTACCTGCTGAAATACAACAACTGCTCCTAAACATTCATTTTTATCTACAATAGCTAAAGTAGAAGGAATAGTATGTCCTATACAAAGATATAAGGTGCCTACTTTCACACCTTTTTCTACCACTAAGGAACCTTTTTTAACCTTCCAATTTTTATCACTAAATATAACAACACAACCTTCATCATCTAGTTGCCCTACAAAAATTAAATCTCTTTTTAACTTTGGAACATGGCTTACCTCATGTAGTGGCCAATGATTCCCATTCTACAACTTAAATCTTGATTCTTCCCTTTCCAACAATTTGATAGGGTTTGTTATCTCCCAAATAAACCAGCCCAACATTCCCTTGGACATAATCAAGAAAATTATTTCTATGGGGTGTAGCATGAAATGAAGCCCCTGAATCTAACACCCAAGAATCATCAATATTGTCAAGGTAAAGAATCAAAGAATCCTCATCAGATTTATTACTTACCACATTTTCCTCTTTATTTCCTTCCTTTTTGTCACTTTCTTTATTTTTTTGAGACCAACAATCTTTCTTTAAATGACCTGGCTTACCATAGTACCAACAATCCCTCTTGTTTCTAGATTGGGACCTTCTATACCTTGAATTTCCTCGTGACTTCCCAAGGCTTCCAAAATTGTTTCTTGTCTCCTCTATTCTACCCCTGCTTTCTGCAATCAAAACACTGTCTGATGTGGATGTCCCACCTGAGCTTTTCCTATGAATTTCCTCACTCAAAATAACACCAACAACATCATCAAACTTCAATGTATTCGAACCAGAAAAAAAATTGCTAACATCCATTACCAAGCTATTCGAACTTTCAGGCAAAGAACACAGAATCAAAAGAGCCCTAACTTCTTCATCAAAGTTTACTTTTACAGAAGTTAATTGACTGGTAATTGTATTAAACTTGTTTAAATGATCAGTAACTGATCCACCTTCTACCATTTTCATATTAAACAAACGCTTCATAAGAAATACCTTATTCGAAGTGGAAATCTTTTCATATAACTTTGCTAGGGTTTCCATCAACTCTTGAGTTGTCTTTGTTGTTGTAATATTGAATTCCACCGATTGTGCTAGGCATAAACGAATACTGCCAAGTGTCTTTCTGTCTAAAATATCCCCATCCTCATCTGACATTGCTGTGGATTTCTTGGTTTTCCCTTCCAATGGCTTCCATAAATCCTTCTAATAGATGTAGTCCTCCATATTCAACTTCCATAACTGATAGTTCTACCCTTTGAACTTCTCAACCTTCAACTTACCCTCATCTTCCATTGCTCCCACTTAACCTTGAGACTCCAACTCAATCATGAGAATTTCCTATAGATGATAATAAAAAACAACCGGCTCTGATACCACTTGTTAGGGTTAGAAGCAAGATATCTAACAAGTTTAAAAATGCAGATTTGAACAATAAAATAGAGTAATAAAACACACATAGAAAACAACACAAACAATTTAACGTGGTTCACCCAATCTGCACTACATCCACAAAATTGTAGCCATCCAATGATTTTATTATCCAGTGCAAAACATATTACAATATTGTGAATAATGCCATCCTACAACTCTCCATCCCAACTACTTATAACAAGCTTTTAGAAACTTCCAAAAATTAGGGTTTACAAAGTTGACCTTTTTTATTTTTTCGTGGCAAGGATACATGAAGAGTGTACAATACTAAAAGGTGTATAATATAGCAGGATCAGTTGCCACAAACGAACAAGAATTTTCCATGGATATTATAATAAAACTAAGGCATACAAATGCTTCAATAAAATATTGAGAAATATTGTAGAAAGTTAAAATGTTAAGGTTGATGAGACGATGAAGAATTCTATGGACATTGATGGATATGTATTTGATGAACATTATTGTGTAAGAATAGAATAAATTATGGAAGAAGAGGAAAAAGATGAGAAAGAGAAGCAAGATGCTCTAGTGATGTCCCCTAAGACACCTAGATATGTATAGAAGAATCACTCAAAAATTTAGATTATTGGGGACAAGATAAATGGTGTATTCACTAGAAGCAAAGTTGTCACTAAAGTGAATCTATGTTTACTATCTAAGATTGAACTAAAGATTATAAGTGAAGCATGTAAAGATGAACATTGGAAGGAAGGAAAGAAAGAAAGAACTTATGCAGATTGAGAATAATCAGACCTGGGAATTAGTCCCAAGATTGGTAGACAAAAACATCATTGGATCGAAGTGGGTATTTAGAAATAAGTTGAATGAGAATGGAGAAGTGGCTTAAAAAAAGAAAGGCTTGCGTGTAAGAGTTACTCACAAGTTGAAGGAATATATTTTTAGGAAAAAAATTCTCTGGTAGCAAGAATGGAAGCTATAAGGATGTTCTTGGATGTTCTTGGCATTTGATGCTCATAAATACTTTAAGGTCTATCAAATGGATGTCAATTCAACATTTTTGAATGGTGAGATAGAAGAAGAAGTCTATATGCAACAACCAAAAGTATTTTAGTTGAAATATCAACTGGATATGGTGTAAAAATTGAAGAAATATTTATATGGATTAAAGCAAGCTCCTAGAGCTTGGTATGAGAGGTTAGACATGTATTTGATTCAGCAAGGTTTCAACAAAGGTATGGAAGATAGTAATCTATACTTTAAGATTGAAAATAACAAGATATTGATTTTAGTTGAGTATGTTGATGATGTTATCTTTGGAGGAAATGAAAATATGTGCAAGATGCTTGGGGAAGAGATGTAAAAAGAATTTGAAATTTCTATGTTTTGGGAGATTAAATTATTTCTTCGGCTATAGATTAATCAAATAGAAAGGAATTTTCATTTCACAATCTATGTGAGAGAGATATTGACATTTTTTTGGATGGATGGTTCCAAACTAATAAGTAATCCTATGGTGACTGGTTGCAAATTGCGTAAAGATGATAATTCACCTAAGGATGATTAGAGAAATTATAGATATATGGTTGGTGGACTATTGTATTTGACTACTACTAGGCTAGATATCATGCATATTGTCTATCTTGTGGATAGATTTCAAGAATGTCTTAAGGAAATAGATGTTGTTTCTATTTAAATAATATTCAGATATTTGAATGGCACTCCCGATTATAGATTATGGTATCCTAAAGATATTGATTTTACACTTAGTGCCTATAAAGATGTAGATTGGGCTAGATGTGTAGATGAAAAAAATAGTACAAGTGGTGGTGCATTCATTCTTAGATGTAGATTGGTGGCATGGTTGAGTAAAAAGTAAGATTCAGTCTCCTTGGCTACTATTGAAGTTGAGTATATTGTTGTTTCGTATTCTTGTACATAAGTTCCATTGATAAAACAAACATTGAAAGATATCACAGTGGTATATGATGATCCCATTTCTATTTTTTGTGATAATACAAGTGCAATTAACATTTCAAAGAATCTAGTGATGCACTCAAGCACAAATAATACATCTATCAGGTATCATTTCTTGAGAGAGAAGGTCATGGAGAATGAAGTAAACTTTGATTATGTTTTGATGAAGGATTAGATTGCTGATATTTTCACAATGGTTCTTCCTAAAGATACTTTTGAGTATCTCCATGAGAAATTAGGGTTTATTTCCCCTCCTTTCTTGAGCTAGATGCATATGGAGATGCATTAATCCAGTGGATCTATGGATCTATCTTTCTTTTGGACTAATATTTTGGTGGCTACCTCATAGGGGGAGTAGGTAGTATCAGGTGTTGTCATTGTGAGTATTATTTTTTTTATGTCAAAGGAGAAATCAATATAAAATACTATTTTTTCTTTGCCATTGATGTAAAAGGTGGAGAAGAAGCATGCAAAAAAAAAAGAGAGGAATAATGGAAGGAGAAGCATGTGAAAGAAAAGGAAGAGTATAAGAGATTATCTACTAAGAGGGAGAAACAAAAAAGTGTAAATTTAGAGCTGGTATGTTGTCTTTGTTGGTTTTTCACATCATGTGTTGTCATCAATGACAAAGGGGGAGATTGATGCAAGAATGGAAAGATTGAAGGTTTTCTCATTGATGTCAACTGGTCAACTAGCTATCAACTAGTTGTTACTAGCTGTATATGTTGGGCATATTGAGAAAATCATAATGAAGATATGTTGCAGGTATTTAGTGGTTTTTTTTAGTTTTGGTATGGATTTTCTCCTATTTTTGTGTGGTTTAGACATGTTTTTCATGGTTGTTAGAAGATAATATATCCACATTTTTGGTTGTTGATTCATTGTACAATGCATGTTGTGTTTGCTAGTTGTGAATTGTGGTTTTCTATGCTTTTGGTTGAGGCCTAGGAGAAATGTTGTTGGTTCTAATTCTCTTTGATGAAGTCTTATGAATTGTGCTTTTAGAGTTGAATTTCCTTGATTCTATTGTAGATAGTTTTGACATCTAGAAGATTTTTCCTTAATGGTTCTATGTGCTTTACTTTGGTTTGGCTGACCTTGTTTGAAATACTACTTTTGAGTTTGATGAAATGTGTTGGATATTTTTCGGTCCATTGAAGCATGTGTTTGGGTAACCCTCATTATAACTCCACCATAGGATGTTTCAGTGCTGACCTAATTTAAATTTAAATTTGGATGGCCAACTTTGGATATGTTTCAAAGTTGAAGATGGTATAAATACAAGATGAGTTAGTGGTGAAGAAATATACAAGAGCAAAGAATAAGAGTGATAAAAGACAAGAGAAAGTGTAGTTAGATGCTATATTGGTTATATTCTGTGAGTGTGTATGATGTGAGTGTGGAGGATCAGCGTGAAGCCTAATTTTAATTTTTTAGATGTAATGAGTAGAAGTTTAACCCTATCATTTATTCATGTCTATGAGTGATTTTGGTGGAATCCTTTGTTGCATTGGGATTGTAGTCTCTTTTTAACAAGTCTTCTTTGTATCTTTGTGGTAGTGACCCTTCAGGTTGTTACCCCTGTGAGACAATGAGTCCTTTTTGTGGATAGCGAGTCCTTGTTTTGGCAGTGAGCCTTATTTCAAGTAGTGAGCCTCTTGTAATCGGTTTTGATATTCTCTATATTTTGAGTTGATCCTCACCGTAGTTTTTCCCTTATTAGGTTTTCCACGTAAATCTAGTGTTATTGTGTTTATGTGTTGGATTTAAGTTTTTGCATTGGCATTTGATGATTAATAATTTAAGTAGTATTAAGAATTAGGTCTAGTGATTGAATTAAAATTTTAATTCAGTGACAACTAATTCACCCCCTCTTAGTTGTCCTATTCAACATCTTTCCCACCTTTCCTATACACCATCCAATTCTACCTCATGCAGTTAAGCTTTATTTAAATGAACCTTTTCTATAATACAAATTGTTAGACACACATGACAACTGAGAGAGGGTGAATATATTGTACATTTAAACCTTCAAATCCTCATTAATATTCAAACCCTTATTAATATTTAAACCATTATTAGTATAAAAAATGAAACAAAAACACATCAAAATTAATATACAATAAAACACCAAATTTTATGTGGGAAACCCTAATTAGAAAAAAACCAAGACAAGGATCAACTCTATATATGAAATCTGATTACAATAGGCTCACTTCCCAAAGCACTGATTGTCAAAAATAAATGAAAGAAGGGTTCACTATAAGGGGTTTAATACCAAGCTCTCACTACCAAGGACTCACTATTTGGATTAGAAGAGAATAGAAGAAGTCTGTTATAGGGAGGCCCACAACCTCAAAGCACTAGGATAATCAACCACAATAATTCTACACCATTTGTCACCTTCAGCTCATGGCCTTCAACAAATTCTAGCAAATTGAAAATGTAGAAAAATTCTACTCACTACTTCCAATAGCCTTAAGCATTCAAGCTTGCACTCATATCTCAATGCACATTCATTTTTTGCAATACACATCTCATAACATGCTTGAACTTGTATATATATCATTCACAACCTCAAAAATCTTCTCCAAGTTTTCCTCAATGAAATGTATGCACCTCAAATGTGTAACCACCAAATAGGTCAACACCAAACACCTCTGTGATGGAAATAAGTGAAGGAAAACTAAACTAAAGATTAACTAGGACCCAAATATATAGTAACAAACTACACCATGCTTCCCCAAACAACAAAGAACATCCACACGTAAAAATAACACACTAGGTCATCCAAACTGACATAAACACTTATCGAGCAATAACATTCAACCTTTCAAGTCTAAAAATAACTTATGAACCACTTAGAAATATTATAAAACTCTAGAATATTCTAACATTAATAAAATATCCAAAAACACTTCCACAACCACATAAATTTTAAGAACATTATCATTCTATGTAACCAATCAAATGACCAATAGATATAAGTAATGAATCTAAGCTTGCAAAAAAGATAAACATGAACCCATCCAAGGAAAGGTAGATATAGGAAAAATTACATCCCAAAATTTGCAAGAAAAGTAATCTCAATGTAGAGAAATAGAAAGCAATTTCATTTCTCCCAGACAACCTACTTCACAAGAAAAACTTTTCCAAGAACACCTTTCACTACCACATAATCCAAAACCTGAAGCACTAGATATAACACCTATGGACACCTCTGATCATCACATCCAAACAACACAATCCCTCTTCAAGGTAGAATAAATGTGGAGTTGAACACTTAACACACTTTTTTCACCTTGCACACTCATTAAGAAAATTTTCTCAAAAGCATTTAGAAACCAGGTGAACATATTGCATCAGAAACACTTACTTAGCACTACAAAAAATTTCTCATCATAGATCCACACTAGAGGTTGACACTTACTACAAAAAATAGTACACTTAATACCACAACCATACTAGAGATTGACATCTCATCAACACCACACTACGTCAACACATACTTACTACACTAGAAGTTGACATCAAAGACAACACTAATGAAAACATAGTTGAACAAAGATATGAGAAAATAATTTTTATTTATTTTCAAAAGCTAATTTTAAATCATCATTTTTTTGAATATTTATGTATTAATGAGGTTTAGGTGCAATAAATGCAAGAAGAGATACAATCTATTCATAATAATGATACTTGGGAGCTTATAGAGCTTCTACATGACAAAAAAAATATTTGTACGAAATGGTTCTAAAAGACTAAGTACAATAGTAATGGGAGTATTGAGAGACACAATTCAAGATTAGTTGCTAAAGGCTACATATAAAGGTACAAGATTGATTATGAAGGGAAATTTTATCATAGAAAGAAAAATACTATTAGAATGTTGATTTCCTTAGAAAGCCAAAAGAAATTGAGTGTTCATCACATGGATGTGAAAAGTGAATTTTTGAATGGGCATTTTTTAGGATTCAGGCAGATTGAAGAAATAAACATTAACAATTTTATGAGATTAAATAACCCAAAAATAACAATGAAGAATAAAAAAAAAGAGATCAACACAAAAATTTAACATAGTTCACCCAATATGGGCTACATCCATGGAAACTTAGCCATCCAATGATTTTATTATCCAATGAAAAATAAATTACAATATCATGAATGCCATACCATAACTTACATCCCAACCAATTATAACAAGCCTTTTGGAAACTTCTAGAATTAGGGTTTTAAAAAATTATTTTTCATTTGTTGGTGCAAACAATCAATCACATGATTAGTAAATCTACATAGAAAAACCACAATATTTCGAGGTTCAAGAAAAATAATATCAAGTATACAACTTAAAGAAGGCCTTAATGGCCTCAAACAAGGAACACAAACTTGGTATGCTAGGACTTATTGTTATTTTCAATAGAATGACTTGACTAGAAGCAAGAGTCAACCTATAATAAAAAAAATAATGATCTTATTTTTAATTTATGTATTGATGAATTTTTTATATATAAGTATCAATTCTAATATGAATGATGAATTTGGAACTATGAATTTTTGCACTCATTACTGCATTCTAAAGAGTTTCAACTAGTTGGCTTTAGTGATTTTGATTGAGGTGGTAGTATGGATGATCAAAATTATATAATTGCAATTGTTTATCCTTTGGTTCTAAATTTATTAAATGGATCTCAAAGAAGTGAAACATGGTCTTCCTTTCCCTAATAGAAGCAAAGTATGTTGTAGTCATTTTTACAAGAACTCAAACATTATGGCTTAAGAAAGTTCTTGAAGAAATTGGAGAGAAACATATTGTATGCACAATATTATTTTTTAATACTATGAGAATAATCAAATTGGCCAAAATTCTAGTGCATGATAGTAGAACTAAATAATTTCATCTTAAGTAGATCATTGTATTAGAGATTTAGCACAAAAGAAGGTAGTAGGAGTCGGGTATATCAAGATTGAAGAACAACTTGCAAATATTTTAACTAAGGCTATTGCAAAGATTCAGTTTGAGATTCTACAAAATTGCATTGTGAATCCCTTCCATATCAAAGGATATTATGTTGGAAACTAATACAAATTAGCTAGTTTGCATGCAATTCACTATCATGTGCATCATCCAGTTTACTTATAATTCACTACCACAGATTCTATTATTTTAGTATGCTTTACTTTATCAATTAGAATGCATCCAACACTGCATTGTAATCAGTCTATTATTATGATTTTATTTAATTTTTTCCTTAATGTTCTTCTATGTTATGAAAAAATGTATTGAATTTTTCTTATATATTTGGTCTATTCTAAAAAAATAATATAGTGTTTTTTTGTGTGTATAATCTTCATTATTGTTTATTAGAATTCATAGAAAATATAAGGTAATGTATTTATCACTAGTGATATTATTTCTATTTTTATTTTGTTTGAATTATCTAGTTTTAAGATTAAATTCTAGGTAGTTTCTTGATTTTCATGAATTTAGCACATGAGTGATGTTGATCATTTCATAGAGGCACTTCCATTGTTTAGGAAAAAATTTCATGAAAGATCATAAATGAATTCAAGTCTTGTGGAGAAAAACAAGTGATTTGTTCATTGCACACTACGTAACAATGGAATTTTTTCCACAAGGGATGGTACAGTCATTTCTTTCTAGCTGATCCCTCTCATTCTCACCAACCCCTTCCTACTAGTTATTAACAAACAAAATAGAACTAAATATTGTTTAAGTAAATATTAGGTGAGGAAGGTTAATATTCACCAATGTAAACTAAACCTATAGTTTATAATTGTGTAAATATTTGATGGTTGGTTTCCAAATAAAAATCTAAACTCCACACATCATATAAAGTGATAGATTAAGTCTGAGGTGCACACCCAACACCTTTCACATGTCCACTACTGGAGTAGAAACATGGAATTACTATGGTGCATCAAGAATAGAACTAAACACATTAGTTCACTTTGTTCTTGTGATTAGATGTTATTGATTTTGTTTAATAACTTATTTCATTATTGTTAAAGATAGGAAAGGTAGCTCTACTTTTCTTATCCTCCTCTCCTATGAGATGTGAGAAACATAGGAAGATTTAAACACAAAGGTAAATAAAATATCACAATAGTTTTTTTCTTGCAAAGATATTACAAAGCTTAAGAGTATGGGGTAAAAAAAATAGTGACAAAAATTGAGAAACATAAATGATTGAAAAAGAGTTATAGGAAACACATGATTGCATATTGAGTGGACAACTCAACACAAAAACACATGACACAAAACATACTTAGAGTTTTATTTACGAGGTCTTTATCATTGATTCTTCATTAATGCTCCACTAGCCTTTTAAAAAGACCAAGGCAAATTATTGTTTGTGTTTCTTCTCTGCTCATTGTGGACTATGGATCATGCTCTATCCTAAATGGGTGGTGGTGCAACAACTTGTCAAGAGGGTTGAGTAGTTGGTGTTGTTGAAATAAATAAATTTATCTTCCTAGTTTGTTGCCATAGACCAACTGCAGGTCCAATCCACGTCAACTCAATCATCCATGTTTACTCACAATAGTTTACTTTAGTTGTCCACCATAAATATTGTAGCTAACTTGATGATACAACAAACATAGAATTTATTGCATATTTTTTATAAATCTAATGCTTGAGCCTATAATATTAGTGCTCCAAATCTACTCTATTTATTTTCTTTCTTTCTATTTTTCTAATTTTTTTATAATGGTATCAAAGCCACATGGGCTCTTTAGTGCCTATTATGTGAATTTTCTCCAATACTCATCATGGGTGGATTTTTGATCTAACAGTGAGTTTTGAATTATCCTAAACTAAAATAAAAGACTTGAATGAAGGTATCATTCCATGCAAGTCATTGTTGATGAGCAGAGGAATCCAAAATAGTGAAAAAAAGGAAGAAGGAAAGTGTGTTTTAGTGGTGAGCTATGTTGAGTGAAGCCATTCCTTGGTATGTGAATAGACCAATATGTATGATTATTTTTTACTAAATCGTGGTTGCTAGTGTTGTTGAAGTTTTCTTTGTTGGTGAGCAGAGTCCTCATATTTTTTTTATGATTATATGCCAATGATTCTTCAAATAATTGTGAGTTTAATCAAGTACAAGATGAGCTAACATAGCTCATTTGAAGAGTTCAAAGAAATAAGGTCTTTTAGATGAAACTCTCTTTTATATTTGTAAGCACAAATTTGTAAAAGTCCTTTCTTTTTTGGTTCATAAGAATGCCAACATTAAGGCATGATTATACACAAATTTCATTTTTTTTAATTGGTGAGGGCTTTATTCTTTAATCCCTTTGTGTGTGTGCCTTGAGAGTTTATTTTTGTTCTTGTTATGGTTGCCCCTGAGATCTTTAGTAATGTGATTAGTACAAAGTTAGATGGATGCAAGTTGGAAATGTGAGATGAAATTGATTCTAAAAATGAAAGGATTATAGGAGCTATCAATATAAGAAAAAACTAAATCTGAAAATAAAAAACATGAAAAATGGACTAAAATGGATATCAATGAATAGGCTGCCATTTTATGGAAAATTAGTCTAGGGATAAGGTGTCATGTTCAAGATTTAAAAACAATAAAGAAAATATGGGAAAATTTACAAACAATATATGAAAGAACTAGAAAATTAAAATTGATGAACATCAAAAGGAATTTAAATCATTTAAAAATCAAGGGAGGAGATAGCATGAATGATCATATTGAAAAATTGAAAAACTTAAGAAATAAACTTGCAATGATGAAGGTTGAATATGAAGACTTTGAAATTATAGATTTTTTAATTGAAATCCTTCTAGATGAGTATCATAACTTCATCCACACATTAGATCTTATTGGGATATTTGATAATATCACACTAGAAGAAGTGTATGGAGCTTTTTTGAATGAAGAAGAGAGGATTAAAAAGTTCACAGGTGAGTCTAGCAAGATTTTTCAAGCATTTATGGCTAGAGGAAAATATAAGAATGACAATTAAATTAAATTATACCAAAATCAAGGGACTCAACACAAAAATATTCAAAGGCAATGGATTCAAACAAGGGATAATGAACAGGGGAATGGCTTTCAAAAGGCACAAAATGAATGGAGAAATAACAAAGATCATTCTAAAAGAGAGAAAGATATCACATGTTATAATTATGTAGAAGAAGGGTAGAAAAGTGATCAATGTCCTAGGAAATCACATGTAGGAGGACAAAGAAAATTTTATCAAAGAAGGAAATCATTTTTTTGCTCAAGAAGATGGTGATCATAATACAATGATACCATCTTTAGCTACTCAAGGAAACTAACATAACACATGGTATATTGATTTAGGATCTAGCCAACATATGACTTACAATAAAAACTTCTTTATTAATTTACAAGAAACAAAAGGTGTAAGGATATTTCATGGGGATGATAGTTCACATGCAATTGAAGGAATAAGTTCAATTTCAATGAAAGGACATGATGATAAGAAGTTGGAAGTGAAAAATGTGAATCTTGTACCTAAGTTGACTAAAAATATTCTCTCAATGAGTTAAATTACTCAACATGGTTATAAGGTGGAGTTTTATTCAGATAAGTGTCTAATCAAGAACATTAATGATGCATTCAAAATTGTGGGTAGAGGAGTTGAGAGTGATTTCATCTACAAATTTTGATAAGAATGTTTACATCACTACTAGTTCCTCCACAAGTGAGTTGTGCCAACAAATATTTGGTGAATTAAATTATCAAATTTTGGCTATTTATTCAAAGATGAATATGGTTAATGGACTACCTTGGATAAAAGTAAATAAAAATGTGTGTACATGATGCATGGTTGGAGAAAAAAATAGGGACAAGTTTGAAAGGTCTACAAATAGGTCAAGTAAATCTCTTTAGCTTGTCCATATTTATTTATGTGGGCCTATGAATTGCCCATAAAAGGGAGGATTAAGGTACGTATTAACATTCTTGATGATTTTTCAATGAAATTTTGGGTCTACTTCCTTAAGGGGTGATCCCACAATATTGGCTTACAATTTTTGGCCAAACTGGACACTGAACTGTTTTTTTCTAACTAAATATTCACTTCCATAAACATATAGCAGCTAAACCATGGGGAATTTGAAGATGATGCAAACTAGTGATTTGTGACATTTTGTCTATAGATTGTAAATATATTTTTTTCAAAAATTTTGGAATCAGATTGCACTTCTTTTTCTATCTCCTTCGAAAACTATTTTTTTTCAGCAAACGCCATTTTTAAGGAGTGACGCTCACCATATAACACATGATTTTTTTTCCGAGAGGGATAAAATTCTATTTTTTTTAAATTTAAATTTGTAACTATGATATCTAGTGCTTCCAATTGGTTTCATAGTGTTTTATTGAATATTTTTTCCATAATCAAGTTTCAAAGTCAAACCAATTATAATTTAGACATAGCTAGTCCGTATAACACATAGCTTGTTTTGTATGTATCAAAATTCAATTGTTTTTTGCTTTTTGGATGAAGGAATTCAATATTTGGTGCACTCATATTTTTCTTTTTTTCTAATAATCTTCTATTTTTATACATGTGCAAAATAAAGAGCTTGATTTTGAATGAAAAAACTACATTCACAAGAAATAAAAAATATATATAATAATAAAATAAAATTTATTTAAAATTATACTTTTTGGGAAGCTTAGAATAAGATATACATACTTACAAAAAATAAATTTTAAATTAATTTATTTGATCCCCCACAAGGTAAATCAAAAGTAGTTTTTTATCAGCATTTTGATAGGTGTAAAAGAGACTGCATTATAGGTATGGTTTAAAACTAGCGAGGTTATATCCAAGGGGGTTTGATCTAAGGTTGTTTGATCAAACCCTCTTCAATAAGAATCCTTAAAATGGAACTTTTTCAGGCTTAAATTATTATATTCTCTAAAAATATGTGATTTCATCAAAAATTAGAATCTCCCAAAAATGTAAACTAGCATTGTGGGATGACCCTAAGCAAAAAGATGAAGTGTTCAGAAAATTTGAAATGTTCAAATAATTTGTGGAAAATAAAAGTGGGAATAAGATCAAGAGAGTAAGAATAGATAATGGTGGAGAATATGTAAAGAAAAATTTCAAAGACTTTTGTGAATATCATGAAAACAAGAGAGAAATGACTAACACATATACTCCTTGGAAAAATGGTGTTGCTAAAAGGAAGAATAGAACCTTAGTGGAAATGACACAATGCATGCTACAATCCAAGGGTCTCCCTTTGTTTCTTTGGGATAAGGTTGTCAATACTATATCTCATCTTTTGAATAGATCTCCTACAACTATTTTGGAGAATATCACTCTTGAAGAATCATGGAGTGGAAAGAAACTAGATCTTAAGTATTTAAGAGTATTTGGGTGTAAAGAATTTTCTCACATACTAGATGAGATTAGAGAAAATAAATTTGATAGGAAGAGTGTTAAGTGCATCTTTGTGGGCTATGATGATCAAAGGAAAGGATATAGGTTGTATGATCCTAGTGTAGAGGATGTGTTCACAAGTAGGGATATCAAATTTAATGAAGAGTTTGAGGATATGATACAATCCTCCCCTGTTCATCAAGTGGACATAGATAATGGTGAATCCTCTAAGCCTTTTGAAACCAATGAAACTTATAAGGCAATTTATAATGTATTTCAAGAATGTAGTCCTCCTCCAAGGACGAGTCCTCAAGAAATTTATAAAAAGACTCAACAAATTAATTATGCTCTAATGACCACCATAATGAAGACCATTGATCCTCAAACATATGATGAGGCTAAGGGAAAAAATGAATGGGAACAAGCTATGAAGAATGAAAATGGCTGTTTGTGTTGGTAGATGGCCAGTTCTCCTCTCATGTTTCATTACATGGACTAACCACCTCTCGTGGATCAATTAACTTTGGAAGTTGTATCGGGAATTAATAGGTTGATCTTTTGGTGCAACGACAATTGTGGGCCAAAAAGTGGTATCAAAGTCAAAGGTGTCAGGTTTGAATCCCCTTGGGTAATGTTGAGGGGTAGTTTGTTAGAAAATGGTCAGCACTCCCCTCAAGATTCATGACATGGACTAACTGCCTCTCATGGATCCAATAACTCTCGCAGTTGTATCGAGCATTAACAGGTCAATATTTTGGTGCAATGACAACTATGGGCCAACACTTTGATCAAAAATAAAACATGGGAATTAGTGGACTTTCCCAAGGGAAAGAATGTGTTCAATAATAAGTGGGTGCATAAGAGTAAGTGGCTTACAATGTATACATGAAGTATTTATCAACTTTTTAGGAATCGAGTTTAATAAATGTGAAATAAGGGAAGATCAGTAATTACAAAGTGAAATTTCAAGTCGTTCTTAATCACTATTTCATACTTGGGAGAAACCAAAGTGAATTAAAGGAAATCTAGAGGCAACTTGAAGTAATCTAGTACAAACCCTAGTTCTTGTTGAGAATGAAAAGGTATTTATTTCTATCTTTGCTTTGAGAGTTTTCATTGAAATTAATTTCATAAGTATTTGTGGTAAAATTGAGGTTGAAATGGATACACCAATTTTAGTTGAGATCTCTAAAATCCCTAGACCAAAGTTTAGGAGGTTTTCGGGGAAGGTTTTTGATAATGACCCTATTGATGAATTTTTGAAAATTCCAATCTTTTTCCTATCGAGGACACAGTAACCTATATGCATGGAAAAATGGAGGAGTATGATCACCAAGTGCTTAAGAATCTATTGTTAAGTGAGCTAACAAGAGATGACTCCTTTGTTAAACCAGAGTATGTAAACCTTGTACAAAAGACGCTAGATGTTTGGAATTGGTTCCCCAATTTAAGTAGTGAATTAGATGCAAAATATGTGAGGATAGCTCTGAGTAGAATACATCATAGATTCATGTAGATATGTATGCCCAGATTAATCTCTAAAAATGTAATCAATTTTGTAACTAGATTATGTGATACCAAACCCATACCAATGTTGACGTTAGTAAAGAATAATGTTATTACGTAGCTAACTAGTGCCACATTTGATAGGAGAGCATTAACAACCAAATACATTACCAAACCTACTGTGAAGTATGCATCAATCATGATTGGCCATAAAATCCACTTCACCAATAGAGATAACTCAATATATACAACTACAATCTATGTTACACATGATATGGTAGTAAATCAGAGAGATTATGATCTGTGTGAGTTGCTCAGGAAGAAAATTCTAGAGAACTTGCACTAGAACAAAATGAAGAAGTATGATTTTAAATTCAGAACCTTGATTGTGTGCTTGATACTCTACTTGTTGAGAGAGCTACCGAAACGAAAAAAAAATTGTGGGACATAGGTAGACTAGTGGTACACCATTTTTTTTTTTTAAAACATTTGAGACTATAAGGCTCAAGATGATGCACTTACTGCATTTTTCATAGTATTTCAAATGAACATGCATGAGAGATAAATAATCCCTAAAATCTCAGTGGAGAAATATGAAAATGCTATAAAATTTATTGTATCCATTGATGAATGCATAATTGAGGCGATTGAACCTAGGACATGAGATTGATGAGAGGATGGCTGAAAATTTTATTTTAATTTTGTTAAATAGTATTAAGGACCCTTCCCTACCTAGACATGGAACATATGAAGAAAAATCAGCTAAAGTACTTATGGAAATATCAACACCTAAAAGAGCTAAAAAGTAAACAAGTAGGTTGAATAATTCTTTGGGTTTCATGGACTTTCAAAAGATGATGTTGACAAGTTGAGGGAAGTTACAGAAAATAAAAGGACCAAAGTTGTTGGTGAGCCCTTCAAACCTTGCAAATCAAGAAAATCAATTTCCAGATCTACATTGCCAATATCTTCAGGTGCAGCTACTATTGAAGAGAAGAAAGTGGAGCCCAATTCTTTAGCATCAGTTAAGGTGTCTACACCCTCCAAACCTTAAAGAGGAATATGTACCTCTGGTAGCACCTCTTGATACCTCAACAAGAAAAATTTAAAAAAAATAAAAAATAAACAAGAGAAAAGAACATAAGTGATACTATGGAAGAGAAAATTGAACTTGGTTTGGAAGAAGAAGAAGAATAGTTGTCAAGAAAAAGAAAAAGAAGTGATGAAGGTTCCTCACAAGAGGCGAGTACTAAACTCAAGAAATGTAAGGTAAATATTGTGGATACCACTAAAGATAATGAGATAGAAAAGGATAAATATTCCTACACAAAACTTGTGCACAAGAAGTTTGACCAAAACTGGAAAAGAAAGCAAATGAAAGCACATCAATACCAAAAAAGGAAATGTCAGAGTCTCCTCTTGTAAGAGCCCACTCACCCTTAAAAATGGAACTTTTGGTGAACAATATGATAGAATCTAATGATTTATTAAAGCAAATACCAAATTCTATGATGAAGCTAATAAAGAAGATAAGGAAACTATCATAAATTCATTTATTTCATATATGACCATTTTAAAACAAATTATGGATAACATGAAGAACAAGGTGATTAAAGCAACATGGAAAGACTTGGTAAAAATAAGGCATGAAGCTATTAATATAGAATACAAGATAAAATATGATTTCTTGAATGAGGTTTGATCCTCCTAGTCTGTAGATGATAAAGCTACACCATTGGAAGAATACACTAAGAAATTTAGGGTCAAGCAAAGAATTACCATTCGTATGACCAAAGAAAAGGAATACACAAAAAATTTGAAATTGGAAACCCTTGACAAAGTGAAAGATATGGCACATAAAATTGGGATGACTGTCAATTCATCATTCGTCACAACTCAAGCTAAGGAGCTTGAAAAATAAAAGGGTATTTCTATAGACTTACATGTTTTCAAAGAAGCTATTGAACAAGTAAATGTTTATTTTGTAGAAGAGACTCCATATTTGGATGTCTTAGGAAACCTATTTGATGATACACATACCTCTTTAGAGATTTCTCCTTTAGAAGACATTGCAATTCCCACCGATATAGATGAAACTTGGAATAAAAAGCAAGAGAAAGAAAATAAGAATGATGTTTATGATGGAGATCACTTTGAAAAATAGGATGAAGGAACACAAGAATAAGGGAAAGGAGAGAAAGAAAAAAATGATAAGAAATATGATGAGGAGAAAAAGGAGGATGAAAACAAAGATGAAAAAAAGAAAGAACCCTCTGGTGACGAAGAGAAAGAAAAGATAAAATATGAGTCTAAAGTTGGAAAGAATGAAGAAGAGTCTCCAAATACCATGGAACAACTAAATCCCTCTGAGTAATCCTTCAAAATACCACTCAAGGTTATTTTGAGAAACAAATAAGAATCCCACCAACCTATCCTCCCTAGTTGCTACAACTCCCAATATGCCAAGGTAGTGTGGATCTCAAAAATATTCCACTAGTTCAAAGATTGGAGCAAAGATATGCCTTCCTTGCCTCTGGAAGGAAAGTAATTCTAGAGACACACCCAAAGGGAATTGAATTGATCAATGATGCAATCAAAACCCTATAGGAAGCTACCCCTGATAAATTTATATGACTCTCTTGCTCCTATTAAAAATTTGAAAATTCTAGTTGATTCTCTCAAAGAATACACCTCCAATCTTAAAGTGAAGACTAAAAAAGAGACAGAATCAAGAATTGTAGAAAATAGGTTACTTGATCTGCAAGATAAATGCACATTTGTGTATGAAAAAGTGGGAAATTGTATAACCGATGTGCAAAAATGTGAAGAGGAAGGTAAATTTCTTTTTGTATTGTATGAGATGGCCAAATGATACCCAAGGAGTTAAGGATTTAATGGATTCTATTGAGTCACAAATAACCAAAGCCATTGGAGCCTATGACCCAACCCATATTAGAGATTATACCTCATGGACTGTCATCATAGACTTACAAAATAAGTTTTCACATTGAAAAATTAGAGGGAAGACATAATAAGAAGTTTTGGTCAGCTTGGGGACTTGCTGAAAACCAAGCACATTCTGATGTAAAGTGCTCTAGTAGATGCTGAGAAATTTTCAAACATAAATCTACATCGCACCACTCCAAAATAAGTAGAGGAAATTTTTTTTGATTTGGACTCAATGTACAAATTACATACATCAGCCAAGAAGACTTGGGATGAAGGAAAGCCTACTTGGGAAACAATTCTCAAGGAGCTTGAAAAGGCCTACTCCTCTAGTTAATCTATTATTCACTTGCATAATCTTCTATACATAAGGGTATATCATTTATCTTAGATAACTCTCTTAGGGGGAGTTAGATCACTTCAATTTTTTTTATGTATATATCTATCATTTTTTTGGTTCCACACCCTTTGTCCTTGATGTCAAAATGGGAGAAAAAGGTTAAAGGGGAGATGACGATTGTTTGTGCAAATGATGTCTTAAGTTTTTTTGTCACCTGTTGTCATGAATGAAAAAGGGGAGTATTGTTGGAATAATGAAGAAAGAACTCATTTTATGTGTTTTCATTTATTCCAACATTATTTGGTTAACAATCTATCTACTCTAGTCATCAGATTGAAGTCACTTTAATCCTATATTTGGTCCACAATTTCGCATATGATAAGATCAGCCTGCATTTTTTTATTATGTTGTTCCTAGCTATTATGTTCATATATGATCAATTTTCCAAATGCTTTGGATGTACAAGTTGAGAGTTGCAAATGATAGAAGTTTGGCACTTTGTTCTATCATTATTCGGTGAAATAGATATGTGAAATCTCCTCTACATTTATCTGATGCTTAAAATTAGTCTTTACAATATCTTAATATTATGTACAAGTGTCAGTATTTTCTATAATCCAAATGGCGTATGATTTTTTTTTTATATGGTTCATCAGAAATTTCTTACTTGGGTTATTTTGTGATTAAGTTTATTTTTGGGCTGACCTAATCCTTTTATTTTATGAAGAATGATCTATGGAGGTTATGGTGATCCAATTTTGGGTTTTGCTGACCTAGATAGAGTGTTGCATGTTTAGTTGAGCATGAGGATGAATCTTGATTCAAATATGAATTCGACAACGATAGTTTTGAATTAAAATAGGGCTAAAATTAATTAGGCCAACCTAATTCATGTATGTGGATGTATTGGATATAAATGTAGAGCCTTTTTTAGAGTAAAATGGTATGATGAGCAGTATGAGATAAAAGATGTATGTTTGTAATCTGAAAAATTACAATCATTACATAGTAGAGTTGTATTTTTTATATCAAAGCTTCAAAGGAACTGAATTCAACACAAGGAAGCTTCATTTTGTATCAGTTCACATATTGCTAGTGAGCCACTTTCTATTTTTTAATCATTTCATGTTGTGAACCTTATAAGGATAGTGTATCTTGGTAGTGAGCCCCTTTAATATCTTATAATTGGTTATAATATATTTTGAGTTAATCCTTATTGTGGTTTTTCCCATTTTAGGTTTTCCGCGTAAAAATCCTACTGTCTGTGTTATGATATATGTTGATTCCTTCATGCTCTCAAGTATTATTTTAGTTTGTTGGGTACTACTTAATGGATGGTTTTCTATCAATTTATTTAATAGTATATGGATTCATCTCCCCTCTAAGTATACCATGTGTTCAACACTCTTCTCCTTCTTCTGGAGTGCTAGGTGCAAGATTCATCTTTGCAGCTTTAGTAGCAATCAAAAGGGTAGTGGAGACAAATGCAAAATTTTCATTCACCAACTACTTGAACTCTCCAAACTACAAAATTACATTCTCCATTTGTGCATGTATCTAGAAGAACTTCTTATGCAAAACCTTAATTATATTCCTTGTGTTACTAGCTAGATCAAGTGTTGAATCATAGGTATTGGAGGCTTTGTTGATTTGAGACTCAATGGTTTCCATCTCATTCCTAATGCTCTATGTGGATTTGGGCCACTTCACACCATATTGGTAAATATAATTTTCCTCATCTACACAAATCTATGCATCCTTCAAGTTCTCTTGAAACTTTTTATGTGCAAGAACATATTTCACTGTGATTTCCATCATCTTTTTATAATTCATTTTATTTTGAATTTATTTCTCCACTTCACCTCTAAGACCAAAGGCATATTTCTTTTAAAATAATCAATTAAAAGGTTTAGGTTTTACATACTAGAAAGTGATGTGTAAATGTTTTCACTAGGTATGGCCTCTTGCAATGCCTTTATTGCTTCTTCCATCAACTCTTTTCTCTTTTGATGCATTTCAATAATCTCCTTCTAGGAAGACATGCATGAAATACATCTCCCAATTGTAAATTTTGAGGAGGGAAATCTTGTCCAGGTCTATATGTCATTGTTGCATTGGCAGTTGTAGCAATTGTGAAGAAACAATAGGTTGGAACTTGAGTTGCATGCTTAGTAGGTTCTTCAAGGAGTCTCTGAAGGAGCCAGAGGATTCACAAAAAGTGAATGTAGTCTCTACAAATTTATCTTCCACTTCCTTTTCCTTTCCCATTATGGAGACTACATGTGTTTCTTCTTCCTTATCTTCATCTCCCCTCTCAACATTCTCTTGTTCATCTTCCTTCTTTGCATCACTAGTTTCCTCTTTAGCATCTTCATTCACATTTTCTCCTTGTATAGATTGGTTTTAGTTTTCCTAAGAAGGATTCTTTGGTATGTCTTGAGAAATTTCAACATTTTCTTCATGTACAATAGGAAGAAAACTATCTTCCTTTGTTGTTTATTCTCATGTGATATTCACTCCTTCAACACTTTTCTCCACTTCCTCATCTTTTTATGCCAATTATTCTATTACCAAAGGGACATTTTACTAAATATATTCTTCTTCTCCTACATGTTCATGTTAAGAATCAATGTTCTAAGCTCCTTCACTTGTAGTTCTTCTAGAGAAGTGTTATATGAGATCATACCATATTTTAGTGCAATGTCAAAAAAATTATCAACTGTCTCCTTCTGTAGCTTCTCAAATTCATTCTTGTCTCTACCCATAAGGATAGTTACCCTTTTCTTCACTTTGAATTTTGTGTCCAACATAACTCAGCTAGTGTGGCTTTATTTTCCTTAGCCATATAAGCACCAACTTTCTCCAATGTGTATTCCTTTATCTTTACTTCTTCTTCAATTTCTTCATGTCTTCTCTTCACCAATACATTCCAAAGCTCTGTAGGAATTTTCTTTTCAATATTTTTCATATCAACTTCTAAGACAATTATTTACTTAATTTTAGCCTCAACAACGGTGGAATTTTCCACCTTATTTAATTCACTAAATAGAGTTTTAGTCTCCCCAAACATCTTATATTACAAAATTTTATTGAACAATGCTTCTAATTTCATCGAAGAGTGAGGTCTTATCAACTATATTTTTTTTCTCTTTGCTCCCATCTTGAGTTTTCTGGTGGATTGCTTTTGTTCTCTTATTATATGATGACATCTTCTTGGTGGCTTCTTTCTCCTTCTTTCTCATGTGAAATAATTTTATTTTACTTTCTTCCTCTACCTCTTCTTTGTTTTCAATGTCAATAACATCAAATCACTCTCTTTTGACACTAGCTTCACCTTGTGAAGCTTCACTTCTCCTTTTATAGACCAAATGTGGTCCTTATTTCTCTTCTTCTTCTTCTAAATTCATACTTATATTTTTTCTCTAAAATAAATTTTCTTTTATCTCTTCTTGGAAATAGTTGCAAGTGGTGTTGTTGTAGTGGTTTTCTTCTTCTCATCTCTTGTAGTCTACACAACTAGAGAGAACTAGAAATTGTTTTCTTCTTTTCTCTAATAGAGGGCATAGTCCCTAAATAATTTTGGATAGAAATAGGGATGGTAGCTATCCTATAAATTTTTCTCATGCTTCTTGAACCTTCTATAACACTTGATTATCCCTTAGCCTTTTCTCTTGCATACTAAACTTGTTTCCTTGAGATGCCCATTTCCTCCACATACTTTTCAACCATCTTTCCAATTTTTTTTCTTTATGATTGGTTTCCTATGTGTCCATGTGCACTTCCAAATATTTTCCTTCATAGGTTCCATAATTTTTCTTAAGTTTATATGTAGGAGTCTTAAATAAAATATTGAAGAAACTACTAATTTCTTGTTCATTGATCTCATATCCCGAGGCTAGAATCCACACTATCCTTGGTTTTACTACTTCCATTATAACCTCATCTATTGATCCTAAGAAAGTGATATCATTTTAATATTTTTCAACAATTTTCCTAGGGATTATGTCCATTTCATGCATCCTCTTCTAAAAAACTATATAGAAATTAAAAAGTGCCTCATTTTGTGCCTCCCCATTACCAAGTCCACTCATATAATCTTTGATTTGATGAGAAATGGGTTTACCTTTCAGCTATGTCACACTTTGAATTATAGAAATTTGCTTTAGGAAGTAGAAAAGTAAACACATAAATAGGGTTCCATGCTTAAATGCATACTTCTTCTCCTTTTTTTGCTTCAAATTCTCCATCAATTTTTTAGTTAACAACTCACAAAGATTATAGTCAAATGCCACATTGATTACAATGGAAAATACAAAGATTTCTCAATTTTTGAAATGAATTTTATAATCAATCATCATTTTTGCATACCTCGTAGCTATATTTCTAATGAGATTTATAGCTAAATCTCTCTTATCATAACTTGCACCTGTGAGTTCCATTACAACCTCATTCTTGATCGATTTCAAAATAGGAACAGATCTGGTGGAGCATAGACTTGTAACCTCTCTTATCACCTCCTTTATTATCAATCTAGCCATGTCAGTCCAAATAAAATTATCATGAATTTTTCTTAGTCCAATCCTAAACCATTTATGATCAAAACAAAAATTTGGAAGCCACTGCCATACATCAAGCTTCTTTGTGACTAGGTCTTAGAATTTTGGTTTTAGGGAAAAATATTCTCTAGTAAGCTCATTTACCCATAAATCCCCTAGCCTACTGTGGTCATATTCTTTAATTTTTCCATGAATGTAAATCCTTATACCCTATATTGAAAAAAACCCATACGAAACAAGCAAAAATCACCTAACGGGTCATCTTCTACGAATTTTGTAGGGTATTTCTTGAATCTAGGTTGTGGGTTGGATCAAAAACCTTAATAACCCTTGGTGTAGCCATTGAAAATGAATTCAATTTGTTTTTCATAAATTTTTTCAATGAAACTAGGGAATACAAAAGATTGTAAATACCTTTACTTCATTTTTTTATTAGGGTTTGCATACACCAAATCACAAATCACCTTTGATCACTATCAAATAATTTCTTTTCTACTTTGATCCTTCTCAAATGATTTTGTAAATGAATTTTCGTAAGTGATAACCTTACGACACTTCAAACCTTACTTAATTTTGTATTAAACACTTCAAACAATAAAGATAGCAACCCTTTATTTGTATGCATGGTCAAATTCTTATGCTCTGCAAACTTTTGAATTATCATATTTTCTTCTGCAATCTTCACCAATAGATCAAGCATGTTGATCTACATCACATATCTCTGTGTTGAGGCATCAACACCTATTTTTTGGTAACAAACAAAATATTTCCATTAAATATTCCCTCGATCCAAAGCTCTCAACTTAGTTTATATAGGAAACATCTACATCAGATGGTGGTGCAAGTTAATCCTTAATTTTTGTCTCTTCCATCTTTCTCCAAATATTATCCATATCCTTCTTTGTTTCTATGAGATTAATATTTTGGAGTGGTTCATTCCTATTTATTGGATTATCCTTCCTCATATTTATGTTTTTTCAAAACTTATAAATGTGTCCAAGCCTATTGTAATTGTAACATATGACATTATTCTGACCAATATTCATTTCACTCATTTTAGATTTACATCAATTAGGTTTATGCCCAAATCAATATCATGTATAAAAGTAGCCTTTAAATTATTAATCATTCTACCATTGTTCTAACCATTCATTGTTTGACTTCTGCACTCATTAGCTCTATGACCAAATTTCTTACATGTAAAGCATTGGCTAGAAAGGGATGTAACATTCTGATTCATTCTACTTCTACATTTAATTTTCTTATGTCCAAATTTATTGCAAGAATAATAGAAATGATTAAAATGTGGGTACCTTTGTGTATTTGGTTATCTAACTAGTGATTTTCTAGATTCAATCTTTTCATTTTGGAAATTCTTTCCATTGTTCTTCTTATCTTCAGTCTTCTTTGGTTTATTGATCTTATTTTCTACATTTGAATTTTCACCCTTTTCAAATCCTAAAACTTATTTTTCATTAGAGCCTTTCTCAATTGTAATCTTTTCGTCAAGCTTAATAGAACTCATCTTGAATTTTTCTTCATGATTCTTTGCTTTCTCTAGATGTGATCTTTGATTTACCACTTCTTGTTCAAGCCTTGTACATTCCTTGGATTTATTTTCACCATTGCATTCAATCATTCTTCAACTCTTTTGTTTTCTTCAACTTGCAATTTTAGACTAGTAATAGTTTCATTTTCCAAGCTTCAATTGTTCATTAACTTCTTTATTTCTTTCTCTGAATTTCATGATTTTCTCTCTCAATTTTCTTATGCATTCATTTGCTTCTTTGAAAATTTCTTTCAAATATTTGTTTTCACCTTCAATCCTCTCAAGATCTTCAGGAATATCTTTGAGTTTTCCATCTTCATCAAGTGTGAAATCTTCTTCTATGAATCCTAAAATAGGAATCACTTCTAGAGGAGTGGGTAGTCTTCTAAGAGCCATGTGTTCAACCTCCAAGCAATTAATCTTCTTCTAAGGTGCCAATCCCTGATACCAATTGTTGAACACTTGGAATTTTGAGAGAGGGACAAACTAGTATTCTTTTAAGCCATTCAAACATTTAAACATCTAATCACTAAATCATATTCAACCACAATAATGGAAGAAAAAATGAAACATAAAACAACATCACATAACACATGAACACATATTTTTACATGGAAAACCAAAAATGGTAAAAACCATGGTGAGGATCAGTGCACAATAAATTGTAACCAATTATAATATATTTACAAAAGCGCTCACTGTAGGTGGACTCGTTGTCCAAGTGGACTCACTTCCCACTAAGAGAATGAGATAGAAGAGAGTTTGTGGCTCAAAGCCTAGATTCAACCAATATAACTGCATCTAACTTATGCATGAGATATAGTTGCAATGAAGCTCAATAAAATTATTTTACACACTTCATCTAATTTTGATTGAACACCCTACTTTCCTTTGCATTCACATCACTCTAATCTTCTATTCAACATTCACAAGTTAAATTCATAATGGGTCTTCTCAATTTGTATCATTTGCATCACTTACAAGTCTTACATTCAACAAAAAACTAAAAATGATCTAGCATATATATCTTCTTCAAGTATAACATCAATTAGGTTTACCTAATTATATGTTTCATACATAATATATAAGATATAATTTGCCAGCTCAAATCCTTCCATACACGCCTCACACCAAGATTCAAATCCTTAAAACAATTTAAAATAGGTTAGAATGAATCAAAAATAGCTCTCTACAATACTTATTTAGCCTTCACATATCTTCATATCTATTAGGTCGGCGCGAAAAAAGATGTAGTGCAAAAATTCTTCAATTGTGTATCCATATTCGAACACACAAATCTAAAAATTCAATGTCAACTAGAATTCACACACTATTTCCATCTCTTAAAATCTCCTTAATTCTACAAATTTGAAAACCTATTCATGGAGAAGTGTAGACTCTCCTACTCATATGTACTATATATGAAATGACTATAATTTACTAGGTCAAAATTCTATTACTTATATCTCTCAAACACCAAGCTAAAACATGATGAAATTTTGGAAATATATACAATTGATACCCAAAACAAAATGATAGAAGTAAAAAGTTAAAACTTCATTCACAAACTAGTGCAGACCCAAAGACTGGAGCTCTATTGCATAGTATTAATATAGTTGACACATAATGATGCAGGAGCATCCATGGCCTAGTGGTAATCCTATTTCAATCTTTTTTTTTTTTAATTTGGGAGTGATGTTATTTTATATTTTTGGCTTGAATTACATGTTGAGGATGGCTAGATATTTATCTTAACATAAATTAATTTCTTGTGCAACTTTGACAAATTTCCTTATAGGGTGAAAAAACAAAAAACAGAATAAAACATTTAAAATTTCAAAATAAATAAAAAAACACTACAAGGCATTAAAAATGGATAAGGGAGTTTCAAAAAAATTAAATTTTGATCCCTAAAAATTAGGGAGTGGTAAATGGATTCCCAAGACTTTCCATTGATTTTTTCTTTTTTCAAGAGTCGAAAAAGAGAATAAAAAAATTGAATTTCCTAACTTTAGAGGGTTGTTGTGAATTGATTTTAAATGGGTTTTAAATAATTTTAAAACATTTTTTTGAGGTTTTCATGTGCAGAAACATCATGGGTCGTGACATATTGGAGAGGCCAAAATAAAGCATGAGAAATTAACTTCATGATAGGGTGTGAGAAGAAACTAGAAGAAAAAACCACTTTTCATTGAAGAATTGTGGAAAAAGAATTAGGAGGAGATAGAAAGAGGAAGACATAGAATTATTTGTGAGGGTTTTTTAGTGTGTTGTTGCAAGTTGGGACTGATTTAAAACATCCCATGAGGATTCCAAAATATTTGGATTGAATTTTTAAGAGTTGTAGGTGAAATAGAAGTGTTTGGATATGGTTTTGTTTGAAAATGATCATGTGTCTGAGAATAGTTTGGTTGTGAATGAATTTAATTTTCATATGTATTGTATGTAGGGAGATAATTTGTTGTATGTTAGTCCATTAGTGACCTGAATTTCATTGTAATATGAGTTTATTAATAAAGAATATCATTGGTTCCCTGTGCAAGCAAGTTTCAAAAATTTATTTTTAAACTTTTAATTATGTTTGAGTTGTGTTGTAAGAATTTTAGAAGAGGAATTTGTGAGCTTTTAATTGATTTTTAGAGAGGGTTTTGAGTGTTTCAAGATCTTTCTACATTATTGGTATTAGAGCAACAAGATCTTGAGTGTGTAATAGATCACTGAAGAGAGGCATTTGCACTAGGACTATCTTGTGGGTATTGAAAAAAATGGATGGGAGATGAGCCCATCATGGTAGATGAAGAGGAAGAGGAGATAATTTTGGAAGAGATGATGATTTTAGAGCCTTAAGAAGGCAGGTTTAAGCTTTGAAAAATGAGATAAGGAGAGGATTTGCAAGAATGATAGACCCATAAAGTAATGATGAAGAAGATGAGAACACAAAGAATGCTAGTTTAAATAATGAGAAAAGAGAGAACATTGCAGAAGTTGCAAGAGATCCATTATTGAGAGTTTTAACAAAAACGGAAAAAAAAAAAATTATTGATGTTCCTACCTTTAATGGGAGTTTGAATCCAGAAGAACTGATAGATTGGATAAATGATATGCAAGATTATTTTGAACTTGAGGAAGTTGGAGACCTAGACCGAGTAAGGTTTTCCAATACAAAATTGAAGGGACATGCTTCAATTTGGTGAAGACAGATTCAGTTGGAAAGAGGAAGAAAAGGAAAAGAGAAGATTACAAGATGGGATAAAATGGCAAAGAAAATTAAGAGGCAATTCATTCAAGTAGACTATGAGTTGGAATTGCTTAAAAATATGCAAAGCTTGAAGCAAGGAAGCAAGACAGTAAAGGAGTACATAGAAGAGTTTCACATAATTCTTATAAGGATTGAAAATTCAGAGGCAACCAAGAAAAGGGTTGCAAGATACATAAAAGGGTTGAGATCAAGTATTCAAGAAGAGATGACACTTGTTAGAGTTGTACAATGGAAGATGCTTATCAAATTGCATTGAAGATAGAAGAAAGGATGAAAAAGAGGTTTGAGAATTAAAAAAGGGGAAGGGATATGGCTTATGTGCAGAAAAGAGAGGATGAACATTAGATTAGAGACATTAAGGGCAGCAAGGATGAAAGATGTGAAAACTCAAGCAAGCCTCATGATCAAAATTTTAGAGGAAGAGAAAGATCAGGTAGGGGATTTGAGAGAGAAAATTTTAAAATAATCTGATTCAAATGTGGAGAAGAGGGGAAAAAATCATTTCAAGTCTCCTCATGAAAATGAAATACCAAGAAGAAGAACTATAAATCAGAATAGAGCAGAAAACATAAATGGATAAGATGCATATTCAACACATTCCAAAGAAGTGAAAGATGGTGAAGCCTTGATGATGAGGAGAGTTTTGATTAATGAAAATAGTAAACCCATTAAGAGGACGATTTTATTTCATACAAGATGCAAATGCAAAGGTGAAGATTCCCTGATAGAAGAACTTGATTACTTGTTGTAGAAGGTGGATGATGAGTCACAATATTATCATTCTAAAATATTTTTGGGTGTAGAAAATCAGTTTACAGTAGTAGAGTTTCCTTCTAAAGACACCAATAGAGTGGAAAGTTACATTGAAGATAAGGAAAAAGGAGGAGTAGAAAAAGGTTTAGCACCAAGAAAGGTAATACAAGACACGGGTTGTGTTGAAGAAGAAGGTATAAATATAATTTATTTGTTTCATTTTGATAAAGCACATTGGTGGGAGGTAGATTTTGGTAATTTATAATTCATGGGATGAGAAAAGGAGGGAAGATGAAAGGGAATACAAATGTAAACTTGCAGGATGAGAATAACGAAAAATTTCCAATGAACAAGGAGAAAAGGTGGATCCAAGATAGACACAAAGTATACAATTTTTTTAGTTTCATTCATGAAACATTTTATTCTTATATGGGTTTCTGATGCAGGAGCATCCATGGCCTAGTGGTAATCTTGTTTCAATCTATTTTGCTTAATTTTGGAGTGGAAATTTTGGAGTGATGGTATTTCATATTTTTGGCTTGGATTACATGTTGAGGATGGCTAGATATTTATCTTCAAATTAATTAATTAATTAATTAATTTCTTGTGCAACTTTGAAAAATTGCATTGTAGGGTGAAAAAGAAAAAAGCAGAATAAAATATTTAAAATTTCAAAATAAATAAAAACCCACTACAAGGCATTAATAATGGATAAGAGAGTTTAAAAAAGATTAAATTTTGATCCCTAAAAAGTAGGGAGTGGGAAATGGATTCCCAAGACTTTCCATGGTTTTTTTCTTTTTAAGGAGTCAAAAAGGAGAATAAAAAATCTAAATTTCCTAACTTTAGAGGGTTGTTGTGAATGGATTTTAAATGGGTTTTAAATAATTTTTAATTATTTTTTTGAGGTTTTTACATGAAAAAACATCATGGTTCATGAAATATTGGAGAGAACCAAATAAAGCATGAGAAATTAATTTCATGATAGGGTGTGAGAAGAATCTAGAAAAAAACACTACTTAGGTGAGAAGGAAGGCATAAAATTCTGTATGAGGGTTTGTTTGGTGTGTTGTTGCAAATTGAGACTGATTTAAAACAACCCATGAGGATGAAAGAACAATTGGATTGATTTTGTAAGAGTTGTAGGTGAAATAGAAGTGTTGGGATATGATTTTTTTTGCAAATGCTCATGTGTCTGAGGATAGTTTGGTTGTGAATGAATTTCATTTGCATATGTATTGTATGTAGGGAGATTATTTTTTGTATCTCAGTCCATTAGTGACTGAAATTTCATTGTAATATGATTTTATTAATAAATAATATAATTGGTTCCTTGTGCAAGAAAGTTTGAAAAAATTATTTGCAAACTTTTGTTTCTATTTCAGTTGTGTTGTGAGAATTTTAGAAGAGGAATTTGTGAGCTTGTAATTGATTTTTAAAGAGGGTTTTGAGTGTGTTAAGATATTTCTACATTACATAGTTAATTTTCCATCACAACCAACTTTACCAAATCAAACCATCTTACAAAAATGTCTTCCACTAGCACTCCAAAACCTTCTAGAACCTGCCAAAATTGTCTGAAATCATCTACACAATGATATCCAAATCAAGATACAATATTGATATCACCATGATATCCACATCAAGATACAATGTTGACATCAATGACAACACTACAAAAAATAGTAATATAGATACTGTTCTTATCCCTAATGCTCATGTTGCCACCAATAGCATTAATGAAAAACTTCTCATTCTTTGGACGATAACTCCATTCTATTGTGGAGCCCTAGGATTTGATAAATATCTTTTTAACCCATTATTTTCACAAAAGTTTCTAAACTCATTAGAGGTAAACTCACCACCTCTATAATACCTTAAACACTTTATTTTAAAATATATTTCATTCTCAACCATAGATTTAAATGCTTTAAAATTATCTAGAGCCTCTAATATTTCTTTAAGAAAGATCACCCAAGTCATTCTAGAGTAACTATCAATTAATAACATAAAATACCAGTTCCTTTGAGGTATTTTTATTCTGGTAGGTCCACATAGGTTTGTAAACACAAAATCAAATGGTCCTACAATAGAGAATTCCTTAGTTTTTAACCTCTTCCTTGGTTGATTTCCAACTTGACATTATTTGCAAATTACATTGATAGGTTTATTAATTCTTGGAAAATCTCTCACAACTTGAGTAGAGTTGATCTTCACTAGGCTATTAAAATTTATGTGACCCATTCTTCTATGCCATAGCCAATTTTCATTGATTTGAGCCATAAAATACTTACAACTAGCACTTTTGAGTTGATAAAAATTTCATTTTGTCCTTGCTCTTGTTGTAACCAAACTTCCAGAGCTTCCTTTTTTTATTTCACAACCACCATATTGAAATACCAGATTGAATCATCTTTTACACATTTGTCCTTCATTAAGAAGATTATGTTGAAGAACCTTGACATAAATAGCATCATCTATCTTATGCTTTCCATCAAAACTAATTGAACCTTTTCAAAAACATTGAGCATGTGTATCATCACTAAACTTCACAAGACCACCATAAAAATTCTCAAGTTGAACAAAATTATCTTTATCACCTATCATATTGTTTGATAACCTGCTCTTAATTATCCAATAGTTTCTCTCCTATTTTACATGAAAATTAACCAACATAGTTCCTTAAATGTTGTGACCTTTTTTTAGAGAAGCTTCCTTTACACATATTTTAGGGTTAGCAACATTAGTTCAAAAATTAAAATCCATGAACAAGAATTTATCACTCTCACTATTTAGATAGTCAAATTACTCATCATTATATATGTCACTATCTTCTTTAACATAATAACTCTTCTTGATAGATTTTTCTTTGTGATCTTTTTATTTTTCATTAGAATTTTTTTTTGGATATTTTGAAGAATAATGATCTATATTTCCATAATTGAAACACTTGAAGGTTAACTTACCTCTATATTTTCTAATTCCCTTTTTCAATCTTCTCAAAAAAATTCTTCCACCTCATCAAAATCATCTAGATCAGATTCATCATTACTCTCTTTCTTGATAACTTTAAAATTAGTCTCTTTCCTTCAATCATCTATGGAAAACTCTCTTAATTCAAAAGTAGTTAAAGCACAAAATAATTGATCTCTAGAATATTGATCCAAATTTTGATGTTCCTTAATAGAAAAATATTTAGAACTATATAACTTAGGAAGGGTTCTCAATACCTATTTCATTACTTCATTCTCCTTTGTCTTTCCACCAAGATCATTGATGACATTGACCACTTCATCCACTATGTTCTTGTAGGCTACAATATCTTCATCCTCTAAAATCCTCATGGTTTCAAAATTTTCTTTGAAATTCTACATCTTTGTTTGCTTGACCCTATCATCTCCATCATAAATAATTTCCAACTTCTTCTAGATCTCTTTAGAATATTTTAAGCTAATAAAATTCATAAGTTATGAATAAGAAAGTCCACTTAAAATTGTATACCTTTCTTTCACATTGATCCCATACTCTTTTATATCATAATCACTTGGCAGAGCAGTAGTATGCATTGTATAACCATCTTAAATTGATTTTCATACTTCATACGCTAATGAGACAAGATAGCCTTCCATCATGGTGTTCTATAAAGTGTAATTTTTTTCCATTGAACATAGGATGTTGACACCTTTCTTGTGTGCTATCTAGATCTACCACAAGTGGTTAAGAATTTTAAAGGAACCTCTTCTCTAATACCAATTGTTAGACATATAGGACAACTGAGAGGGGGGTGAATTTTTTGTAAACTAAAACCTTCAAACCCTCATTAATATTCAAACTCTTATTACTATTTAAACCCTTATTAACTTATGAAACAAATGAAACAACAACATGCAATCATACACAATAAAACACAAAATTTTGTGTAAACCCCTAATTAGGAAAAAAAATGATAGGGATCAACTCTGTATATGAAATTTTATTACAATAGTCTCACTACCAGAAGGCCTCATTGCCCAAAGCACTGATTGTCCAGGAGAAATGAAAGAAGGTATCACTGCAAAAGGGCTTACTGCCAAGGGCTCACTTCCAAGGACTCACTGTTCAAAAAAAAAAGAGAATAGAAGAAGTGTATTACATGGAGGCCCACAACCTCAGAGGAGTAGGAGAATGCACCACAATAATTATACACCATCCAAAACCTTCAACTCACTACCTCCAACAACTTCTAGCAAACTAAAAATATAGGAATATTTTTCTCACTGCTTTCAACAGCCTTAAGCATTAAAACTTGCACTCGTATCTCAATAGACATTCATTTTTTCTAGCAAACAACTCATTACACACTTGACCTTGTATATACATCATTCACAACCTCAAAAATATTCTCCAAGTTGGCCTCAATGAACATATACAACTCAAATTTACAACCACTAAATAGGTCAACATCACACACCTCAATGATGGAAATAAGTGAAGGTGGACCATACTAAAGGATAAGTAGGACCCACATCTACACTAATAGACTAAATCATGCTTCCACAAACAATAAAGAACACTCCCACACAAAAATAGCACACTAGATCACCCAAATTGACATAAATAATTATTGAGCAACTACATTCAACCTATCCAGTCTAAAAACAACTTAAAAACCTCTTACAAATATTATAGAACATTCTAGAATATTCAAACATCAATAAAATATCCAACAACACTTCCATAACCACATAAATTTTAAGAACATTATCATTTTGTGCAACCAATCAAACAACAACTAGATACAAGTCATGAATCAAAGCTTGCAAAAAATTTGAACATGAATCCATCCAAGAAAAGGTAGATATAGGCAACATTAAGACATCCCAAAATCTATAAGACAAGAAACCTCAATCCAAAGAAAATAAAAGAAATTCCATTTCTCCAAAACAACCTACTTCATAGAAAAAAAAAATTCAAGCACATCTTCCACTACCACATGATCTAGAGCTTGAAGCACTAGATATAACACCTTTGAACACCTCTGGTCATCACATCCAAAATGCACAATCACTCTTCAAGATATAAGTAATGTGGAGCATAACACTTAACAATTTTTTTTCACCTTGTACAATCATTAAGAAATTTTTCTTAAAAGCATTTGGAAACTAGGTCAACATGCTACATCAACAACACTTACTTAGCACAAAAAAAAATTCTCATCATATCCACACTAGAGGTTGACATCTCATCTACACCACACTACTGCAACACATATTGCACTAGAAGTTGACATCAATGACAATGCTGGCTTCTTCTGTGGCATTTGTCCTTGATGTCAAAACTGCCCTGGGTTGGTGCCTTGCCATTTCACAATTTGGCCTTATGGAATTTTATTGGCACATTTTATATTTGGTATTCATTTGACATTGGCATAGTTGGCATAGTTTCTTGATTGGTATCTTAGTTTTCATTTGATGGTTCCCAGTTCGCGTTGATATGATAAAGGTTATCTTTCTTATAGATATGTTGGGTTCATAATATTTTCATTTAATACATACATATAGGTTATCTTTCTTATACAGGTGTTGGATTCATAATATTTACATTTAATACAAGGGCAAGCAATGGTATTGGCTTTCAGACATATACAGGCTTTAACTTATATACATTTACAATGGATTGACTCATTTCTATTTGAGCTATGCACTGGTTATACATGCTTCATATGACTTTATCATGACACTTAATTCAATAGAATTTGATGGTATCTAATGGTTGCTTTTACTGTAACCAATTTGATCTTCTAATCTACCTATGGAATTGCCAATTCAAATCAGGGGTAGCTCGAAGGACCTAGACCAACTAATGAGTGTTTTAATAAACCTCCTACACTTTGGGCTCTGCAAGACCTGGGAGGGTGATCCCTTAATGTGTTTACAACCTTTGCACCAATATTATAAACAAAATTAACAACAAAAAAATCTCATTTAATAGCTCAACATAACAGGATAATGCTGAAATGAATTGGCTATTCATCAATAATATCAACAATTTGGAGCATGAGATAATTACAACAACATTTCACAGCTTAAGATAGTCATTGATTTGAAATTTTTAGCAAGATCTAAGAAAAGACAAACAAATAATGAACCTCTCAAACAAGCAAAACTTAGACCAGTGTCATATACCATTGGGGGAGTCAAATTCATAAGCATCTAAGGATTCATGACAGATTTAACACATAACACATAAGATCTCTGACAATATTTCCTTACAATATCACCAATTTGTATTCTAACCAAATATTAGTTATCAAATCCTTATATAAACATATACACCTATAACCCCATTCAAGCATTTTAATTAATTCTTTGAATTAAAGCTAAAATGAGAATCACACACACCACAATAGTGAGATGAACGAAACAACCCTTGATCATTTTATTCAAGATTCTGATATGCTTATCTAATGGAGAGACATGAATTAAAAATGAATCATTTCCATTCAAATGCAAGTACTATCATGAAACATCAAAATCCCATGAATTCAAAACCTACTACAGAATGACACAAAACCTAAATTGCATTTTAACTAAACCAACAAGCCTTTTACAATTTTCTCTGCAACTTTACTTAGACTCGACCGAAAATTATCTAACTTGCTAACCCATATTTCTGGCCTTGAAATCCTTCTTATAGAGAATTAAGGAGCAAACAAGCATCACACTAGAAATACACATGTCACTAGTCACTTGGACCGCCCTATGACATTTCAAAAAAAACTATTACAACAGCTAAGTCCTTGGAGAATCTTCTTGCTCATCCCATCCACTGAAAATGGTTGAGGCATCCACAACACTTCAAGAAATCTATGCCAAAACTGCCATCAAACATAACCAAAATCAATTATAACTGCAACGGCTGGGCTGTTAATCACCAGTAGCTAGTTTTGTCTTACTCTTCCTTGGTTAACTATTTATTTACCCATCTCTGGTATTCTTCATCTGTCGAGCAATCAAAATTAACCACCTCATTTACCTTAGCACTATAAGGTGTGTATTTCACCGCTACCTGATTTTCCTCTCTCTTAAAATGCTCCAAAAATGTGTTGGTGCTAATGATCTTATCCATACAACTCACCAATAGGTCATAGTCTGAGTCATCACAAATCAATTTTATTTGTGCGTTGATGACCTCATGTGCTCTATCATGCCACTGCTGTAGTGATTTAAAATTTCCCTATGCATCAATTATATTAGGTAAATATGTATCACTCCAATCATCAAAACTCTTTACCAATTCTCTAATTTTCCTACTCAAATCATCTAGTAAGGCTTGAAAACCTTGCAACGACTTTACAAATATTTGAGTAGGCCTTAATGATTGGGGCCTATTATTTTGATCAAATCTTGAGGCTTTATTCATTATATCTAAATCATTGGCCCTAGGGATCCACTTCTCAACTAAGGGCAATACTAATTCCTGATCCCTACTAATGTTCCTTATTGCATCCAAAAATAAAGAATACAAAGAATACACTGATGGCAATCTACCATCAACCTTTTCATTTAAGTGCCTCAAAATAGTGTCAACAAACTCACTCTATTTTACAAGTGCTCCTTCCTCACTTGCCTTCAAAGTTGCATGTAACTTTGTAATCTTATTCAACAATTGCTTCTTAGTAGGATCCATAGAGTATTCAATCTCTTCTTCAACTTGCTCTAATGTTGGACTTAGAGAAGGAGTTTGCATGGGGGACTAGGAGTAGAAAAAAATGGAGAAGTAGGAGGTATTGATCCTGATGTGGAAGGAAATGTCATGATACCAAGAGAACTTGAGGACTCCCTAACTTGCCTATACTTTAACCTATCCACCTCAATTTACAGCTCAACATTCCTTTGTTGCCACCCTATTGTACTCTCCAATTATACAATCGTACTTCTCCATTAAGCTCTTCTTTTCAACTTCTTCCCTCTCAACAGTCTTCTGGGCCAGTTTGTCCACATTCACAATTAGGTTTTTAGCCTCTATAGTTGAAGTTTCAGAAGCTCTCTTTATTATTAACCCTCCCCTTAGGTTTGGGGTAATGTCAGTAACATTAGGCTTTCTGCCCTGTGCTATCAATGCCCAAATTGCTAGGGTCTCATACTCCTCACTAAAGGAAAAATCTTGCAGTGCTACCTTGACCTGTTCCTTAGAGTTCTGGATGGGATGCTTGGATTTTAAAATAGCATTAAATTCTACTACATCTGCTATATCCTATTCAAGAAAAAATAGTACACTAGCCTGAGTTACTAAGTGAATATAAAGATGCCAATTCACCATAGGTTGATATGTTGGACTTGTTTCAGTAGGCCTCACATCTGACCTTTGTATGCCAAAGTCCAACTCCAGGTTGATCTTCTTTGTCATCAAAATACCCATGATCTCCTTGAATTTGTCCATCAAGAAATCAATTTTCTTGTGGAATGGGGTGAATTCCATTAATGGATCATATTTGGGATCCATTTTATGCACAATGGCTAATAGCTTCTCATATGCTATGCATTTTTCCTTGTTCAATTCCTGCTTGTTTAAATCAAATTCATTCCTAATCAGATCCTCAAGAAAATTGAACTCATGTGTAAAATTTCCACCCTTTATCTGTTGTCTAAAAAGGGAAAAGAAACCCTCGGGGTCATGTTGTCGTTTGGGACCACACCTGCAATGAAAATCATCAAAAAACCTCCCAAATTGGACCCATCCTTCCCTGGGGAATATAAAATCAGACACAACAATATAATCAAGGAAAATAGTCCCTTTTCCCTTCCCTATTAGGTTGACTTCATGAATAAAACCTATCTGCCACATAACCTCAAAAAACCCTACCCTTGTTGGCACATTGAATGGGAGGATATGTGGAGTTTCTTGGAAGCCATACACCCTTAAAATAGTGTTGACTAGGTACAAGATAATGTCACCCCAGTTGTGAAAAGCTTTTAAATCTGGCTTCCTCCCCTTTGGTTTGAGAAATTCATGTAAATCCTCAGGGATTCTAAGCACATTTACTGTCAATTGAGCCCTCAATCTGAAAGCAAAGCAATTGTCAAATTGCACAAAACTGGTACTCTCCCTATTATATGATAAATCAACAGTCCATGCTTGCACTGGTAATCTTTCTCCATTTACCTCCTACCTCAACTCCATCTTCTCTAAGAAGAAGTTAGAATTATTGTACAAGAACATGTACATCAATAGGGAATACCAAAAGAATGGAGTGCCTACATCCCCTACATGCAAATTTAACAACCCTTCATGAATCGTCTCTACCATAAAAGATGCAAAATCATAAATCATAGAGAAATTAGGGTGTTGTATTTGCACCCCCATAAACATATAGGCAATTGATATTAATGTGTTAGGGTTAAAACCCAAAATTTGGCACAATGAATAAAAGGTAGCCAAGAAATGGTTTTCAAAACAACTTAGCCTAAAAGGGTCTTGGTCACTTGGGCTGATATAAATCCTTGAACTTCTTGCCCTTGCCAGATGAGGAGGAAGCAACTTTAACTTTGCATACTCCTGCTTCATCTCCTCAAGATTAATCTAAACCAAGAATGGACTAGGTTCACTTAGGTCAAAAACTTGTTGAAATTCTTCCATGTTTATACTTAATAAGACCCCTACATCATTATCTCTTATCACTCTCATAATAGGGTCATAACGTGTTGCCACCACCCTAAGAAAATCCACAATGGGGAACACATTTGCACCACCAGCTTCTCCATGCCATATATCCAACCATTTGAGAAAGGGTGAAGAAAATTACGATGTCCATACCACAACCTAAACATCTCTAGACCAGTCATGGGAACCCTAGCATCCGCAATGTTGGAAAATATTTTCTCACATACTAATCCCTCTCCTAGGGTTCTTCCATGCATCAAAACCAAACCCCTCTTCCTATCATTTGTTGACAATGGGAGTTGATCCAGGAAATCATCATACAAATTCTTTTACAAATAATCAACATGGCCAGAATGCTGCTTTGGCAATGCCATCTTAAGTAAACTAGGGCTTCCTTAAAATTTCAAATCTTTTGAACAAACTAGGGCTAAACAGAAAATCAAATTACAAAAAATAGCCTTGCAATTTCTCACAATTCAACTAACCAATAGCCCTAAAACAACTATCGACAAGCTTTCTGACAAGAACACCACAATTCTTCCCAAAATCTCAATCAAATTACTAGGCAGCATAGAAAACAACTCATGGTGTTTATGCTTTGTAGAAGATCAAATCCTTGTTGTGATAGCTCGTAACTTTTTCCTTGGCTCTGAAACTGCTTTGCAAAGGTGCTTGAAAATTTTGTGAGAAAATAGAGTGAAAGAAAATCACTTTATGTCTATCAAATTGAGCTAGTAGATGTCTCATCTACCATTAAAGCTTACTTGCATGCCACGCCAATGGTTCCAATTGCATTTGATGCAAATTCAAATTCCAACCATCAATCCTTCACTTTTGTCAGATCATTGAATGACTGCCTTCAAAAAGGCTGACATAATCTCCATCTCAGCACCAAGGGCCCATTACATTATGCATCGCCAAAGAAATCCATGTGGCGCACACCCGTGATATCACGATCAATAAACACATTACATCTTTTGATCACGCAATGAAGGGGAACCATTGATCTCCACCATTAGCAATCATGTTCACTCAAAATAGTCACCAGCATTGAACATAACCATCGAGCAACTTTTCCATCAAGATTATAATATCTCTTTTAATTTTGAGCATGTGTATCTCATAGCCTCTTTAGTAACCTACCATATAACATATTAAAACCCGATAGATATATTAAAGAAATTTCATTATCTCTTCAGCATCACCAGCTGAGACACGTAGCGTTCGCTCATGATATTGCAATCAGTTGAGACTCTATGGTGGGGTCATCACGTGATTGCGAGGAACGACTGGGATCAATTGATGGTTGATCGATGGTCATTTTAAATCATTCCCTGCAAAATATAAAACATTTTTTAAAAATACAACAGGACATTTCCTTGGCTAATGAAAATCGATGGCTTAAAGTTGTTTTAAATGTGGGGGCATGGGACCAACCTAAACTTAGGGAATAATAAACTTAGGTGAAAAATTTAAACCAGTTTATTAAAACGGGCCCAACCTAGATGAACCAATGGGGCATAAGTTGTTTTAAAACCCATTCCAAAAATTAATGGCCAAATAGATCCCACCTAAGGTGTAACATAGATCATTAGGATTTTCATGAAGAACAAAAATAAAAACCCCAACCTTAGGTTTTTCCTAAACAATATGACAAACCAAGACAAGGGCAAGATAAAGTGGAATTCACATAGCAAAACTTTGAAGTTCCATCAATATCTATATACCTTGGTTTACATTGTTTCTCTAACTCACAATACATTCATATTGTGATCGGATTCTACTTTGGTCTATCTTTATATGTCATCGGGCTTCACTTATTTATTCTAGCATCAGGCTCAAAATTGTCTATATGTTACATTGGATCGACTTTACTTTATAAGACATCTACCCAAGACTTTGAAGTCGGCCTTCATACTACCTTGACTTGGCATGCATTATTGGGCAGTCGGCTTACATATCATTGGTTGTTTTTATATCACATGCTACCTTAAATAGTTAGTATACATTTTTTTTGGTATTGATCAGTCAACATTATATCATTGTGGTTTAGTGATATAGTGTAGCAGGTTTCAATTTACCACATGCTACTTTAGCTTTGGTAGCGATATGACTATGATGAATTGGAATGATAACTCAAATCATTGTGTTTTCATTACTCACATGGATTGTGAGTGGGCAGAAATATGACAATTGATTGTAACATCTTTTGTTGGTATTATGGAGATCATTGGTTTTTTGGATAATGGTTATCAAGTGATAATGTTGAATCAACACTTCCTTGAGCAATTATCAATGTGATTTTATTATCGGTCTCCTTGGTAAAATGCTTGACTGTGGACTTGTACTCATTATGATGTTTTTATCAGTTATGATTTGTTGTCGACTCCAAATGATGTTTTTTGTTTCAAAATTCTTCGAAAGACTTGAGGAGAGAATAGGGCAAAGTCTTGATTGTTTCATTGTGTAAAATTGTGAACCCTAGCCACCATCATGAAAAATGTATTTTCATATTTTTTGTTTGACAGTAAAAGAAGATTGTTTTTAAGCTTGACTATGGAAGGAGATAGTGTGTTGATTGTGAAAGTTTGGTTTATCTTTCAGCTGGGCAGTTTTTCAGAGGTCTTCAACAATATTTTATGGTATTTGTTTTATTGTCTCCCACTGTGACAGGTACTTGTTCTTGAATCTGAAAGATCTTGTGTCGTTATATAAGAATAAATTAATATGATTAAGTGAGATAGAAAATGGTTTGCAGTGGTTGTATAACTTGAGTTCTTCACTCAAGAGTTTGACAGTTATTGGCTATTAGAAATACAATTTTGTTTTAACTACATTTAGTTTTTGTATAAATGTTTGGGATTTCACTGAGGGTTGGAGGTTTTGACAAGAATATTGAGTTTGAAAAAGGTAGTTGGCAACTAAATTTTTCAGTTTCAAAACTCTAAGTCGAGGGTTGTCACTTGACTCGAGCTTTGAAACTTTTGGTTTATGGGTTTCAGTTTTTTTCTTGTATAAAAAGAATGGCAATAAGAAATTATCTGTGCAGAAGTTTGGAGGAAAATTCAAAGCAATTGTTGATCATATTATTGTTATATCTACAATATTAGAGAAGAGAAAAGAGGGTTTTATTTTGTAAAATCTCTGGTTCTTATAACAGAGATATTGTTCAGTTTTGTGAGAAAATATTATGGCATTGTTATGTACAATGCATATTGTAGTTGGAATCATTGAATATCTTTTATATTTATGTATTCATTAGTGATTTTGGGACTACGAATAAAGTGCAGTTGTAAATTCATTGATGTTTTACATTTTGAGATAGTGACTTTGAAAACTGAGGGGTTGATGCTCCTATGAAGTTGGTGCTTCAGAAAAGGTGTTGAGTTGGTGCTCCACCATTTTTACAAAGTTGGCACTCTTTGATTAATAAAAGGTAAATTTTAGGGAGTGGTTTTTTATACCCCATGAGGGTTTTTCCACTTAGGAAATCTTTGTGTTATGTGATGTGTTTTTGTCTCTCATTCAGTTTCATGTTAATGTGTTCATTCAGTTGGTCAATGCTCTAATACTTTAAGTTTGTTCAAAAGTTTAATGTCAATTTATTCAAGAATGTATTACAAAGTAACTTGTGCAAATCTGATCATTAAAATTCTTTCATAAAGAAAATTGAAATCTGCATCTTATACTCCATATGTGAATGTTCAATAGTTTGTCTAAAGAAATTCAAAGTTGCATTTTGTGAAGTTTATAGTTTTGTTCATAAAGCACAACTAAATTGTTCATATAGATTTGATTGAATAGTATCATATGATGCTTTTAATATGGACTCTAAATGTTAGTCAAGTTTTATGTCAATCTGATCTAAAGTGTTAATGTTCACTTGCTTAAAAAAATCAGTCACATTGGGTTAAAGTTAGTAAAAGTTTCATTGTAATTTCAAAGTCAAAAGTTAAAATTATTCCACTCTGATTCACCCCCCCTCTCAGAGTGAACCCATCTCCAACAAGTGGTATCAAAGCATAGGTTCCTACATTAGGTTTCATACCTAGGATTGATTCTAGTTTTTAGAGGTCTCTCAAACATATCTTGAATTCAAAGAAGATACTTTTTGTGTCTTAAGTATGTTTGAGTTAAGAAATTTTAGTGTTGTGTCTAAATGGAAAAAGGTAGAAGGAATAAGGGAAAAATAAGTTCATAGCAAAACATTAACAATCAGGTTTTGACTGAACCTAGTATAAGAAGTGATGAAGAAGTGATCATCAACAACAACTCAGAAATGATACAACATTCTATGCATAGAATACCTCAGTTTGAAGGTACCAAATTTATTCTATGGAAACGTCCGATGGAAGCTTATTTTTCATCCTTAGGGTTTGATGTGTGGGAAAAAATAGAAAGAGGTTGCATTGTATCTATAACATCTCCTTCCACACTCGAAGAACAAATAGTTCTTGAAACCAATGCTAAAGCTAAAGATGTTATTTTCAATAGTCTACCAAATGACATTGTTGCTAAGGTTATGCAGTACAGAGATGCAAAGGATTTTGGGACAAATTGATTGAAATATATCAGGATGGTGAGTTGCAAGAAGAGATATCTTTGAGAACCCAAGCAAGTTGTGATTCATTTGTAAGTGGTGATTGTGAAAATCCTCATAGTTCTAAAGAAAATTAGTTTGAGTCTAAGTCTATAGAGATTACAGATGAACATTCAAGTGGCCAAGAAATTAATGTAAAAGAAGATCATTTTTTTAGAGAAGTTAACCCTAAATAGGAATATGAGGAACAAGATAGAGAATTTGATTTGGAAGGTGAAATCCTGTGTTCTTTAGATACAATTAAGTAGCTGAGAAAAGAAAATCAAAATTTAAAAAGGCAACTTCAATAAGAAAAAGATATCAAAGATAAGATATGTTCAGATCTTATAGAAAAGGTAAAATTTGAAGAAACTAGGAAAATTGAGGAAGAAGTTAGAAACCAACATAAGGTAAAAGAATAGAGTATAGAAAAACTTGAGTGGAAAGTGGTTTTACTAAGGAATTTTGATAAAGCACCAAAGCATTTAAGTGATGAGAAAATTAATGAGAATGGCTCTATGTCCTTGAATAAAATTATCGGTGCATAGAAAGCTAATAGTGACAAAAGTGGCTTGGGCTTAGAAGAAGAACAATGCTCTAAGGTTAGAAAAATACCTAGAACAAAGATAGAATTAAACTTTCATATTGTTGATATTGAAACTACATGAAACAAACAACATGAGGATATCAACAAAGAAGGAAGAAAATAAACAAACAGATTCACGAGATCTCACTTTGCCTGGCAAGGTAAATTGATGAGGTATAATTGTTCTTTTTCAAGATATTGTTGTTCTTGTTTTGAGTATGGCCACAAAGCATCTGAGTGTGTGTTCAAAGTGAAGAAAAGTGATAGGCAAAGAAAATATGGTAGTGTCACATGATTTAAATGTAGTCAATTAGGTCATATTGCAATAAACTGTGATAAACTATCTCTAAGGGGTAACACAAGATATTAGAAGTCTTTGACTGTATGTTATAGATGTAATGGTTTTGGACATAAATAATTTTTTTGCAGGGGTCAATGGAAGAAAGCATCTAGACACAACAAAGAATTTGATAATATACTTAAGCCAAGGAAAGAATCGCTGAGGGTCTAGAGAAGGAAGCAAGAAAATAAAAAAAGAAGAACTAAATCTTGTGCATTCTACACAAGAATCATTTCTAAGCATTTAAAAGACAGTATGAAAACAAGGGGGAGATGATTAAAGTTTTTTGAATAAACCCCTTTTTGATATCAAAGAAAAATAAGTAGAAACTTTTTATTTCATAACCTATTTACTATCAAAATGAAAGACACGGATTTTTTTTATTATCCATGTTGGGAATAATAGAGACAATGAGTTGATGATAACTATCCTAATGTTATGGCTCAAATATATCATCATTATGTTAGAAGATGATTTCTCATATGAATATTGATGCAACAGTTGATTCTTTTTGTTTCTTTGGGAGTGTCCATAGTAAAAGATACTTGTGACTCAATTACGCTTTTCACCATTTGTGGAAAAAAAATTATTTAACTTAATTTGTTGTAATTTATTGTTTGTGCCAGAAGGAAAAATATTTCTTGTACTTGATAGAATCAGTGATGGTTTGTCTTACTCAAGAGATACATGAGATTAAGATGCTTGAAAAATGAAGCAGTGTTCATTTTCTTTGTCATCAAATCTTGTTACCTTGTCTCATCATTTTTCGGTACTTTGAGACCATATCTAACAACAACTTGATACAATACAATGCCTTGATCTATATCAATGATGTTTCAGCAATAGAGCATGATAAGACAATGATTTGGTTGAGGTCTTAATTGAAATAATGATAGAGGTGGCTAGCTGAAAGATATTAATGCTAAATGTTGAGTTATGTAGTGTTGTGCTTGGAAAACATGAACAACATACTAGGTATTTGCTATATCCATTCAAAAAACCAGTTTTCTGGAGTTGTGGTTGCAGGTGTAGCATTTTTGACATTGATTATGTTGGTATAGAATATGTGTAATTGAGAACAGTAAAACAAAATTGATACAAGTTTGGGTATTCTTGGATGATGAAGATTTTAATATACATCTAATGATCAATATTTTCTTTTGAAAGTTGATTATTACGAGATATTTTTTGTTTGGAGTTATATTGTGTCTCGAGGCTTGTGTGTAGATGTTGTGTGGACTATATGATACAATTTTGACCGCTTTGTGTCATTGTGGTGGTCAGGATGAAAGATGTGTTTCAAAAGAACAAGGTTAGTTGCAATGAAAATGAGTTGGCCTAATAATCTTACTACTAGTTTATTAATTAAGTTTTGAATATGCAATGGTATCTACTTTCTTGTTGATGTATATAAATCTAGTTTGGTAGTAGTATACTTCAGTGTTTCATTTGCCAATGAATTTGATCATCATACTGTGTTTTATTATGTTCATGGAGAAATGTGCAGTAATTTATTGAATCAATGATAAAGAGTCACTGATTGAAGAATTTGCACATTTGCAATAAGCTTGAGAAAGGAAATGGTGTCTTACGGATCAAAAAGGAATTTTTTTGAAGCTTCTTTGTAGGGGGGGCTTGGTTCTATGGTTTCTATCTTACAACTTGCTTAAATTTGTTTGCTACTCTAATTGTATTTGCAGTAGGTTTCATTGGTTGTTTGGCTTTCAGATGTTTATCATGGTTGTTTGTCTTTGGTTGCAATATTGGCTTTGGTATCACATTTACATGATTTGGGTGGCATATAGTATGAACAATTGATTCACATGTTTCATGTTGACAGTGGAGGATGAAGTTTAACTTGACCAAAAGGTAGTTTGATCAACTAACTGATCTTCAATCCTTGATGAAAAAGATCACCATGACATGTTTAGGATGCTTGGATAGTGGCAGTACAATGAATTTTTTTGTTTGGTCTGTCAATGACAATGCATATTATGAATCTAAATCAGAACTTTTCATGCTTAATCTTACCCCTACTGATGTTGTTGGTTTTTAGTTATTTTGGTTTGTTCTTGATGTCAACTCTGAGATTGATACATTTTTCTAGATGCATGACATTAAGATGATATCCATTGTCATTCATGGTGTGGAAACTTACAAAACTTATTTCTCAGGATATTCATACTTCCTATTCATACTTATCCTTTGCAGATGCTTATGTTTTTTGTTGGACTGATAGTGAGAATTATGCTACAAGTTATTCAGGATCATGAATTCAATTTATGTTACAAGTCACAATTTTGCATGGGCATGTATTTGTTTCAAGTTCAGCTTGGTATCATAGGTGACCATAGTATTGGTTCTTAAAAAGAGGGTCCATTTGCATCCGCATAAAAACAGAGGTGCATGAAAGTATTGCTTCATTGTTTTCTATTCATTTTTTTGGTCATCATTATGGCACATATTCTTACCTTCACCAAGCACCATAAATTATTTTGATTCACTTGACTTATGGTATTGGGTCTGCATTCTTGCTCTATCTACAGCTAGGTATTCGTTGGTTGTTGTATTTCATGGCATATCACAAGTTTCTTCCTTCGTCCTTGTGACAAAAAGGGGGAGAAAATGGTGGTTTAGATGGCTCATTTTTTTCCATCAAGGACAAAGGGGGAGTTTGTTGGCTTCTTCTATGGAATTTGTCCTTCATGTCAAAACTACCCTAGGTTGGTGCCTTGGCATTTCATAGTTAATCCTTATGGCATTTGATTGGCACATTTGATATTTGGTATTCATTTGAAATTGGCACAATTGGTGTAGTTTCTTGATTGGTATCTTGGTTTTCATTTGATGATGCCCAGTTCACGTTGATATGATAAAGGTTATCTTGCTTATATAGATGTTGGGTTCATAAGATTTAAGTTTAATACATACATATAGGTTATCTTGCTTATACAAGTGTTGGGTTCATAAGATTTGCATTTAATACAAGGGAAAGCAAAGGTATTGGCTTTTAGACATATAGAGGCTTTAACTTCTATACATTCACAATGGCTTGACTCATTTCTATTTGAGCTATGCACTAGTTATACATGCTTCATATGACTTTATCATCACACTTCATTCAATAGATTTTGATGGTATCTATATAACATGGTTTACAAAGTTTATCTAATTCACAATACATTCATATTGTGATTGGGTTCTACTTTGGTCTATCTTTATATGTCATCGGGCTTCACTTATTTATTCTGGCATCAAGCTCAAATTCGTCTATATGTTACATTGGATCAGATTTACTTTATAAGACATCTACCCAAGTCTTTGAAGTCGGCCTTCATACTGCCTTGACTTGGCATGCATTATTAGACAGTGGACTTACATATCATTGGTTGTTTTTATATCACATGCTACCTTGAATAGTCAGTATACATTTGTTTTGGTGTTGATCAGTTGATGTTATATCATTGTGGTTTAGTGATATAGTGTATTTGGTTTCAATTTACCCAATGCTACTTTGGCTTTGGCAGTGATATGACTATGATGACTTGGAATGACAACCTAGATCATTGTGTTTTCATTACTCATGTGGATTGTGAGTGGGAAAAAATATGACAATTGATTGTGAGATATTTTGTTGGTATTATGGAGATCATTGGTTTTTTGGATAATGGTTATCAAGTGATAATGTTGAATCGAAACTTCCTTTAGCAATTATCAATGTGATTTTATTATCGGTCTCCTTCGTAAAATGCTTGACCACATACTTGTACTCATTATGATGTTTTCATCACTTATGATTTATTGTAGATGCCAAATGATGTTTTTTGTTTGAAAAGTCTTCAAAAGACTTGAGGAGAGAATAGGGAAAAGTCTTGATTGTTTCATTGTGTAAAACTGCAAACCCTAGTCGCCATCATGAAAAATGTATTTGCTGATTTCTTATTTGACAGTAAAAGAAGATTGTTTTTTAGCTCGACTATGGAAGGAGATAGTGCGTTCACTGTGAAAGTTGGGTTTATCTTTTAGCTGGGTAGTTTTTCGAAGGTCTTCAACAACATTTTATGGTATTTGTTTTATTGTCTCTCACCATGATAGGTACTTGTTCTTGAATCTAAAATATCTTGTGTCGTTATATAAGAATAACTAAATATGATTAAGTGAGATAGAAAATAGTTTGCAGTGGTTGTATAACTCAAGCTCTTCCTTCAAGAGTTTGACAGTTATTGGCTATTAGAAATGTAGTTTTGTTTTAATTGCATTCAGTTTTTGTATAAATGTTTGGCTTTTTACTAAAGGTAGAGGTTTTGACAAGAATATTGAGTTTGAAAAAGGTAGTTGCAACTAAATTTTTTAGTTTTAAAACCCTAACTCAAGGGTTGTCACTTGACTCAAGTTTTCACATTTTTGGTTTATGGGTTTCAGTTTTTTTCTTATATAAAAAGAATGGAAATAAGCCATTATCTCTATAGAATTATGGAGGAAAATTCAAAGGAATTGTTGACCATATTATTGTTATATCTGCACTATTAGAGAAGAGAAAAGAGGGTTTTATTTTGTAAAATCTTTGGCTCTTATAATAGAGATATCATTCAGTTTTGTGTAAAAGATTGTGACATTGTTATGTAAAGTGCATATTGTAGTTGGAATCATTGAATACCTTTTATATTTATGTATTCATTAGTGATTTTGGGGCTACAAATAAAGTGCAGTTGTAAAGTTATTGATGTTTTACATTTTTAGATAGTGACTTTGTAAATTGAGGGGTTGGTCCTCCTATGAAGTTGGTGCTTCAAAAAAGGTGTTGAGTTGGTGCTCTTTGATTAATAAAAGGGAAATTTTAGCGAGTGGTTTTTTATACCCCATGAGGGTTTTTCCACTAAGGAAATTTGTGTTATGTGAAGTGTTTTTGTCTCTCATTCAATTTCATGTTAATGTGTTCATTCAGTTGGTCAATGCTCTGATACTTTAAGTTTGTTCAAAAGTTTAATGTCAATTTATTCAAGTTTGTATTACAAAGTAACCTATGCAAATCTGATCAATAAAATTCTTTCATAAAGCAAATTGGAATCTGCATCTTATACTCCATATGTGAATGTTCAAAAGTTTTTCAAAATCAAGTCAAAGTTGCATTTTGTGAAGTTTATAGTTCTATTCATAAATCCCATCAAAATTATTCATATAGCTTTGTTTGAACAATATCCTATGATTCCTTTAATATGGGTTGTAAATGTTAGTCAAGTTTCATGTTAATCTTATCTAAATTGTTAATGTTCACTTGCATAAACAAATTTGTCACATTGGGTTAAAGTTAGTAAAAGTTTCATTTTTCTTTCAAAGTCAAAAGTTAAAATTATTCCACTTTGATTCACCCCCCCTCTCAGAAAGAACCCACTTCCAATAGACAACACTAATGACAACATAGTTCAACAAAGATATGAGACACCACATTTTTATTTAATTTCACATGCTAATTTTGAACCATCATGTTTTTGAATATGCATGTATTAATGAGGTTTAGGTACAATTAATGCAAGAAGAGATATATTCTATTCATATGAATGATACCGGATAGCTTATAGAGCTTCCACATGACAAAATAAGTATTTTTACTAAATGGGTCTACAAGACTAAGTGTAATAGTAATGGGATTGTTGAGAGACACAATGCAAGATCAATTGCTAAAGGCTACATATATAGGAATGAGATTGATTATCTAGGGAAATTTTACCATAGCAAGAAAAAAGACTATTAGAATTTTGATTTCCTTAGCAAGCCAAAAGAAATTGAGCATTCATCACATGGATGTGAAAACTTCCTTTTTTTATGGGTACTTAGAAGAGTAAATCTACATAGAACAACCACAACGTTTTGATGTTCAAGGAAGAAAATATCAAGTCTACAAGCTAAAGAAGGTATTAATGGTCTCAAGCAAGCACCAAGAAATTGCTATGCTAGGATCTATGGTTATTTTCAATAGAATGGCTTGACTAAAAGTAAGAGTCAACATACAATAAAAAAGTAATGATCTTATTTTCAGTTTAGACGTTGATGATTTTTTTACATATGAGTATCAATTCTAGAATATAAGATGAATGAACTTGTGGTGAAATATTTAGGTCTCATGTAATATTTTCTCGGAATGGAGGTTTATCAAAGTAAGGATGAAGTTTTCATTTGTCAAAAAAATAGAGCAAAGGATATATTGAAGAAATTTGATATGGTTGGTTGTAAACCAACCTCAACTCAAATTTCTCACGGAGTTCTATTGTGTAGAGATGATGGTGTTGAAAGAGTTGATGGGACAACTTATAGAAGTATTATTAGAAGTTTGATGTTTCTAACCCACACAAAACTTGATATTTCTTATAAAGTTTCTTTGTTTCAAGGTACATGAGAAACTCTTTTGAAATTCATATGAATGCAACCAAAATAATTTTGAAGTATGTGAAAGGAACTCTAAATTTTGGCACTTATTACTATAATTCTAAGGAGTTTCAACTAGTTGGATTTAATGATTCTGATTGGGGTAATAGTATGGATGATAAAAATTCTACAATTGTAATTGTTTATCCTTTGGACTTGGATTAAGCTCAAAGAAGTCAAACATAGTTTCCCTTTCCTTAATAGAAGAAGAATATGTTGCAGTCACTTCTATGTTCTTGAAAAAAAGGAGAGAAACAAATTGTACATATGAGATTATTTTGTTATAATATGAGAACAATGAAATCGGCCAAAAGTCCAGTGCATCATAGTAGAACTAAATAATTTTCTCTTAAGTGTCATTTAATTAAAGATTTGATGCAAAAGAAGGCAAGAGAAGTCATGTATATTAAGATTGAAGAAAAACTTGCAAATATTTTAACTAATGTCATCGCAAAGATTTGGTTTTAGACACCCCAAAATCGTATTGTGAATCCTCTCCATATCAAAGGAAAGTATGTTGGTAACTGATATGAATTATCCATTTTGCATGCAATTTTCTGTTATGTGCATCATCCAATTTACTTGCTATTCATTGCCACGTTTTCTGTTATTTTAGTATGTTTTAGTTTGTCGTTTGAAAAGCTTCCAATATTGTATTGAAATCAGTCTATTATTATGAGTTTGTTTAATTTTTTCCATAAAGTTTTTCCTTAATGTTTTTCTATGCTATGAAATGATGTATTCAACGTTGTTATGAAGCTGGTCAATTTAAAAGAAAAAATACAGTTTTTTTTTTGTGTAAAATCTTCATTATTGGTTATTGGCATTCATCAAAACTATAAGGGAATGTGTTTATCACTAGTGATATTATTTCTACTATTATTTTGTTTGAATTGTCTAGTTTAAGATTAAATTCTAGGTAGTTTCTTCATTTTCACGAATTTCCCACAAGGGTGATGTTGATTATTTCGTAGAGGCCACTTCCATTGTTCGAAAAACTTTGTCACGAAATATCAAAAATGAATTCAAGTCTTTTAGAGAAAAACAAGTGAGTTGTTTAGTGTGCACCACCCAAAAAATGAAATTTTATCTGCAAGGGAAGGCACAAGCGTTGCTTTCTGACTGATTCGTCTCTCTGTTGCCATTCCCTTCCTACTGTTCGTTAGACACACAAACTAGAATTAAATACTGTTTAAGGAAATATTAGGCGAGAAAGGATAATATTCACCAATGTAAACTAAATCTATAGTTTTTAATTGTGTAAATATTTGATGGTCGGTTTCCAAATAAAACTCTAAACTCCACAAATTATATGAAGTGATCGATATATATATTACATTTAGTAATATTGTAGGTTGTACAAGATTTTTATTTATAATCAACCAAGGTTTCATTTTCACTTGTAACATAAGAACATATCATTTTTTTCAGATCTGTAATAATTGATTAAGTTTGAAGCCCACACCCAAGACCCTTCACATGTCACTAATTTTTTTTATTTTTATAACTTATTACATTATTGTTAAAGATCAGAAAGCTAGCTCTACTTTTCCTGTCCTCCTCTCCTGTGAGATGCAAGAACATAGGCAAATTTAAACACAAAGATAAAGAAAAAAGCAGAAAACTTTTCAGCTTGCGAAGTTATTACAAAGCTTCAGAATATAGACTAAAACAAACAGTGACGGAATCTGGAAAACACATAACAGTGTATTGAGTGGACAGCTCAACACGGAAACACGTGAATGCCAAACACAAGGATTTTTGTACCTTATATAGGCTTACAAAACGTGTATTGCGTCGTAAGCTCAACACCCGAAACATAAATGACACGAATGCAGACACGAAAGTCAGGACCAGAGCATCGGAATACAGACACGAATGTTAGGACCACAGCATCGGAATAAAGACACGAATGTCAGGACCAGAGACTCAACCCGAATGTCAGTACAATAGCATCCGAATACAGAGGCGAAAGAAATATGGCATGACCTCAGTGGTTTATCTAGAAGGAATCATGATTATGTCATCCCTATCTAGAAGAACTACGTCGCCTATCAATAAATATAGTAACCTTATTCCCGCATCGGAGCCGGCTAACTCCTAGATAAAATTCACTTATGTACATAAAAAAACGCATGAAAACATGCATAAAAACGTATAAGAACATACGTGAAAGCATACATGACAATATGACCGGGGACGCACCAGAATACGAGCGATAATAACGGACAACTGACGGCCGTTAACGATTTCTTTCTGCATTTCGCCGGGTAAACGAAGAGGGAGTTTTTTTAAAATGGACTGCAAATTGTCGAGGCTGTACGTACTATCTGATTTCTCCATCCCTCCGTCGTCCGTGCTCTGCAAGTATTCGATGGGTTTTTCAAATTTCCTGGCATGCAATTAAAGAAACTAATACAGATGAATTAAAACATACGTAGGTGCTTTGTACAAGTTACAGGCATGTTTTCTTCTTCAACCAGCAACCATTGATCTGTTCCCTGTTCAGACCAAAACACCGGCACTGTGCATGATCGCTGTTGGAGCCATCTCAAAAGGGCTGAGCGGGCTGGGCTTAACCATCACACGCTAAGCTTTGACCGCTTAGGTGGATGGTGTGGGCCCATTCCTTACTCCGAAGTCCGTTCCTTCTGTTCCCGTTGAAATGGTTAGTCACCGTTACCGGTTGAATTCAAATATTGTTCCCGCGTAGTTCAGTGGATGTGATGGCATAAAACAAAGCGGATGGCAAAAGCCATTCCCGTCTGGCTCGCACCTGTTATGGGATACCTCGCTGTTGAACTATTTTCACAGACCAGCCCAGCCAGATTATGGTCAGATATTACACATGGAAATGTTGTGGTATACATGTATGCAAAATGTGGAAGCATAGACAAGGTACATGAACTGTTTGACTGAATGCCTCAAAGAAATGTGGTCTCAAGGAATACTATGATTGCACGACATGCATAAAATGCTTTTGTTTAAAATGATTTTGAAATGTTCAACTAAATGCGATAGGCAGGTGTAACCCCAGACTCCGCAACCTTTGCCAGCATCCTCCCAGCCTGTGCGAAAATGGGAGCTTTGGAACAGGGTATGAACATCCATCCCAGTATAAGCGATAGGGAGAATTTGTCAGATCTTGTAGCTGCAACTGCCCTACGAAAATTGTAATAATGGACAAGGCACGTGAATTGAACTGTTTGACAGAAGGCCATGATTGCAGGATATGCAAAATGTGAAAGCATAAACAAGGCACGTGAACTGTTTGAGAGAATGCCTCAAAGAAGTGTGTTCTCATGGAACAACTGATTGCAGGATATTAACAAAATGGATTTGTTGAAAAGGTTTTAGAAACTTCCAACCAAATGCAAATGGCATGTGTAAAGCCAGAATGGGAGCTTTCGAACAGGGTATGGACATCCATCAAAGCATAAAGGACACAGGAATTTTTTGAGAGGTAGTTGCAACTGCTCTGATGGACATGTATACGAGATATATGCTTAGGTTGAAATTAATGAAATAATTATTTTGTGGATGTGCATTATGTCCAAGGGACTTGTGATATTTAAAAATTATGATCATTTATGTATCTTTGGATTACACTCATTTTAATATTGCTTGTTCTCTACTCATAATCTCCATCTAAGACCTCATAGTCTGACTCTGATTTTGTTCTACCTCTTTGCTTCTTCCCTTACCTCTATGAGTACATTCCTTAAATCCAAAACCCTATATATATATATATAACATTTGCAAGTTTTTCTAATGATATGTGTTAGCCACAAGACGGATCGAACCCCAATACCGCATGTAACATGTCATCAACTATAAATAATAAAATTATAAATTTAAATAGTTAAATGGTAGATAAACCTTCTCATGGTGCTCAACACTCATCCTCGATGGTTCAGACCCTTACAAAGATTCTTTGTTAAGGTAAACTCAAATAACTTGGCACACATCAAAACAATCCTAATTGTTAACAACCATCCACTTGGTAGACACTCTTGAACTAATTTACTATCTTTTTCTCGTCTAATTATTGTTAGACATTAACATGAAAGTCAAAAATAACAAAAAATAATCCCAAAACTTGTAAAGCCAATTTCAAGTTATGGTAAAATGCAATAACTTTTTTTGTCATGGACCACTAACTACAAACTAATAGAGAAAAAAATAATTAAACTAAACCACTTTTCTAGATTGGTGCAAGATTACCACATACCCTAGGGATGATCCTACATCACACACTTGGAGTTGATAAAAAATGAGTCCCCCATTTTCCAATACAATCTAACCCTATCTGGGAATTCGAATGTGTTACTTCATCAACTTTTTTTTTCCACATCTTTAGGCATACCTCAAGCAATCCATCCTACATACTAATTTCTCTAGAAATATTTGACATTCAATTTCATCAATCATCTTCTATAGTATTGTCCTTTGTCTTATATTCAGTCACAATCTTCTCTATCCCTCACATTTTTTAGCCTCCTTTTTGGTTGCCACATACTCTTCTATTGCGTTCCTTATTGTTGCATGTTCCTCAATAAAACTCCTTATTCTCTTATTTGTTTCCATTATCCTTTGGGTGAGACTTTTATCCTCACATTCCCTTATCTATGGTACCTCTTTTACATTTGCAATGTTGTTTGGCCATCCAACAATGTTGCATATCCTTGGAATCAATGCATATCACTCCTCTTCAACACACACCCTTATGTTGCTATAGAATTATCTCACTTACCCTTACGGGCATCAACTTGTATCTTTAGACATCTTTTTGTATATTGTACGTGTCATCCCTCTCATCATACATGTACACCATACAAGACACACATTCAATGCACTATCACATAACACCTCATCTAAAATGCTCATCTGTTGAACCTCACCAAATTATCCATACTCACTACTCCTTGTTCTATACTCACAATCTCCATCCCAAACCTCATATTCTCATTAGATTCTTCCATTCTACCTCTTTTGTTCTTCCCTTACCTCTTTTCTTACCTTCATTCAATCCAAAATATAGTATATATAACATCCACAAGTTTTCCAATGATCAGTGTTAGCCACAACATGGTGCAAAGCCCAATACCACATGTAAAGTGTCATCGACTATCAATAATATATTTAAAAATTCAAAGGGTTAAATAATGGATAAACCTTCATGTGGTGCTCAAAACTTGTCCTCAAGGATTTAATAAATCCTTACAAATATACTTCCATTGTTGGAAACTCTAAATCACTTACCACGCATGAAAATAATCCCAACTATGCATGCATGTCAACTTGATAGATGCTCTCTGACCAGTTTACTATCCTTTTCTCTTTACATTCTTCTCAAATTTTAATGACACTAGAAAATAATAACTCAAACTATTCTGAAAGCTATAAAGGACAATTTCAAATTTTGATGAAATGTGGTAGCTTTCTTTATCATAGACTACTAACTATGACTAAAAAACAAACAACTAAACTAAAATTTAAAAAAAATCCACTTTTCCACAATGATGCAAGATTACCACATTGCTTAGGGATGCTCCTGCATTACTTTTGTTTAGAGCATTGAGGCCCATAAGGCTCCAAGTTAGGATTGTCATTATAGTGGTGGGGGTACTTCTCCCTACTTTGATCTTTGTTTATAATTTTTTTGTGTAAAGTCGGAACTATATTTGATCTCTTCAATTATTACTTCTTGAACTATCTTACAACCCTTTCTTATTTTGGCCTTGTAGTTAGCTTTGGCCTTTTTGTGTCTCCTATTATGATAGTGATGAAAATTTTAAGATCAATATTTTGGCTTCCTCATGTTGTATCTATAGGTCTTCCTTATATGCGTCTGAGCCATTAGACTTGTTTTTTAATGATCAGATTTCTAGTTCAAGAGGAATTTCCTCAATTTTTCCACCAAACTAGGAGAGCGAGTCATCTTGATGGAAATGGGTCCCAACTAATTTTGGTAGGGTATTTATAATCTCCTCATTTCCTTTAATAGTTTTTGTTGTGTGGATTTTTTATTTGAGGATTCCCTAGGCTCAACAAATTCTTTTCTTAACCATTTCACAAAAAAATTGTGGGATATTATATCTATATTTTCTTGTGTAATAGATTTTTAATTTATATTACCTACAAAATATTTAATTTACCTCAATTTCTATCAACTAATTTTAGTTCCCTATATTAGATTCTAGTAGAATTAAATTTCATAAGGGTTTGGACAAATATCTCCTTATACATGTCCTAACATAAACCCCAAAATCTCCCTACATAATTAGTTCATCGAATATTTATAAATTTTAAAGTGAGTTGCCAATCTACTCCAATATTGTGCAGTACCACTATTCTTCAAGAATATTGTAAATTCTAAATATTGACACTTCTTAGATTTTAAGATTTAACAAATAAAAAAATTGACCATTTTTCAAAAAGAGGGCAACACCATATAGCATCCTTGGTCCTCCATTAAGGGAATTATCCCTTTTCATTTTATTAGAGCATTATACTAGAAAAAATCATCTTGAGAGGAACTTAAGTGTGTAAACATCCCCTCACTGATTTTCAATCTAGTTTTCCATTTTTCCTTTTGCAAGATAGGAGGCAATAAAATTTCTAATTTGAGCAACCCGATTAAGGAATGTGAAGAAACTCTTTGGCATAGTCCAAAGGAGTCATTTGCAGATTCGTGGCTACCTCCTCATTGTTCAGTTGGCAAGCTTGCCCACTCTCACATTCTCGAGATTAAGCATAGAAAAAGCAACGTAACGGATGAAGTTGGAGGTGCAATTATCTGGGTAAAGTGAAAATCTTATTTTTTCTATACTTCAAATTGGTATCAAGGGATTTCCTAAATCCTCTCCAAATCCCATTTCATATCAGAATTAATTCAAGAGTTTCAAGGCTTGTTTCAAGAACTATATATTTGTTGGCTGTGTTAGATTTAATTCTGCATTATCAGTAATATCTAAGCGCATGACATATCAGTTCGTTTCACGTTGTCAGTCTCTATTTTTCGAATGCCATATATCAGATTGTGAGTGTTTGAAGAAAATTCTATATTATGGGTCAATTGTGAATGCATTCCACATTAACACAGTTGTCAAAAGGTTTTCCTTCATACTGTATCTAAGTTATGAAGTGTTGTTAGTGGTAATTTATGGGTGTGTACGAGTGCCAAAGAAATATTCTCCAATGGAATTTCTTCCAAGAAATTACAGGAAACCTTTTCAAGTGCAACAATGGGAATTGCCTTTCTCCAAAGCTTCAGACAAAGAACAATTGTCTCATGTTTTTAAAATAGATTGTATCCCTGTATTCAAATGTGTGAAGGATATAATTGGGGATGATATATTACAACCATCAACACATAAAATCATATTTCCTTCCAATTTGGTATTCATATTTGTTTCAAATATCATGGATTTGAACTTGAACTATCATGACATGCAAAAGATAGCTAATGCAGTTATTAAAGAGGTCTTCTTACAATAAAATGCTCTACTCACAAGTATTTAGAAATATGACTTATGGCATGGAGAAGCATACATTGGTGGTGTCTTTCCTAGACACTACTTGCATCATAAAGTGAGCTTTAGAAACATCTATATTGGAATGAGGTTGGAACTTGAATTTAACTCCTCAAATTACCTATACAGGGAGATGAACATGTATCATTTTGAACTGGGTAATGATATGGAAAGGAGTTTCAAAAACAAGTACCGTGTAATTTCATTTCTTCTTACACATCATTGTCACCAAGCAGCTATTTTGAGACCTCCAATACTGCCACAACAAGGAGAGGTGGAATCCAAAGAATCATAGGAAAAACTAGGGGCTCGAAATCTTCAACCAATCATGCACATTTGACAACCAATCCTCCTTGACATGAATATAATTGTAAATTCTAAAACTACCCCTCCAACAAATCAGGTTATGAATAAGGAAGGAAATGAAGACAACTTCTCAATACAAAATGCATGAAGTGAATTGTCAAATACTTAATGGTTTGAGCAAAGTCAACTTATTTTGATACTTTGTACTATTGACATTTATTTACTATTTCATATTTAGGTATAATTAAGTTCTACAATAGGAAAGGTCTGTCAAGTGTTAGAAAATTGCTTACTATATTCAAAAGCCAATAGTTGACATTTTGTATCTACAACATATCTAGATACTGCTAAGTAATATTGTAACCTTTACTATTATATAATATAAATAGTCAGCTTAAATGCCTTTTACTTAAAAAGAGAGATGAATTTATTTCTCTATGCATAAATTATTGGATGGGGGTCTTGATTGCTAAAATAGCATTATTAAATTAATTTATTCTAACCTCACTTCCTCCTCTCAATGTTGATTTCCTTTCTTGAATGATGAAAGATTCCTTAGTCTAGATCAAGAACTACTCTCACGAACATTATTTTATTGCTTCTTTCATCAACTCTTTTCCCTTTTGATACATTTCAATCATCTCCTTCCAGGCAAATGTAGGAAATGCATCTCCCAATTGTATCTTTGGAGGAGGGAAATCTTGTCCAGATCTATATTTCCTTGTTACATTGGTAGTTGTAGCAATTGTGAAGAAACAATAGGTTGGAACTTGAGTTGAATGCTCAGTATGTTCTTCAAGGAATCTCGAGAGGAGCCTAAGTATTCAAATAATTCTTTTTAGTCTCTGTAAATTTCTCTTTCACTTCCTTTTCCTTTCCCATTTCGAAGACTGCATTTGTTTCTTCTTTTGTTGCAACTTTTGAGGTATCTTCTTCCTTATCTTCATCTCCCCTCTCAACATTATCGTGTTCATCTTTCTTCTTTACATCACTAGTTTCCTCTTTAGCATCTTCATTCACATTTTCTCCTTCTATATATTTGTTTTTGTTTTCTTCAAGAGGAGTGTCTAGTTTGCCTTGAGAAATTTCAACATTTTCTTCATGTACAAGAGGAAGAAAACTATCTTCCTTTGTTGTTTCTTCTCCTGTGATATTCACTCCTTCAACATTTTTCTCCACTTCCTCATATTTTTTTTCCAATTATTCTAATACCGAAGGGAAATTGTCCTAAACATATTCTTCTTCTACTACAAGTTCATGTTGAGAATCAATTTTCTAATCTCCTTCACTTGTAGTAACTTCTAAAGAAGTGTTATTTGAAATCATATCATATTTCAGTGCAATGTCGAAAAAGTTATCAACTGTCTCCTTCTGTAGCTTCTCAAATTCATTCTTGTCTCTACCCATAAGGTTAGTTAACCTTTGTTGGAATAATGGATGTTGAATCATCCAATGAAGCTGCGCACACTTCAAAAGGACCTACCAAGAAGAAATTCAACCACACAAAAAGTGTTGCAACTAAGGGGATGCAAATAGAGATTATCTGATTGATATTCAAAATATATTGAATGATTTACAAAGAGTACATATTCTTGATTATATAGGCAAGAGAAAAACCTAAAATGCATAAGATGTTGCCAAGTGTTCAAATCACACTACATGTGACAACATGAAAACCTAACCAACTACCTAGGGAATGATAACAAGATGGAGATAAGTTCTAGAAAAAAAAACTCATCTTCTAGAAGGGAATCTTATCCCAACAAGATTATTAAATGATAAAATGTAACCTAGGACTAATATGATTAATTAATACCTAAGTTAACTTATGCTAGTGTAATAATTAATTAATTAATTACACTAACACCCCCCCATAAGTCCAACTTAGGGAGGAAATGAAAATGCAATGATTATGCATGATGATGATGGGTCCCGGCTGATGGCCATATTAGGTACCCATGTACATAGGATGAAAATGCAACTAATCTCCCACAAATAGAGAAAAGAGGAAAAACCCAGTGGGAAGAAAAGCCCTCTCCAAAAAAGGAGATGAAATGCAAAAAGGTGATGAGTGGAGGACTCAACATCATCCCCCCAAGGACAACAATCATCACATGGATACAATACAATCAATGGCCCCCCCATAGGAGGGAAATAGAGAGACTAGATAGCCCCCCCAAAAGATGTGATCACTTGCAAAAAAGGTAAGTGTATGTAGACAAAATATGATCCAATGTCGACAAACAACTTGTCTCCCTTTCGGAAGAAACAAAACCAAGTGCAAGTGCAGAGATGCTTCCCATTCCAGATAGGAATTGAAGGAAGGAAGAATGAATATGAATGCTGATGATGTCTCTAAAAGCTGCTCATGTGTCTCCTTTCCTGATGAAGATGAAGATGCCACAACCCACTCAGGTACATACCCAATCAATGTAGAAGGTGACAAATCAGGACGATGCAGAAACTAATGCTGAACATGATCCAAAGACTGCATTGTGATGTTCCTTCCATCGAAGGAATAGATGGAGACTTGATTTCCCCCCCATAATGAAGTTTCCTCAAAACCACTGAGAGAAGACTGAAACCAATCCAATGGTAGATGCAAAAGAAACTCCGATGAAGATGGAGGAAGTCTCATATATGAAATCTCTGAATAGACGAGTGATATCCCCTCAAGAATGTCCTCCAAACCTATAGAAATAGCCAAATCAGTGATACCTAAAACAAAGCCATCCTGTGATGTCAAGTCTAGAAAATAGCATGTGTCTTGATGAATGATGATGATGGAAGCCTCAATCAATGACTCTGGACAAGGAATCACTGAATGTGAAGGGATACCAACTGTCTCGGATGGAGAAGAAGAATCATCTGAAGCAACCTTGTCAACCTCTTCAGAAGATTCAAGGCAATCCAAACAAACAACCTCCTGCATAGCAATATCATCATGGGGTACTTGATCTGAAACCTGACATTCTAAATCATGACCATCAAGGAAGGGTGGAGTATCTGAATCTCCATATATTTCCCAAATCTTAGTCCAAAGGATGTGAGGACTATCACAATGATCAATAGATTCCAAAATATCACAATCAACATGCATTGCAATCACCTCTAAAACATTATATTTGTTGCAACTCCAAGCAAATTTCTAAACACTTTGACCTGGATGGGGAACTGTACCATACAAATGTGGCAACAATTCAAGTGATTGGAGATGGTGGATGATCCCATCTCACCATTGTTTATAGTTTCCCTTGTGCAACATAGTTAGAGAAGGAGAAGATGCAAACCCCATAATATACAATCAAATTTTCTCCAAAATTACAAAGTCAATGACCTTCAACAGCAAATAGAAACTCCCAAAACTAATATGCAACTGAAGTGATGCCACCCAAATCAAAAAACCTTTTCCCAAGCTTCAGGATATCCAAGTTATTGAACAAATGCACGAAGTTGAACAAAAAAAATGCAAGAATACCTAGAGCTGAAACTAATCAAAGTGACTGGACTAATGAAAAGAGCTCTGAATTACCTTCCTGATGCTACTGGAATGACTGAATTTCGATCAACGGTTGCAAAGATATGAGCCTTTATGTCCAAACTAGGGTTTTGACTTCAGTTGACTGTAGATTGTTTGACAAAAAAAATTTACAAAACTATCTACACCACTAGAAAGTAGGTTGAATCCTCTTTCCAATGATATCTCGTTTGTAGAATTTTGACACCGTGGCACGAAGATATGGTGATTTGAAAAAAATTGCCCTATTAGGGCTTGGCAGGCTAAATAGGTGCAAAAAATAAAACACCTCGGGCAAAAAAAAATTCGGCCCTCAGTCGCTGGTATGACTGCGGGGCGAGCTAGTAGTTTTTAAAAAAACCCACCACTGGATAAGCGATGGCAGAAAGGCGGAGCAGCCTAGTGGCGGGGTCGGAACACCGCTCAGAGTTCATTAGTAGCCCACGGTTCTGATATGACCGGTGCAAGGGGTGTCGGTGGGAGCGAAGGTCAGGTGGCAGGGGCTGGTGCTAGTGACGGGATTGGTTGCCGGGAACATGTGATTGCCGGGAGTTGAGCGGGAGCCGAACTGATGAATATTTCCAATACCGACCAGAAACAAAATATACCCCGCAGAAAAAATAATTATGCTGACTGATTATTAAAATAGCAGGTCGCCCACAGAGATAAATTTTTGCTAGAACTATAGAAAATTTTGCCCGAATGGAGAAATAAAAATAGCCTGAAGATCTAAAATAATTTTTCCATGATGGAGGACTGAAAGGGAGGATATTTTTTCTACAAATGTGTATGGATAATACAAAATGCAAAAATGCTAGATATACCTCAAATGGCTCCCGGTGTGAATATGTCCAAATCGGATGAATGGGTAGGCGATCTGTAGGTTTTGAGGCCTTATGAGCACAATGGAGAGGTCGGATAGAGCCTGATCTGCACCATAAAATAGCTTGGTTCCTAGGTATAACCAACTAGCCTGCAAAGAAAACCCTCAAGCCTGCAAAAATCTTTGTAGCCCAACTTTCTTGATACTGGGATGAACCTTCAATGGAATGGCTCTGATACCATGTTGGAATAATGGATGTTGAATCATCTAATGAAGCTGCACACACTTCAAAAGGACTTGCCAAGAAGAAATTCAACCACACAGAAAGTGTTGCAACTAAGGGCATGCAAATAGAGATTATCTGATTGATATTCAGAATATATTGAATGATTTACAAAGAGTACATATGCCTGATTATATAGGTAAGAGCAAAACCTAAAATTCATAAGATGTTGCCAAGTGTTCAAATCACACTACATGTGACAACATGAAACCCTAACCAACTACCTAGTTAATGATAACAAGATGGAGATAAGTTCTAGAAAAGACAACTCATCTTCTAGAAGGGAATCTTATCTCAACAACATTATTAAATGATAAAAAGTAACCTAGGACTAATATGATTAATTAATACCTAAGTTAACTTATGCTAGTGTAATAATTAATTAATTAATTACACTAACAACCTTTGCTTCACTTTGAATTTTGTGTAGTATAAATCAGCTAGTGTGGCTTTATTTTCCTTAGCCATAGAAGAGAAAACTTTCTCCAATGCATATTACTTTATCTTTTCTTCTTTTTCAATTGCTTCCTTTTTATTTTCTTTTCAATATTTTTCATATCAACTTCTAAGACAATGGTTTACTTAATTTTAGCCTCAACAATGGTGGACTTTTCCACCTCATTTAACTCACTATATATGGTTGTAGTCTCCCCTAATATCTTATACTACAAAATTTTATTGAAAAATGCTTCTAATTTCATCAGAGAGTGAGGTCTTATCAGCTCTATTTGGTTTTTCTCATTTCTGGGCATGTGCAGGATCATCATGGAAAAAACAAGCCCTTAAGTGGCAATAAAATTCAGAAAAATAAGAGTTAGGCAACTTGACATAAAAATTTGAATAAGTTAATTATATTATTTCAAAAATATGTAACAATAGAATCTATTGCAAATTGAATGTAGTTTCTAAACTACTAAGTTTATTTTTATTTTAAAAATATATACTTGGTGAAAATTTGAAATTTCAATGTTGTAGTACTTAAATATCAGGGAAAAAATAATAAGTAGATGTCTTTCTGACCACCCTAACCACCATAAAATGATAATATTTTTTTATAATATTTTAGATATAAGTAGAAGAATCATGTCCTGATGTGATGCATATTTTTTTGTAATTTGTTTCCAAGTAAATAATTAATTATGTTTTTTTTTATTACAACTTCTAAAAAATATAAAAACTCATACATCTGACCACCTTAACTTGGTCAAAACTTCATGAAATTCAATTTTTTTTTTTAATCCTATAGTATGTGAAGCATAGAATGTGATGCATGTTTCAGATTCAAAAAATGTGATACCCTTTGAAATTTATATATGTTTTTAGAAAATGAATAATAATTATTTATTAAATTCAAAATAAAGCATAATTTATATTGGTGGAAAGCTAAGAATCTCCTTTAAAAACCCTTTTCATTTCATCAATTTTGGGTTAAAAAAAAGTCATTAGCCAGATGGGGCATCATATCACTTACATATAGCCACTTTTTGGCTCATCATGATCCTACACATACCCTTCTCTCATCTAGAGTTTTCTTGTGGCAATTTTTTGTTCTCTTGTTCTCTGATGACATCTTCTTGGTGGCTTCTTTCTTCTTCTTTCTCATGTGAGCTAATTTTATTTTCTTTTCTTCCTTTATCTCTTCTTTGTTGTCTATGTCAATAACATCAAATCACTTTCTTTTGACACTAGCTTCACCTTGTGAAGCTTCAATTCTCCTTTTATACAACAAATGTGGTCCCTCTTCCTCTTCTTCTTCTTCTACATTCACACTTATATTTTTCCTCTAAAATCCTTTTTTGTCTCTTCTTGGAAAGAGTTGCAAATGGTGTTGTTGTAGTGGTTTTCATATTCTCAACTCTTGTAGTATACACAGCTAGAGAGGGTTTCTCTGTAACCAAAGGAATAGCAATTGTTTTCTTCTTTTCTCTAATAGAGGGCATAGTCCTTGAAGACTTTTGTATAGAAAGAGGGGTGATAGGTATCCTACCAGTTCTTCTTATGCTTCCTAAACCTTCTATAACACTTGATTATACCTTAACCTTTTCTCTTGCATACTAAACTTGTTTCCTTGAGATGACCATTTCCTCCACATACTTTTCAACCACATTCTCAAATTTTTTTCTTTATTATTTGTTTCTAATTTTCCATGTGCACCTCGAAATACATTTCTTCATAGGTTCCATACCTTTTCATAGTTGTATCTTTTGGAATCTTCAAAAAAATATTGAAGAAACTACTAATTTCTTGTGCATTGATTTTATATCCCAAGGCTAGAATCCACACTATCCTTGGTTCTACTACTTCCATTATACACTCATCTATTGATACTAGGAAAGTGATATCATTGAGATGTTTTTCAGCCATTTCCTAGGGAGTCTGACCCTTGCATGCATTGTCTTCTAAAAAACTATAAAGAAATTAGAAAGTGCCTCATCTTGTGCCTCCCCAACACCAAGTCCACTCATATAGTCTCTGATTTTATAATGAGCAATGGGTCTACCTTTCAGCCATGTCACACTTTGACTTCTAGGAAGTTGCTTTAGGAAGTAGAAGAGTAAATAGATAACTAGGGTTCCCTAATTAAATGCATAATTTTTCTCCTTTTCTTGCTTCAAATTCTCCATCAATTTTTGTCTTAACAAATCACAAAGATTATATTCACCACCTTTTTGAACCATTCATATGCCACATTGATTACAGTGGTAAATACAAATTTTTCTCTATTTGTGAAATGAATTTCATAACCAATCATCATTTTTACATATCTTATAGCTGGATTTCTAATGAGATTTATAGGTAAAGATCTCTTATCATATCTTGCACCTATGAGTTCCATTACAACCTCATTCTTGATCAATTTAAATATAGGAACATTTTTGATGGAGCATAGACTTGTAACCTCTCTTATCACCTGCTTTATTATCAATCCAGGCATGTTAGTCCAAATAAACTTATGAGTTCCTCTTAGTGAAATCCTAAACCATTTATGATCAAAACAAAAAATTGGAAGCCATTGCCATACATCAAGCTTCTTTGCGACTAGGTTTTAGAATTCTAGTTTTGGGTATGTGCAGGATCATGATGGGCCAAAAAGTGGCAATATGATGGGTATGTGGTTGACGACTTTTTTTTTACCCAAAATTGATGAAACGAAAAGGGTTTTTAAAGGATATTCTCAGCATTCCACCAATATAAATTATTCTTTACTTTGAATTTAATAAATAATTATTATTCATTTTCTATTGAATTACGTCTAAAGTCCTAATTTTTAGGCTGATTGAAAAACATCTATAGCGTTCAAACTATATCATATTTTTTGAATCCAAAATATGCATCACATTCTATGCTTTGCATACTAAAATATTAAAAAATTAAAAAAATGAATTTCATGAATTTTCGACCAAGTTAAGGTGGTCAGACATATGAGTCTTTATATTTTTTAAAAGTTGTTATAAAAAATTTATAATTAATTATTTACTTGAAAAAAATTTATAAAAAAATATGCATCACATTGGGACATAAGTCCTCTACTTATATCTAAAATATTATAAAAAATTACTATCATTTTAATGTGGTTAGGGTGGTCAGACAGACAGCTACTTCTTATTTTTTCCCTAAAATTTAAGTACTACTGTATTGAAATTTCAAATTTTCACCAAATAGATTATATTTTTTTGTAAATAAATCTAGTAATTTAGAAACTGCATTCAATTTGATACAAATTTTATTGTTATATATTTTTGAAATAATATAGATCACTTATTCAAATTTTTATGTCAAGTTGCCTAACTCTGATTTTTCTGATTTTTTTGCTACTTAAGGGCCTGCTTTTTCCATGATGATCCCGCACATACCCTTTTAGGGAAAAATCTTCTCTAGTAAGCTCATTTACCCATAAATCCCCTAGCTTACTATGATCATAATCTTCAATTTTTCCATGAATGTAAATCCTTATATCCTCTTTCAACAAAAACCCATATGAAACAAGCAAAAAATCACCTAAAGGGTCATCTTCTATGAATTTTGTAGGGTATTTCTTCAATATAGGTTGTGGGTTAGATCAAAAACCTCAATAATCAATATAGGATTTTAGTGATTGAGATTAAATTAATCAAGATTTGATCAATTTAATGAGAAATTAGATGATTTGACCATTTTAACTTAAATTTTATGATTGATTTAAATCAAAATGAGAGGAAAATGATTAAAGAATTAATTAAATAAAGATTTGATTTATTTAATTAAAGAGGGATGATGTTCGATTTAAACCAAATAAATATTTATTTAATTTAAATGAGATGACTTTAGGAATTAATTAAATAAAATGATTTATTTAATTAAAAGGGGGATTACAAATTAATTAAATAAAATTGATTTGTTTAATTAAGAGATGAAGAGTGATGAATTTAATCAAATACAAATTATTCAATTAAATGGCTAGCAAATGAGATGATTCGGGATGAAATGGTGTTAGTAAATCAGGATCCAGTGCATCAAATCAAATTGTATATTTTACATGTCTACAGTTACTAGAGGAAACATCTACATTAGATGGTGGTACAACTGCATCCTTAACTTTTGTGTCATCCTTCTTTCTATAAATCTTATCCATATCCTTCTTTGTTTCTATGTGATTAATTTTTTAGACTGGTTCGTTCCTCTTTACTGGATTATCCTTCCTCATATTTATTCTTTTGAAAACCTTAGAAATGTGTCCAAGCCTATTGTAATTGTAACACATGACATTTTTCTAAAAAATATTCCTTTCATTCATTTTAGATTTATATCAATCAGCTTTATGCCCAAATCCATAACATGTATAACAGTAGCCTTTAAATTATTGAATCATTCTACCATTCTTCTAACCATTCATCATTTGACTTCTACACTCATTAGCTCTATTACCAAATTTCTTGCATGTAAAGCATTGGCCAACAAAAGATGGAACATTCTGATTCATTCTAATTCTACATTCCATTTTCTTATGTCCAAATTTATTACAAGAATAATAGAAATGATAACAATATGGGTACTTTTGTGCATTTGGTTATCTGACTAGTGATTTTCTAGCTTCATTCTTTTGATTTTGGATTCTCTTTCAATTGTTCTTCTTATATTCAGTATTCTTTGGTTCATTGATCTTCTTTTCTACTTTTGATCTTTCACCCTTTTCAAATCCTAAAACTTCTTCATCTTTAAAGCCTTTCTCAATTGTAATATTTTCATCAAGATTAATAGAACTCATCTTGAATTTTTCTTCATGACTCTTTGCTTTCTCCAGATGTGATATCTGGTTTTACCACTTCTTGTTCAAGCCTTGTACATTCCTTGGATCTCTTTTCACCATTGCATTCAATCATTCCTCAACTCTTTTCTTTCCTTTAGCTTGCAATTTTAGACCGGTGATAGTTTCAATTTCCAAGCTTCAATTGTTCATTAACTTCTTTATTCCTCAATAAATTTCTTGATTCTCTCTCTCAGTTTTTTGATGCATTCATTTACTTCTTTGAAATTTTCTTTTAGATATTTGTTTTCACCTTCAATCCTCTCAAGATCTTCAAGAATAGCTTTGAGTTCTCCATCTTCACCAAGAATGCAATCTTCTTCTATGAATTCTAAAATAGGATTCTCTTCTAGAGGAGTGGGTAGTCTTCTAACAACCACATGTTCAACCTCCAAGAAATTAATCTTCTTCTAAGGTGCCAATCTTTGATACTAATTATTGAACACTTGAAATGTTGAGAGAGGACTAAATCAATATTATTTTAAACCATTAAAACATTTAAACATCTAATCACCAAATCATATTCAACCATAGTAATGAAAGAAAGAATGAAACATCCAACAACATCACATAACACATGAACACTGATATTTTTACATGGAAAATCAAAAATGGGAAAAACCATGGTAAGGATTAGCTCATAATAAATTATAAACAATTATAATATATTTATAGAAGTTCTCACTGTAGGTGGGCTCACTGCCCACTGAGAGAATAAGATAGAAGAGAGTTTGTGGCTCATATCCTAGATTAAACTAATACAATTTCATCTAACATATGCATGAGATATATTTCTAGTGAAGCTCAATAAATTGATTTTACACACTTCATCTAATTTTGATCTAACACTCTGCTTTCCTCTACATTCACATCACTTTAATCTTCTACTCAACATTCACAAGTTAAAATCCTAATGGGTCTTCTCAATTTGTATCATTCACATCGCTTACAAGTCTTAGATTCAACAAAACACTAAAACTGATCTAGCATATATACCCACTTCAATTATAACATCAATTAGGTTGACCTAATTATATGTAACATACAAAATATAGAAGATATAATTTTTCAGCTCAAATCCTTCCATACACGCCTCACACCAAGATTTAAATCCTTTAAAAAATTTAAAATAGGCTAGAATGAATCAAAAATAGCTTCCACATAACTCCACAATACTTATTTAGCCTTCACATATCTTCACATCTATTAGGTCAGTGCCACAAAAGATGTAATGTGAAAATTATTCAACTTTGTATCCACATTCAAACAAGTGGACCTGAAAATTCAATGCCAACTGCAATTTAGACAACATTTCCATCTCTCAACATCTCCTTAAATCCGCCAAGTCAAAATCCTATCCATGGAGAAGTGGAGACTCTCCTACTCATATACACTAGATATAGGAAATGACTATAATTTACCAAGTCAAACTTCTCTTATTTATATGTCTCAAACCAAGAGCTAAAACATGATGAAAATTTGGAATTAGATACTTGAGACACCCAACAAATTTTTTTTAGAAGTACAAAGTGAAAACTTCATTTGTAGACCAGTGTAGACCAAAATACTAGGGATATATTGCAAAATATTAACAGAGTTGACACATAGCGAATTTTCCATCACAACCAACTTTACCAAATCAAACCATCTTACAAAAATGTCTTCCACAAATGCTACAAAACCTTTTTAGAACCAACCAAAATTGTCTTCAATGATTTGCACAATGATCTTCACATTAAGATACAATATTGATATCACCATGACTCCACATCCAGATACAATGTTCACATTAACTAAAAAACCACAACACATAGTAATATATATCATGTGCTTATCCCTAATGCTCAAGTTGCCACCAATAGCATCAATGAAAAAAATTATCGTTCTTCCAACAACAATTCCATTCTATTGTGGAGTCATCGGATTTGATAAATATATTTTTAACCCATGATTTTCACAAAAGTTTCTAAACTCGTTGGAGGTGAACTCACCACCTTTGTCAAAACATAAATACTCTATTTTAAAATCTATTTCATTCTCAACCATAGATTTTAATGCCTTAAAGTTATCTAGAGCCTCTATTTTTTCTTTGAGAAAGGTCACACAAGTCATTCTAGAGTAATCATCAATTAATAACATAAAATATCAATCACCTTTAGGGATTTTTGTTCTAGTAGGTCCACATAGGTTTGTAAACACCAAATAAAATTGTCATATGATAGAGAATTCCTTAGTTTTTAACGTCTTCCTTGGTTGCTTTCCAACTTGACATTATTTGCAAATTGCATTGATAGGCTTATTAATTCTTGGCAAATCTCTCACAACATGAGTAGAGCTAATCTTCACTAGGCTATCAAAATTGATGTGATCCATTCTTTTATGCCATAGAAAACTCTCATAGATTTGAGCCTTAAAATACTTGCAACTAGAACTTCTGAGTTTATAAACATTTCCTTTTGTCCTTTCTCTTGTTGCAACCAAACTTCTAGAGCTTCCTTTTTTGATTTCACAACCATCATATTAAAATACTAGATTGAATCCTCTTCTACACATTTGTCCTACATTAAGAAGATTATGTTGAAGAACCTTGACATAAAGAACATCATTTGTCTTATGCTTGTCATCAAACCTAATTGAACCTTTTCTACAAATTTGAGAATGTCTATCATCACCAAACTTCATAAGAACACCATAAAAATTATCAAGTTTAATAAACTTACCTTTATCACCTGTCATATGGTTTGAGCACCTGCTCTCAACTGTCCAATAGTTTCTCTCCTCTTTTGCATGAAAATTAGTCAACATAGTTCCTTCAATGTTGTGACCTTTTTTTAGAGAATTTTCCTTTACACATCTTTCAGGGTTATCAACATTAGTTCCAAAATTAAAATCCATGAACAAGAATTCACAACTTTCACTATTTAGATAGTCAAATTACTCATCATCAGATATTTCATTGTCTTCTTTAACATAGTAACTCTTCTTGATATTCTCATTTTTCATTAGAAAGTTTTTTTGGATATATTTTGAAGAATAATGAGCTATATTTTCATAATTGAAATACTTGAAGGGTAACTTACCTCTATTTTTTCTAGTGCCCTTTTTTTATCTTCTAAAAAAATATCTTTCATCTCATCAAAATCATCAAGATTAGATTCATCATTACTCTCTTTCTTGATAAATTTAAAATCAATCTCTTTCCTTCAATCATCTAAGAAAAACCCTCTTAATTCAAAAGTAGTTAAAGCACCAAATAATTGATCTCTAGAATATTGATCCAAATTTTGAGCTTCCTTAATATCAAAAACTTTAGAACTATAAAATCTAGGAAGGGTTCTCAATACCTATATCACCATTTCATTCTCCTCTAGCTTTCCACCAAGATCATTGATGGCATTGACCACTTCATCCACCTTGTGCTTGTAGCCTACAATAGCTTCATCCTCTAAAATCCTTATGGTTTCAAATTTCGCTTTTAAATTCTACATATTTGCTTGCTTGACCCTATAATCTCCATCATAAATAATTTCCAACTTCTTCTAGATCTCTTTAGAATATTTTAAGCTAATCACCTTCATAAGTTCTGAATAAGAAAGTCCACTTAAAATAGTATACCTTAATTTCTCATTGATCTCATACTATTTGACATAATTATCACTTGCTAGAGTAGTAGTACACATGGTATAAGGTAATCTTAAATTGATTTTCATACTCCATACCCTAATGAGATAAGATAGCCTTCCATCATGGCTTTCTAGGAAATGTGTAATTAGTTCCATCGAATATAGGATATTTGACACCTTTCTTGCGTACCATCTAAATCTACCACAAGTGGTTAATAATTTTTAAAGGAACCTTTTCTCTAATACCTATTGTTAGACATAGGACAGCTATGATCTAGGTGGATCTAGGAAACCGGAAAATTCACAGTCTCAAAATCTGACAAAACTAGCTTCATCACATAGAGCTCACTGACACGGTCCTAATCCAACTTGAGTGGGCTCAAAAGGAGTTTGTATGCAGAAGTTATGCACAGTCAAAGGTCTAGTCAAATAGGTGAATCGGGGGGCCAAGAAAAAAGGTAGAAAAATGATTATCTCATAATGAGGCAAAAATGACACCAATTTGTAGAGCTCGTCGCTATGATTTTGACGCCATTTGTTTTGTTGAAAATAGAGTCGGTATGTGAAAGTTACACCAAGTCAAAGTTTTAGTCAAAAGGGTTGACTAGTCAAAATGATAATGTTAGCATGTGACATGGTAGTGATGACATCAGCATGTTGATGTGGCAAGAGTAGGTGATATGGAAAATACATGGACTAATTTGATCTCGACACATGGCATCCGATGTGGTAGGCTGACAAGACAATTATTGATGAATCAAGTGGTGCCACATGGACTGAAATGAAATGGTGCCACATGGCGCTTTGATGGCAAACCAAAATTGGAGAAATGATTCCAATGTGAGAATTTTTGGAGGAGAAGAATTACAAGATTTTATTATACACCAAAATTGTAAAAGTGAGAGAGATTGTGAGGAATTTTGTGTAGGTTTTTGAAGCTTGAATATTGTAAGAAGGCATCTTTAGGTGCTTGGCAATATTAATGAAAGTGGTCCAACATTGAGAAGCAAACCTGAGGATGTAGTCCTTTGAAGAATGAACTTCATTATCAACCTGCATCTAATCTTTCTATCTTTTGTCTCATTCTTTTCTATCTCCTATCTTACATTCTCTCTAAATTCATTTCAGTTTATTTTTCAATTCAGTAATTGATTTCTAATTACAATATTTTAGTAATGAGTAATTTCATTCATTTATGTAAAAGTGAACCTAGTCTATAATTTCAATGGTTAAACAACATAGTCACACAATTCTTTCTGGATCAGGAATAATTGTAATTAAGGTTAAATACATTTGGATTGCACACCTCTAATTACATATCAAACTAAGAGGGGGTTGAAATTTTTTTGCACACTAAAACCTTCAAACCCTCATTAATATTCAAATGGTCCTTATTAATATTTAAACCTTTATTAGTATCAAACAAATGAGACAACATATTAACAATCATACACAATAGAACACAAATTTTTATGTGGAAAACCATAATTAGGAAAAATAATGATAGGGATCAACTCTGTATATGAAATTTTATTACAGTAGCCTCACTGCCAGAAGGGCTTATTGCCCAAAGAATTCACTATCCAAAAGGAATGAAAGAAGGGCTCACTACAAAGGGATTACTACCAAGGGCTCACGGAAAAGGACTCACTATTTAGAAGAAAGGAGAATAGAAGAAGTATATTACATAGAGTCCCATAGCCTCAGTGAAATAGGAGAATCCACCACAATAATTCTACACCATCCACAACCTTTAGCTCATTATCTCCAACAACTTCTAGCAAACTAAAAATGTAGAAAGATCCTACTCACTTCTTTCAGTAGCCTTTAGCATTCAAGCTTGCACTCATATCTCAACAAACATACATTTTTTACAACACACAACTCATCACATACTTGACCTTGTATACATATATCAATCAAAACCTCAAAAAGCTTCTCCAATTTGGCCTCAATGAAAAGGATACAACTCAAATGTACAACCTCCAAATAGGTTAACATTATACACCTCAATGATGGAAATAAGTGAAGGTGGACCACACTAAAGGTTAACTAGGACCCAAATCTACACTAACTGACTACACCACACTTCCACAAATAAAAAAGAACATCCCCACACAACAATAGCACACTAGATCACCCAAACTGACACAAATAATTGTCGAGCAACTACATTCAACCCCTCAAGTATGAAAAAAACTTACAAACCTCTTACAAACATTATAAAATATTCTAGAATATTCCAACATCAATAAAATATCCAACAACACTTCCACAATGACATAAATTTGAAGAACATTATCATTTTGTTCAACCATTCAAATTGGCACTAGATACAAGTGATGATTCAAAGCTTGCAGAAAAGTTGAATATGAACCCATCCAAGGAAAGGTAGATATAGGAAACATTAAGACATTCCAAAATATATTAGACAAGAAACATCATTCCAAAGAAAAGAAAAGAAATTTCATTTCTCCTAGATAACCTACTTCACAGAAAAAAGTTTGTCAAACACATCTTCCACTACCACACAATCTGGATAGAGCTTGAAGAACTAGATATAACACCTTTGAAAATCTTTGATCATCATATCCAAACCACACAATCATCTTGTACAATCATTAAGAAAAATTTTGCATAAGCATTTGGAAAGTAGGTCAACATGCTGCATTAACAATACTTACTTAGCACCCAAAAGAATTCTCATCATATCCACACTAGAGATTGAAACTTAACTACACAAACATTAAACACTCAATACCAAAAACATACTAGAGGTTAACATCTCATTGGAACCACACTACAACAAAACATACTTTATACACTAGATGTTGATGTCAATGACAACATAGTTCAACAAAAATATGAGGCAATAAATTTTTATTTATTTTCAAAAGCTAATTTTGAAGCATCATGTCTTTGAATATGTATGTATTAATGAGGTTTAGGTGCAATTAATGCAAGAAGAGATATATTCTATTCATACGAATGATATTTGAGACTTTATAGAGCTTCCACATGACAAAAGAAATATTTTTACTAAATGGGTCTACAAGACTAAGTACAATAGTAATGGGATTGTTGAGAGACATAGTGCAAGATTAGTTGCTAAAGGCTACATATATAGAGGTATGAGATTGATTTTCAAGGGACATTTTCCCATACCAAGAAAAAAGACTATTAGAATGTTGATTTCCTTAGCAAGCCAAAAGAAATTGAGCATTTATCACATGGATGTGAAAATTTCCTTTTTTAATGGGTATTTAGAAGATTAAATCTACGTAGAACAACCACAATATTTTGAGGTTTAAGGAATAGAATATCAAGTATACAAGTTGAAGAAGGCCTTAATGGCCTCAAACAAGCACCACAAACTTGGAATGCTAGGATCTATGGTTATTTTCATTAGAATGGCTTGACTAGAAGTAAGAGTCAATATACAATAAAAAATTAATGATCTTATTTTTAGTATACATGTTGATGATTTTCTTACATATGAGTATCAATTCTAGAATATGAAAGATGGATTCAAAACTTCCATGATGAATGAACTTGTGATGAAATATTTAGGTCTCATGTAATATTTTCTAGGAATGGAGGTTTATCAAAGTAATGATGAAGTTTTCATTTGTCCAAAAAAAAGAAGCAAAGGATATATTGAAGAAATTTGATATGGTTGGTTGTAAACCAGCCTCAACTCAAATTTCTCATGGAGTTCTATTGTGTAGAGATGATGGTGTTGAAAGAGTTGATGAGACAACTTATAGAAGTATTATTAGATGTTTGATGTTTCTCACCCACACAAAACTTGACATTTCTTCTGAAGTTTCTCTTGTTTCAAGGTACATGAGAAAATATTTTAAAATTCATATGAATGCAGCCAAAAGAATTTTGAAGTATGTGAAAGGAACTCTAAATTTTGGCACTCGTTACTACAATTATAAAGAGTTTCAACTAGTTGTCTTTAGCGATTTTGATTGGGGTTATAGTATGGATGATAAAAATTCTACAACTGTAATTGTTTATCCTTTGCATTTGGATTAAACTCAAAGAAGTGAAACATAGTTTCCCTTTCCTTAATAGAAGAAGAATATGTTGTAGTCACTATGGGCACTCAAACATGATGAGAGTAGAATATTCTTGAAGAAATTGGAGAGAAAAAAATTGTATGTATGAGATTATTTTCTTATAATATGAGAACAATCAAATTGGCCAAAATTCCAATGCATCATAGTAGAACTAAATAATTTTCTCTTAAGTATCATTTAATTAAAGATTTAATACAAAAGAAGGTAGGCAAAGTTAGGCATATCAAGACTGAAGGACAACTTGCAAATATTTTAACTAATGTCATTTCAAAGATTCAATTTTAGATGATCCAAAATTATTTTGTTAATCCTCTCCATATCAAAGGATAGTATGTTGGTAATTGATATGAATTAGACATTCTGCATGCAATTTGTTGTTATGTGCATCTTCCAGTTTACTTACCATTCATTGCCATAGTTTCTATTATTTTAGTATGTTTTAGTTTGTCGTTTAGAAAGCTCCAATATTGTATTGAAATCAGTCTATTATTATGAGTTTGTTTAAGTTTTTCCATAATATTTTTCTACGTTATGAAATGATGTATTCAACATTGTTATGAAGCTGGTCTATTTTTAAAAAAAATATAAGTTTTTTTTTTTGTGTAAAATCTTCATTATTGGCTATTGGCATTCATCAAAACTATAAGGGAATGTTTTTATCACTAGTGATATTATTTCTATTGTTATTTTGTTTGAATTATCTAGTTTAAGATTAAATTCTAGGTAGTTTCTTCATTTTCATGGATTTTTCACATGGGTGATGTTCATCATTTCACAGAGGCCACTTCCATTGTTTGAAAAAAATTGTCATGAAATATTAGAAATGAATTCAAGTCTTGTAGAGAAAAACAAGTGAGTTATTCAGTGCGCATCACACAAAAAATGAAATTTTATCTGCAAGGGAAGGCACAAGTGTTGCTTTTTGACTGAAGTGATTGATATATATATTCTACATTTAGTAACATTGTCGATTGTACAAGATTTTTATTTATAATCAACCAAGGTTTCATTTTTTATAGATCTGTAGTGATTGATTAAGTTTGAAGCCCACACCTAATTCCCTTCACATGTCACTAATATTATTTTTTTTATAACTTATTTCATTATCGTTAAAGATCAGAAAGCTAGCTCTACTTTTCTTGTCCTCCTCTCCTATGCGATGCGAGAATGTAGGAATATTTAAACACAAAGGTAAACAAAAGAGCATGATACTTTTCAGTTTGCAAAGATATTACAAAGCTCTAGAGTATGGGCTAAAAAAAACAACAATGGAATCTGGTGAACACATGATAGCGTATTGAGTGGACAACTCAACACGGAAATGCATGACACAAAACATACTTAGACTTTTGTTTACACGAACTTTACCGCTTAGTCTTCATTAATGTTCCACCAACCTTTTAAAAAGTCCAAGGGGAGTTATTGTTTGTGTTCGTTCCCTATTGAATGTTCTTAATTGTCGCATTTATCAAAACTATAAGGGAATGTGTTTATCACTAGTGATATTATTTCTACTATTATTTTGTATGAATTATCTAGTTTAAGATTAAATTATGGGTAGTTTCTTCATGTTCATGGATTTCCCACATGGATGATGTTGATCATTTCATAGAGGCCACATCCATTTTAAATTATGGGTTTTTTCTTCATTTTCATGGATTTCCCACATGGGTGATGTATATCATTTCATAGAGGCCACTTCCATTGTTTGGAAAACTTTGTCATGAAAGATAAAAATGAATTCAAGTCTTGTAGAGAAAAAAAGATGCATGACCCAACAATGAAATTTTATCTACAAGGAAAGGCACAAGTGTTGCTTTTCGGATGATCCCTCTCATTGTCATCATCCCCTTCTACTAATCATCAGACACACAAACCAAATTACTCCTTACTTCACTAGACTATAATTAAATACTATTGTAAGAAATATCAGGGATTAAATTTTATAACTTATTTGATTTTTGTTAAAGATAGAAAAGTTAGCTCTACTTTTCTTGTCCTCCTCTCCTGTGAGATGCAAGAATTTAGGAACATTTAAACAAAGAGGGAAACAAAAGAGCACAATACTTTTCAGCTTGCAAGATATTACAGAGCTTTAGAGTATGGGCTAAAACAGACAGGAATGGAAACTGGAAAACATAAATGACCAAAAAGAAGTACATGAAACACATGACAGTTTATTAAGTGGACAGCTCAACACGGAAACATGACACAACACATACTTAGAGTTTTGTTTACGCGGACTTTACCGCTCAGTCTTCATTAATGTTCCACCAGTCTCTTACATATTCACAGGTGAGTTAATTGGTGCGCCCTGCTGATTGTTCTTCCATGAACCGGAGTTTCGCTGGCTCTGATTGTTTGTGCCCGAGTTTTGGCCCGAATTAATTGTGCCCGAGTTTCCCGCGTTTGCACCTGAATAGTTGTTTCCCAAATTTGTCCCCGAGCTTCCCGAGTAGTCGTTTCCCGAGTTTGTGCCCGAGTTAACATTGCCCGGGTTTCTTCCCGCGTTTGTTCCCTGCTCATTGCCCATTGAGAGCACTAATCCTAATTTGCTCAACCGCTCACAAAACAAAACCTTTGAAACAAACAACGGATGCCAAATACAAGGAGTTTTGTTCCTTATATAGGCTTACAAAACGTGTATTTCGTCGTAAGCTCAACACCCGAGCATCAGAATACAGACACGAATGTCAGGACCACAGCATCGGAATAAAGACACGAATGTTAGGACCAGAGCCTCAACCCGAATGTCAGTACCATAGCATCGGAATACAGAGGCGAAAGAAATATGGCATGACGTCAGTGGTTTATCTAGAAGGAATCAGGATTATGAGGTCAGATATGTGGGGAAGAATAAGACATGAAATACATAGAATGTGACATATTTAATATAACATTGAAGGTGGATTAAGAATAAGGATCATAACAATCAAGGTTTAAATAAAAGGTTAAAATCAAACAATATAAAAAATATAAAAATATTTTATTGAAACATTTGATTATCAATGAAGTAAATTTGAAGAAAATATGGCACATTAATTATCTTCAAAACTTATGAGTTTCTTTTTTTAGCCTTTCTCTTAGCAAGTTGTCTATCCTTTTTCATTTTTCATAATGATCATATGTGAATGAAAAAATTATTCTTTATCATTGACACTCATAATAATAGAATTTTCATGTCAAGAGATGTGCTTTTTGATTTTTCTAGTTCTTAAGTTTCAAGTGCAAGTCAAAATTAAAGCACAATTCTAACAAGGAAGGTAAGAAGCTTAGGTGACATTTATCAATGATGTACAAGTCATGCACATGAAGAAAATACAAGATTGTTAGACACACAGGACAACTAAAAGGATGGGGGGTAAATTAGTCGTACATTAAAACCTTCAAACCTTCATTAATATTAAAACCCTTATTAGTATAAAACAAATGAAACAACAACACATCAACTACCATAAATAATAGAACACTAGATTTTATATGGAAAACCCTAATTAGGGAAAAACCACATTGAGTATCAAATCTATTTTGATTACAATAGTCTCACTATCAGAATGGCTCACTACCTAGAGGACTCACTATCTTGAAGAAAAGAAAGGACTCACTACCACGGGCTCATTGAAAAGGACTCACTATCTGAAAGAAAAGAGAATATAAGAGGATTTTTACATGGAGATCTACTACCTCAGAGCTTATGCAAGAGAATCCCATGTGTATGGCAATCCTCAATACCCAAAAAAATAAAAATGTGTGATTTTCCTTACAGTTGATTTAATTTCAGATTTTTCGTTTTGGTGTGCAAGAGAGAATTGGAGAATTTAATTTCATACTCTTCAAATAAAATTCAAGTGGATTCATAGGAGTAATTTGAATTGATTATTTAATTAATTCTTATGCTCACATTAAAATTTTAAAAAATAGAATTGCTAGGCAACATTTGTATTTTAATCTATTGTCTTTTTTGGTGAAAGTTGAAAAAAAATATTTAAAAAAACCAAAAAGATAAAAGAGGCATTGGAGAAAGGAAGAGATAGAGAAGGGAAAAATGAGGAACTTGAGAGTTGGTTGGAAAGGGAAGAGCCAGGAAATTGGATGTCGGGAAAGAAACAAAAGGAAAGAAACAAAATATTAGGTTGTTGTCGTTGAAGGTTGAAGAGAGAAGTTGGAGAAAAGTGTCCAAATTTTTTAAATGATGGTAATCAATCTAGATTACTAGTGGAGGCGTGGAAGTTCTCTAGGAAGGGAAATTTTGGTTAAAAAATTATAATTTTATTGCAGATTTGTATGTCAAATTTGTTGCTAGGAATGAGATGTTGAAATTAGGAGAGGGAATTTACAACATGAATTCTATGGTATTTTAGACAGCCAGTTGTATAAAGATTAAAAAACAATTCAATTAAATAAAATGCTGGGAGAATTTCATTCTTGTTTTATGTTGAGTTAGATGGTGTATTGAATTAATTTGAAGGATAAATTACCTGCCTATAGCTTTTGATTTCTTTATTATTAAAAGTGTAAAGTGAATTGAACTCATTCCACCTACAAATAATTGTTTTCCTGATAAGGCTCACATTAATTTATCGGCATTATTTGGTATCAGAGGGGGTAGCTCACTAGGAGAAGTGTTGAAATTGTGATTTTTGCAACTAAATAGAAGTGAAGTGTTTGGTTGTACTTTAGTGGAGATAAAACTCGGTAGAAGGTGCATGAACTTTCTCCACTAAGAGATAGTGGGTAGAGGAAGTCTTGAGAGGAGTATCTTCTAGAATCTTGGCTAGGTAGAGGATAGGGTGAGTGTGAATTTGGTTGCAGGGAGTGCCTTTAATTGTAGAGAACATTGGCTCTCAAAATTGTGTGTGTGTAGGTTGCAAAATTTGCAAATTGAGAGTGTGCACAATATGTATTCAAGGAAGAGGATATGATGGATCATGATTAGATAGGGGATAATCCCATTTTGGGAAGAATATTGGGACCTAAAATAGAGAATAGAAAGCTTTGTGAAGAATTGAAAAAGATCAGGGAAAGAATGGATGCCTTAGAAGCTAGGAAAAATTAGCAAGTTGAAGTAGATCACAGAAAATATGAGGAAAAATTATGTGAAGGCGGATTGATAAAGAACAAAAAGGATGATGTTGAATGGCATATAGAGATGATAGATTTATACACTAAAGAAATAGGTAAAGATTGGATTGAAGGTGAAGAAGAGTCAAGTGAAACAAGAGGAACATAAATGAAGGTATTTGAAGGTACCTTATTTGATGAAGAACTTGTTGAAGAAAATCTCTTATTTGAAAGAAGAGATGAGAAAAATAGATATTTTATTTGAATGAGAGATTCTTGTGCAAGAGGTTAAGGAAGAAGAAAAGAGGGAGATTGCAATAGTAGTTTGAGTCCTTTTGAGGACGTGAAGATAATGATGAAAATAGTTGGTGAAGATGAGATAGTTACAGCTAAGCATGCAAGAAGAATTGCAATAGAAGGTAAAGAAGATGAGATAAAAATTAATTTTTTAAAATCATTTAACTATGAAGCATACGGTGATTTGAATCAATTTAATTTGAAGAGAATAAAGGAAGAAAACTTGAAAGAGCTGAAATTTATCGTGCAACAATATATTGATGAATTATTGAAATGCAAAAAAGAGAGTTTGGAGTGGTAAGTGCCAACAAGGAGATGATGAAAATATTTAATTTCCATAATCTTAATATGAATGTGGTGATTAAAAAATTGGAAGAAGATTTTTTTTGGAGGTGGATGGATTATGGTGACTTAACTCCCACAAAAGAAGAAGATGAAGGAGGAATTTGGTGGAGGTGGATGACATGTGGTGGGTTGAATCCCGCAAGAGGAAGAGTGAGAGGAAGATATAATTGGAAAAAGAAGTCAGATCATGGTGGAAGAAGTTTCACAAAGGGATATGTTAGTGAAAGATAGATTGGTTAGAGAAGTATGGAGAATGTTCCAGCTAAATGTTGGAAAATATGTATAAAGAATTAAAGTGAGGTACCTAACATAGCATTGGAGTTTGTTGCAAGTTTTTGCAACTTGGAAGAGTAGTTCTACTACTTAGCTGCAATTTGTGAACCAAGATCAAAAAATTCTTACCCAACATGTCTGATGTAGGAGCATCCTTGGTGTATGGCAATCCTCATCACCCCCAAAAGGATGTGATTTTCTTTGTAGTTGATTTAATTTCAATTTTTTGGTTTTGGTGTGTAGTCAAGAATTGGAGAATTTAATTTCATACTCTTCCAATAGAATTAAAGGGGATTCATACAAGTAATTTTAATTCATTATCTAATTAATTATGATGCTCAAATTGAAATTAAAAAAAAAATAGAATTGCTAGGCAACATTTTTATTTTAATCTATTGTCTTTCTTGGTGAAAAGTGTAATTTTTTATTAAAAAAAACAAAAAGATAAAAGAGGTGTTGGAGAAAGGAAGAGATAGGGGAGGTAAAAATGAGGAAATGGAGAGTTGGCTATAAAGGGAAGAGCCAAGAAATTGGATGATAGGAAATTAAAAAATAAGAAGAAAAAAAGAAAATATGAGGTTTTTGTTGGTGGAGGTTGAGAATAGAAGCTAGATAAAAGTGTGCCAATCCAAAGTGCCAGGGGAGGTGTGGAAGTTATGCATGAAGGAGAATTTATTTTAAAATATTATAATTTTATTGTAGATTTTTATGTTAAATTTGTTGCCAAGAATGAGACATTGAAATTGGGCGATGGAATTTACATAATGAATTCTCTAAGTGGTATTTTGGAGCTGATTATATAAAGATTCAAAAAAGATTTAATTAAATAAAATGTTGAGATAATTTGATTCTTGTTTTATGTTGAATTGGAGATGTATGAATTAATTTGAAGGATAAATTTCCTACATGTAGCTTTTGATTTCTTCATTATTGAAACTATAAAATGAATTGAACTCATTCTAACTGCAAATATTTTTTTGCCTAATAAGGCTCACATTATTTTATCTACACTAAGAGAAAAAGGAAAATCAACCATAATAATTCTACATCATTTATTGAAGATGTATAAGTCATGCACACGAAGAAAATATAAGATTTTTAGACACACAGGACAACTGAGACGATGGGGGGTGAATTAGTCATAAATTAAAACCTTCAAGCCCTCATTAATATTTAAACCTCTTGAAACATAGGGAATTAAGGGTGAATCAATAATGAAGGAAATCAAAATGATGCTCCTAATTCCTATTATATTTTATTCAAATTATGTTAAATGATGTTGCAGATCTAAAACCAATCAATGTATACTATCAAATGGAAAATTTGGAGATGATAAAATGATGTGTACTTTTCACCAAGATTATTTTTTAGGGCTTAGAGAGGACTCATTCACCCTATCACAAATGGGTCCTTGCTAGGGCTCTAAGAAATCAATTTTTGGGTTATGTTATTTAGTGTTTGCACTCCTTACCTACCAATTTTTAGGTCACAAAATTCAGAAATGAATTCTATAGAGCATTTTTCGTGATCTTGTAAGAAAGGTGACAACTTTTCCAACTTTTCAACTTTAACAATTTTGTTCTTCAAATTATCTTCAACCTGTACATCTTCAATCACACATCAAAGGAGAAGAAAATGTTGGATGTTAGGGGATATGGATTTGCATTGATCAAATCCATGTTTTATAATTAAATCTTGTAATGAAATAATGAAATAACATGAATGAATGATGAAGGAACAAAAATATGCAACACCTCACCAAACCTTTAATGTAAACCTTGAAATGTAAATTTTCAAATTAGCATGTAGTGGCCTTCATGGATGAGATTCTTGATATTGGTCTTGATAGAAGATAGGTCCTTAAATACTTGATTGGATCTTGAATTCTACATCATCATGTTAGCTCCTTCAATAGGCATTCCTTTAATATGATATTGAATCTTGATTGTTGCAATAAACTTCAATGATCTTCCCTTGAATGCCTTTGTGATTCTCTTTAAATGCTCTTATAATGCTCTTGTAAACTCTAGGATCTTGGAATGATATTTCTAGGAGAAACTAAGTGAAAAGACCTCTTATTTATAAATAACTTAAGATTAACTCTCAAAATTAAAAATTCACAATTTGAAAATAGATCTAGGATCTTAATTTTATAAAATCCCATTCAAACACACCCCAAAAGGGGTGTCCTAAGTTAAGGATGATCCACTGGCCATATTGGATGAATGGATCCTAGTACACTCAACTAGGGCCTATTTCAGAGGAAATGAAATATCATGCATAAAGGAGGTCCTAGGACATAGTGAGGACCCATTCTCCCATGGGTGAATGGGTCCCAAGTCACTATCTTGGGACTCAAACCTTGTAAAATTAAGTGTTGTGAAATATCATTAATGAATGTCGACCTTTATCCCTTGAAAATTGCATCTAATTAGGCTTGGATTTAAAATTAAGGCCAACCAATTAAGGCACTATAAGGTCAATTTTAATCAAGAGGGCCCAAAACTTAATGTGAATGTGTGAAACAGATTACAACACCAAATTAAGGCATCACTTAGGCTCATTTATTAATTATTCCAAAAGAGTGAGAAAAAGGGATACTATTTCTCTCACTAATTTTACCCCCACTATAGTGCTCCAAGACGATGACCATGCATCAAAATTGCACTAAAGTAGAGATTCAAGACTCTTATTTATGAAACAATAACAAATATGGACAACTATAAAACATAAAAGATAGTGCTTCAAAAATTATCTTAACTATTTTTCCTAGGTCAGATCAAGCCTTAACCATCACTAAAGCACACTCGCTTTAGGGCCGCAAACATTTAGGTCATTCGTGGGGTGAGTATCCAAATAAAGTTACTTAGTGAGAAATAAATTCCCACTATACAATGAGAAATTCATACTCTCGATTGAGCTTCCCATCGTACTAACCATACCAAAGCTATCCCCTTGATAACTTCAATAAGGCACAACAAACATGCTTATCATAAAAATTATTTTGAAAAATGGTTAAAAAGGTTTTTTGTTTTCTTTACGGGATTTTCTTAGTTCATGTAAGGTCTTTCTCTTAGGGAACATCATGCCTAATGTCTCCAAGATAGGAAAATTCAAGAGTAAAAGTCCACATCTTAGGGAATGTCGTGTGTCACATCACACGAAAAGGGAAGTCATCTAGTCAAGAAATATCACACTCTTAGAGGACATCAAACCCAAAGACATCACCAAGAAACAAAAAAAAAGAATGAATAAAGAAAATCACACCATGAATTTTTTTATCGAAAGATATGGTTAGTGTATACCCCCCAATTTAAAGTAGTTGCTACACCATCACGAGGAGAAAGTGCTTTAAAGTAGGAAATAAGGACATGAGAGCCTTACTCAAAAAACCCTATGCCAAGTCATATGTTTATGAAAAGTGATGTAGGAGCATCTAGTGGTGTAGGGGCAATCTTTCATCACCCAAATTTTTTTTTTCTTTATTTTCTTTAGTTTTTTTTTAGTCTCATGATGACACTTAAGGGGTGTACTGGTGCAGGAGCACCTGCGAGAGTTTTGATGTGTTTATGGATTTTGGTTGTCTAGTTTTAGGTGTGAACCTTTATCATGCTATAATAAGGTCAAATTGACCTATGGTTGATGTAATTCATGTGATGATAAATGTATAGGATATTTCTTTTCATAGATATGCAAAAATGTTGTAATTATGGCAATATTACATTATGCAATTTGGAAAATTTTTGGGATAGATGGAAGTTGAAAAGTCAATCTCTTGGAATTCAGTGGGAAGCCAATGGAATCTGATGTAAACATGTTTAAAAGGTCTCTAAAATATTCGAGGCTAGTTGGCCAATAATATTTTGGAAGATTCAATAAAGATAGTGCTCTATTTTGTGTTATTTCTCTGATTTTCTTGCATTTTCTAAATTTGTACGACCATGTACAACTTGAAATTAATGTAAAACCTATGTGATCATGGGGAGAAAGGTATAAGATTTTGTTTGACTCCATTTATAGTGGATTTCATCTATCTAGGTTGGATTTTCAACAAGTTTTCTATAGTTTTCCATTTAAACAAGGGTTTCCCAAGGTTTGATAGTCAAAATGGGATTTTATGCTATTCCACTATAGGGTTGTGCTACAAGTTGGTGGAATGGTCTAGTTAGGGATGTATGATAGGGTTTTTAAGTTTGCATGGTAGTGTGGTGTTGAAGGGAAGACTTTTGAACATGCCTAACTTGACAAATTGGAGTTATCAAGTAAGTTTTCAATGCAAATTTGTAGAAACAACAAGAATAAGTGAAACTCGATGCAAAAAAATGGTGAAATTGGTGGTTTGGTGACTGGTTTGAGAAATCGGGAGAGTTATTTTAGTCGGGAGGAAGAGATACCAAAGTCCTCCTTTGGAAAAGAGGCCTAATTCGGCCTAGAAACAGTGCAACAGGTCAGATTTGAATATGCTACTCCAAAACAACCCTTATCAGCATTTGGACATAATATCTTACACCTTAAAGGGTACCTGAAATAGTTGAGGTTTAAGGATATAAAATAATTGGATGAGAGATATAGTTGAATAAGTGTGTCTAGAGGGCTACAAGGAGTTTGGTGAAATAGTCAATAAGTCACTTAAACTTGAGGTGGAAACTCTCAAAACCAATTGAATTTTGATTGAAATTATTCAATACCATCTTTCCTTGCATCAAGTGGTATCAGAGAAAAGGTCGAGATCATTTGCTAGAAATTGTGATTGTGGAAGTTGGAAGGTTGTGAAGGTTCTAAGGAAAAGTATTTGGAGATGCCTCCAAAAGGTGGTTCGATTGTAGCATGGGACTTGAGGGCCCTGAAAGAGGCTCAAGAGGACATGGTAGCTAGGATGAAAGCAATGGAAACTAGAGAAAGGAGAGGTAAGGGTGTTGCAGTAGACAGTGACCCTGAAGAAGAAGAAGAGGGGGAAGATTATAACCCCACACAAGGACCACAAGAGGAGAGGAATTTTCTAAAGGTGCTCAAGGCTACAAAAGGAGGGGCTCATGATGTGAAAATGGAATTACCTATGTACGATGGGAAAATGGATGGGGAAGAAGTGATTGAGTGGTTGGATGCCTTAGAAAACTACTTTGAATATAAAGAAGTAGAAGAGGATAAGAAAGTCAAGTTTGCAAAAACTAAGTTGAAGGGACCAACTTTGACCTGGTGGAATTACATCCAAGAAGAGATAACCAAGAAGGGAAAACCCAAGTGATGAGGCTTTGTATTGACCTCATAATCATTAAGTTTTTAACCTTCTAAATACTTTTTCTGGCTTTAAAAACTCATATTTCTCTCTTTTATGTACATTTTGTGATCTTATGAAAGTATAAAGACTTAGAATGTGGATGATTAATATAAGTACTTATTTTTTGTTATATGCATGATTAAAATGTGGTGATTAAACTATGAATGCTTTATCATACGTGTACATGTATCTTGAGTTAATATTTAATATTCAGCCATTGGATAACTAATTTTGTTTCAACTAGGGAATGATAGAATTGTTTGTAACTCATTCAAAATAAGTTATGATACTAATTTTGTAACTCATCGTGATGGATGAAGATATCACCAACTCTGACTTGAGCCCCAACACTGCACACTAGTTCATAAATTTGGAAATCAATGCAAGTAAATACAGTTACAAGGATCAACGCCAACTCATTCTTGTGCACCAAGGTATCTTTTAGATTTGGAGTAGATTAAATTTCCCACTTTTCTCTTGTTTTCAAAATAATGTTGGAAATTTATATCTAGAGCCAACGTAGTTGGATGTTAGATCACATCAAGTTTTTGATCTTTCTCATGCAATTTCCTTTCTATTCTTTAGATTAGAATATTTTATGTAATTCGACCCTATTTGGGCACATTAGTTGGAAATAAGAAGGAAGTTGATCTCAACACTATGTTCAAGGATTCTTTCAGCTTTCTTTCTGAATGAGGTGATCCGGTTAGTTGTTCAGATTTGACTATTTGATTATTACTGATATGTTTCATTTTTATTGTTAGTTTAAGTTGAAATCATTTCCTTTTCATAAGTTGAAAGATAATTTAGATCAAAGTTTTATTGCATCATTGTTTTCAATTTGTTATGTTTTATCAAGTTTTGTAGTTTATTTTTAGTTGAGAGGTCATTTGTACAACTAAGATAATCTAAGATACCATGTTGATGAATTATGTGGAAAGGAAAACAATTACTTGTCAATTTAGTCAGGAATGGAATACTTTATTTTCAAGTAGTTACTCAAGTTTTAATTATACTTCAAAGCTCTACAATTTAGATTAAATTAATTCTCCATTCCTTCATAAACCACCTGTCTTGGAATGAAATTTCTCTATCCAAAATCCATTTCTAAGGGACTCATTTAAGATAAATCAGGAATAAAATGTTAGTTCAGAAAAACTCTTAAAAAGAATTAAAAAATAGAAAAATAGCTTTGAATCACTCCTAACTGAGCCAAAATTACCAAAACCCCCCAAGACTTATCCAACTCTTATCGTAGATAGCTTTAGACACCCCTGGGTTGACATTTAAGAAATTAAATGAGAAGGAATTGTGACAAAAATGACTTCCTACCATCATTTTTGGCGTCATTCCTAGGGAATCAAATTGGATTTAAAAAGTAAAATCTAATCCTTAGGTGTCGATAAGATCAGTTAATGAATGTTTCTAGAGATCAGTCTAGAAGACTTATAAGAGGAAATCTAGAGAATCATCACAGAGAGTTCCAAGCTAGTGCTACAAGTTCAGCCTCAGATAGGTCAGTATCTACCCAATCAGAATGCATGGGAGACAAAGATTAGGAGGATGAGGTTCCCAACATAACTTTTTCCTTTCCCATTTCCATAAATGTATGGGCTAATGAACCACCAATGAAAAATATCTCACCTACTAATTTACCCACATTTAGGGGAAAAATTTTGAAAGATGTGGATCAAAAGTATTATGCCAAACTTATGATTATACATCTGATAATCAAAAGTTGAAATTGTTTCCATCAACTATTAAAGAATCAACTTTATGTTGGTTTATGGGGTTAACTGCAAATTCAATAAATACATGGGATGAAATGGAAACAATATTTATGAATAAATATCAAGATTATTGCAGAGTCAGGGATAGGAAGGAAGAAATATTTAAAATGAAGCAATTGAAAGATGAAAGTCTAGAAGATTATGTAGACGGGTATCAATTTGTTTTAAAAAGATGTGGAAATGGATTGGATTAAGAAATTAGTAAGTCCATCTTTTTAAAAGGCATTGATGATGATTCCAAAGATGCCTTGAATTTAATAGGAAAAGGTGATATTAATAAACAATCATTTGAAGAAATTATTGAAATCTATAGAAATTATTGAAATCTATAGAAATTATTCCAGGACAAGACCAGGCTATAGGAAAAAGAACAAAGGTTCTTCATCATGTCTCTAAATTCATGGAAGAAATTACAAATTTAAAAATAGACATTCTCCTTCATCTCAGTTCACAGCCTGATAGAACAACAATGGAACCTTTAGCCATTTACTATCCTAAATGTAGGGATAAACATCCACTGAGGGAATGTCCTCTCAATCAAATTGATTTGTGTCACATATGTGAAAAAATACATTCTACTGGTAAGTGTAGCCTCCTCCTTGAGATTGGGAATCAATTGGAGAAACCAATAGAGGAAGAATTAAATTTTGTAGGACAAAGACAATTTAATCCTGCCTTTGGTCAACCTAAAAATAATTCTAATTGGGGGTCAAATTAGTGGAATAATCAATGGAATTCTACTAGTCAATGGAATCCTCAACAAATGCAGAATCCACTTCCACCCATGAAAAATCCTTGGGTACCATCATGGGGACATAATGAATACCCATAGTGGAGCCAACCTCAATGGCAACCAAACCAACCTTAGTGGAAACTAAATAAGACCCAATGGTAGCCTAACGAATGGCAGCCTAACCAAGGAAATAATCAATGGAAAAATTAGGGGCCAAAGAGACCCTGGAATTAAAATCAATTCATTGGGAAAAATCAACAATCAAGCTCTAAACTAGTTAATCAACCTATGATACTTGCTCAGCCAGTTGCAAATCCTAAGAATGTTATGACTCATCAACCTATCTATAATGTTGATCCTAATACAATCAATTTGAATAACATTGAAATTAAAGATATTCATTTGATAAATAGAGTTATTCCAACAAAACTTGATGAAACTAAGGAAGATCAACAAAGAGACATAGTGAAGGAAATAGAAAAAGAAATCAGTGAAGATCATGTTAAACAAGAACCATTTCCTTCACATCTTAATCAAGAACCATTGATTGAACAAGTTGATAGAAAGGACGATCTGATTGATCCAGAGGTTATTGATGAGCTGAGGAAGATAAAAATTGAAATTCCCTTGTTAAGGGTTGTTCGTGATATTCCAGAGATCAACTAGGTGGTTAAATCTCTATGTATTAAGATACCTAGGAGGAAAAATAAATTTCCTCTGACAATTCAAGTAGGAGGAAAGTTGTTAAATGTCCCCTTAGGAAAGCTAATTTCAAGAAACTCTGGTGACCCAGGAAGTCCTGTGATTACCCTTAGCATTAATGGTATTGAAATTCAGAATGTTCTTATTGATCTAGGAGCAGCCATTAATGTTATTACAATAGAAACAACTAAAAATATTGGGATTATGAATGTTAAACCCACAACTACAGTTTTACAATTAGTTGACCAGTAAATTGCAAAACCTGATGGAATTCTAGAAGATGTCATTATCACTATTGAAAGTTGGGATTATCTTGTTGATCTCCTTGTGTTAAAAACTAAACAAAGGAAGAGGGGTTATCCTATTATTTTAGGAAGACCTTGGATAGCAATTGTTGCTGCACTCATTGATTATAGGCTTAGTATGGATTTCAAATGGAATAAAACAAAAATAAGTAACATTATATCCGCCAGCCAAACCATCTTTAACATCTGAAAACCAAATATGGATTGATGATCTTGATTTTGAGGATGAAGAGGTAAGAGGCATTGCAATGATGATTTTGGTAGAACATACTGAAGAATATCAAAATTCTATGAACATAAGAGAAGAGGATCTAGGAGAATGTAGCAAATTTGAAACTTCATCTTGTTGTCCTTTTGCTAACATCACAAAACAAGATGAGAATGAATTACTTCATCAAATTCTCCCACATCCTTTCGTGTTAAACATGTTAATTAGAGATCCTTTTAATTTTCAAGAAAAGATGAAACAGATCCTGATTCAAGCTAAAAAACCTTTACTTATCAATAGTGCATTAACAACAAAACAAGAAGGGCTAAAAGGAATTTTAGAGAAAAATACAAGAGCCTTCACTTGGGATTATAAGGATATGAGAGGAATTCATCCAAAAAATTTTACACAACACATTTATACCGGGGATGTCAAACCTGTCAGAAAACCCCAAAGAAGAACTAACCCTATTCTAAGAGATTTTGTCAAATTAGAAATAGAAAAATTACTCCAAGTAGGATTCATTTATCCTATTTTTGACAACAAATGGGTTTCTCCATTGGTCATTGTACCTAATAAAAATGGCAAATGGAGAGTGTGTGTAGAATATAGAAAACTGAATAAGGCTACAAAAAGAGACTATTTTCCATTACCTTTCATAGATCAAGCATTGGATAACTTATCTGGAAGTAGTTATTTTTATTTCCTTAATGGATTTAGTGGATACAACCAGATACAGGTGGCTTTAGAGGATCAAGACAAAACTAAATTTACATGTCCGTGGGGTACCTTTTCTTATAGGGTTTTACCTTTTGGGTTATGTAATGCTCCTGCTACTTTTCAACGTGTTGTTCTTGCTATTTTTTTAGATTTAAAAACAACATGTGTAGAGGTTTATATGAACGATTTCACGGTCCATGGGAAAACCTATGAGGAGTCCTTGGAAATTTTGAATAGAGTCCTAAACAAATGTAAAGAACATAGAATGTCATTGAATCATGAGAATATTTTGGTAATGATGATAGAAGGAATTTTTCTAAGGCATCATGTGTCAAAAGAAGGAATCAAAGTAGGCCCAAAGAAAAATGAAATCATTTTGCAAATACTTGCACCTAAGAATCAAACTGATGTAAGGAGTTTTGTAGGACACTCTGGTTATTACAGAAGATTTATTGAGGTATTCAATAGAATTACAGGTCCACTCTTTACTTTATTAAAGAAAGCCTCTGAATTTGTATGGACTCCATCTTGTCAGGATTCATTTGATCAAATTAAACAAGTGCTAACAACTTCACCTGTTATTGCTAGTCCTATTTGGGGTGAACCATTTCATATTAATACTGATGCCTCTAATTTTTCAATTGGAGCAATCCTTGGGAAAAAGGATTAATCTAGAGTAATGCATTCTATATATTATATAAGCGAAAACCTCAATCCAACATAACTAAATTACACCACTACTAATAACGAATTCCTAGCAGTTGTGTTTTCTATAGATAAATTTCAACATTATATCCTTGGATATAAGACTTTTATGTATACTGACCATGCAAATATTTTTTATCTCATGAATAAAGTTGTTGTGGGAGGACATATAATTAGATGGTTATTGTTACTCTAGGAATTTGACATAACTATTGTTGATAAGCCCAATAGAGATAATGTTGTAGCTAGTTTTCTATCAAGAATAGTTTTGTAGGGTAATGATGAACCTATGGAAGATGTGTTTCCTAATGAACACTTATTTGCAATATCAATCCAATCACCATGGTTCGTTGATATTGCAAATTACTTAGTAACTGGGAAATATCCTTCTTATTTTTCATCAAAACAAAAAAAGAAATTGATTAGGGAAAGCTCTTGTTTTGAATGGATTAATGGTTTTTTGTTTAAAATGTGCACAAATCATATAATGAGAAGATGCATGTAGGAAACTAAGGTATATGATATATTGAAGGCGTGTCATGATGAACCAGGGGTAGGACATTACTCTACAATAAGAACAGTTCATAAAATTTTAGGAGCAAACTACTTCTGGCCTACTATGACTAAGGATACATCTCAATACATCAAACATTGTGATCAATGTCAGAGAATGGGGAGACCTACAAGATGAACATAGATTCCATTAAAAACACAAGTATCACTAGAACCATTTGAAAAATGGAGTATTGATTTTGGTGAACCAATAGATCCTCCATCCAAGGGAAATCATTATATACTGGTATGTACTGATTATGTTACAAAATGGGTAGAAGTAAAGGCATTGCTAGCTGCTAAAGAGGAAAAAGTTGCAGACTCCATATACAAGAATATTCTACAAAGATATGGAGCACCTAAATAACTTGTGTTAGATCAAGTGCCCTAGTTCATGTCTATAATGTTTCAAGTATTTCTTGAGAGATATCAAATTCAACATAGGAAATCATCATGTTACCACCCCAAGCCAATGGGTAGGTTGAGGTAACCAATAGAGAATTAGAAAATATTCTCACAAAAATAGTTTCATCTAAAAAGAATGATTGGTCAAATAGGTTAACTGAAGCTATATAGGCATACAATACAACATGGAAGACAACTACTGGATTTTCACCATATGAGTTGGTTTATGGTAAGAATCCTATTTCTCCCATTCAGTTTGAATTAGAAACACTTAGAATAGTTGTCAATGTGGCGATAGATATTACTAAAGCACAAAGAAATAAAATAATGCAATTGAAAAAAATGGATGAGATGAGAACTAAAGCTTTGCACCAAACTGAAGTCATTCAAGGATAGAGGAAATAGTGGCATGATAAAAATATTCGCAGTAAGCAATTTGTTGTAGGTGATTGGGCTTTATTATTTGATTCAAGGTTTCAAGAATTTAAAGGAAAAATACACACAAGATGGCTTGGTCCATATGAAATTGAACAAGTGTTTTAAAATGGAGTTGTTTGGTTAACACCAATTGATGGAGAAAGAAAAACGATGTTGGTAAATGGACATAGGCTAAAACTCTATCACAAGCCAACATCAAAAGAATAATTTATTTCAGAGCTTCAAGAAAGAGTTGAGAATTTTACTACGGAAGATTTTTCTTCTTTGGGAGAAATGTTCAATCCTTAAATCCATTATTGATGGGTATGTGCAAGATCATCATGGAAAAAACAAGTCCTTAAGTGGCAAAAAAATTAGAAAAATCAGAGTTAGGCAACTTGATGTAAAAATTTGAATAAGTTATCTATATTATTTTAAAAATATGTAAGAATAGAATCTATAAAAAATTGAATTTAGTTACTATACTACTAGGCTTATTTATTTATTTTTAAAATCTATTTGGTGAAAATTTGAAATTTCAATGTAGTAGTACTTAAATTTCAGGGAAAAAATAAGAAGTAGGTGTCTATCTGACCACCCTAATCACAATAAAATGATAATATTTTTTTATAATATTTTAGATATAAGTAGACGACTCATGTTTCGATGTGATGCATATTTTTTTATAATTTGTTTCCAAGTAAATAATTAATTATGAATTTTTTATTACAAATTTTTAAAAATATAAAAAACTCATATGTCTAACCACCTTAACTTGGTCAAAACTTCATGAAATTCACTTTTTTTTTAATCCTATAGTATGCAGAGCATAGAATGTGATGCATGTTTTGGATTCAGAAAATGTGATACCATTTGAAAGTTATAGATATTTTTCAATCAGCCTATCAATCAGGACTTTATTCATAATTCAAATAGAAAATGAATAATAATTATTTATTAAATTCAAAGTAAAGAATAATTTATATTGGTGGAAATATGAGAATCTCCTTTAAAAACCCTTTTATTTCATCAATTTTGGGTTAAAAAAAAGTCATCAGCCACATACCCATCATATCACCACTTTTTTTCCCATCATGATCTCACACACACCCCTAAATTGAAAACCAAAAATGACGGTTTACTTTGCAAAAAAAAGTGAAAATGAGCGCCTGATCATGCTTGATCAGTTGAATTGAATTAACTCAAGAATAAAATGACTCCTAATCATGCCTAATTTGATAGATCAGGTTTGGGATATTTCAAATGTTAAATCAGGAGCACATAAATAGGTTTTGTATGGATGAAGCTTTCTAGCTTAATTTATTACTAATAAGTTTGTGTGATGTGTAGGTACAAGGTTAATTAGAGGAAATTTAAATTAAAAGAAAAGTACTGATTGACACGTGGAAAAAAGTGGACTCCCACAAGGGTCGAGATCAATGTGTTTTTCATTAATGATGTTATAAAGGCCGAATTCGGGTTGTTGATTGTGCAAATTAAAAGTGGACACGTATCACCAACAATCACCATCATTGATAGGTAAGCATTTATATCTCCAAGCATTTCTTGAAGTTTGAAGTAAAATCATTATAGCTTGTAAAGATTACTTAAAATATTTAACTATGATTGTTCGAAAAGCCAGATATAATTTGTTTAAAAGAATAAATGAATTTTCCATTTCCTAATTGGGCAATAAATATGGGAGATAATTTCGAGGTGAAATGATGGGAAATCAAATTATGATGTACGAGACACACTATTGCTAGTACATCAATGAGAAATTTTAGGCATGCAAATGCATGCAGTTAATACTACATCCATTCATATATCTTGTCACCTCTTTTCTAAAAAAACTTAACGCTGCCATTTAGTACATAAGATTGATATTTCTAGGAATTCTTACATTACTGGTAAAACTATGAGCTTGAAGAATTTTAGTCTTATAAAAATCGGGTATAAAATAATGGCAAAGCTGAAGGGAGTGATTTTAGATGAGGAATCTAGAAGGTTTTTACAATAGGCTAGATGGTTGGATTTCTTGCTCAAATATGAAGGATATGAGTGGGAAATAGTGCTAGAATGTATCAAAAACTTCCATATCAAATTTACGGTTGTCAGAAGAGAACCCATTGAAGTATTTATTGCTATGATAAGTGCATTGTCAGGAGTTCCTGTGGAAGGTGACTGTATTCAACCTAGGCTTTCGAATTTGCAAGAGTTACTTGAAACATTTCATGTTCCTGGTGAGCCCTTGCTTGTTTTTCACATACATAAAGGAAAAAATAAGGGTATATAATGAGGAATTTTTCAAGAACCTTGGGCATCAATTGCACTCTATGTAATCAAGTTCATCACCTACGAGGGTCAATTTGCAATAATTCTAGGGCCAACCCTCAAGTTATTGAATCATCTCAGACATGGAGTAGCTAGACCTGATGTAAGAATTAATTTACCTGCTTTTCTATTTTCTCAGCTTACTAAAATGGCTATTAGATGCAAAGAAAAGGATAATAGAGTAACACATCACAATTTAGTACATTTAATAGTTAAACACCATTTCATGTGGAAACCTAATGAGGAAGAGGAATGGAGAAAATTTCTTTTGAATTTAGATAAGGGAAAATGGAAACCTAAAATTTTTGAAGGTAGAACAATTAAGATTGGTAGAACTAGGGTTTTAACTAAAAACCTATTTAAGCCTATTGGTAGGCCAAGGGAACAAAATATAGAGAGCTCTACTACTACAAAGAAAAGGAAAATAGAGAGTTCAAAGGAAAAACTTACTCAAACAATAAGGGAAACCAAGAAACACAAACCAGAGAGCTCTGTTTCTACAAACATGAGAAAAACTGAAGAGAAGAAAACCCCAGAGAATCCTAAAACTAGGAAAAATAATTATAAAAAGAAGGAAAGAACTGTGAAAGTCGAAAGACCTAAAATAAAAACTAGGTCAAAGACACAAAGAGAAGAAAAAGACAAATGCGAGTCTAGGAAGCCTACTGCTACCATCCATTTGGATGACTCTTATGACCTTGATAAAGAAGAAGTTGAGAAAGGAGAGCTTGAAGAGGAGGTATGGCGAGAAGTAGAGCTTGAAGAAGAAAGGATAGAAAAATAATGTACTATATTAGAAGAAAATTTCTTACCTCATCATTGCCCTATTCAGGATATTAGCTTTTCAGAGCCTAATTCTCCATTTCCACAATACTAATATATCAAGTATGGAAACTGAGGTTGAGATACCTACTATAGAAACTTTTCAGCTTAGTAAAATTACAAATGTTGAAATTGAACATGAAGAGGTAGTTGTGCATCATGAGGGAAAACAACCAATGGAAGAAGAAGAAATAGATTCTAATAATGAAAATTTGAATGAGAGAGAAGAAGATAAAATTCAAACATCTCTAAAAATATCTAGGTTGGAAAAGGAATTACAAGAATTCGGGATGCATAATATGCTACTTGAAGAGAAATTGAAACAAAAAGATGATGGATTATTGAAGTTTCAGGGAGAAACAAGCCAGTTAAAAGAATATTTTGAGAAACAAACTAGTCAACTGTTTTCACAATTGAAAGAAGTAGAAGAAAAAATGACTTAGAAGGCCATGCAAAATGAGAGAAAGGATAAAGAAATTCATGAATTAAAAGTATAATTTCAAATAAAAGCAAGCAAAGAAAAGACTAGATACCTTTCCTTAACTGTTATAAAATATGAGCAACTTAACAAGGAACTCCAAAAACAGTTGGATAATGCAATCAGAGAAAAAGAAGAAGTAGAGGAGAGGGTAATTCTAACTGTGGATATTGCATTTTCTTTAGTTTGTACAAGGAAACCTTCTGTTGTTTATGGTTTATTTCTTAGAGAACTATTTTTGAAATGGAAGTTAAATTAAATTATGTTAAAAAGACTTGTTGATTTCTTGGCAGATTATGAGTTTATAGATTCTTATTCTAACAGCTGTCCAAATATCCAGAATCAAATGTGTAAATTATTTCAACATGGATTTCTTATGGGAGACAATTACTACTCATTGCTCAATCTTTATGTAGGAGAACTTCAAATTAAATCTTTTGTTTCACTATTGAAAAATCATGTTGAATGGTCGGCTTGAATGGAATAATATCAGATCATGCAATAGACATATGGGTTGCCGATGAGAAATGAATACCCAACAACAACCCACTATATTAACAGATTTAGGTCTATATCCAGGTTAAATGATGTCACTTTTATTTATACAAGGATTTTTTTGCAAAGCATTGCAAAATTTCAAAATGTTGAGGGAGCTCTTCCTCTTTTATCCATTCAATCATGTGAAGAAATATTTTGGTTATTTCTAGATGCAATAAAGAGGAGAAAACCAATCTCACCAAATAAACTCAGATGGAGCTTAAGACGTGTCAGGAAGGTGATCATTTTAATTCATGAGCAACAATAATTCTGGATTGGAATGAGATTCAGATGGCCTATCATTGTCATGCCTAGACCCAAAGTTAATGTACCTACACAGATACCAGTAGAGGTCCTTACAACATGTTAAAAAAAACTGGAGAATAACAATGGGTTTGTAGTGTCAAGAAGAACTGTAGCTGGATACAGAGGGGGAGGTTTTTACTGTGCTCTTTGGATGGAATCAATTAATAGAGGAATTCATATTCCACCTGATAAACTAGGAGGACATAGTTAAATGTAGGAGGAGGAGAATGATGAGGCTCTATATTGACCTCATAATCATTAAGTTTTTAATCTTTTAAATACTTTATGTTTGGCTTTAAAAACTCATAATTCTCTCTTTTATGTATGTTTTATGAACTTATGAAAGTATAAAGACTTAGAATGTGGATGGTTAATATAAGTTCTTATTTTTTGTTTATGCATGATTAAAATGTGGTGATTAAACTATGAATGCTTTATCATACGTGTACATGTATCTTGAGTTAATATTTAATATTCAGCCATGTGATAACTAATTTTGTTTTAAGGAATGGTGGAATTGTTTGTGACTCATCTCCAAATGAGTTATGATACTGATTTTGTAATTCATTGTTCTAGATGAAGATATCACCAACTTCTCCTTGAGCTCCAACATTGCACACTAGCTCATAAATATGATAATCAATGCAACTAAAGACAGTTACAAGGACCAAATCCAGCTCATTCTTGCACGCCAAGATATCTTTTATATTTGGAGTAGATTAAATTTCTCACTCTTTTATTGTTTTCAAAATAATGTTGGATATTTATATCTAGAGCCAACATAGTTGGATGGTAGATCATATCAAGTTTTTGATCTTTCTCATGTAATTTCCTTTATGTTCTTAAGATTAGAATCTTTTATGTAATTCGACCTGATTTGTGCACATTAGTTGGAAATAAGAAGGAATTTGATCTCAACACTATGTTCAAGGATTCTTTCAGCTTGATTTCTGAATGAGGTGACCCTGTTAGTTGTTCAAATTTGATTATTTGATTATTACTGCTATGTTTCACTTTTACTATTAGTTTAAGCTAAAATCATTTCCTTTTCATAAGTTGCAAGATAATTTAGATCAAAGTATTATTGCATCATTGTTTTCACTTTGTTCTGTTTTATCAAGTTATGTAGTTTTTTTTAGTTGAGAGGTCATTTGTACAACTGAGATAATCTAAGATACCATGTTAATGAATTTTGTGAAAAGCAAAATAGTTACTTGTCAATTTAGTAAGTGAGGAATGGAATAGTTTATTTTCAAGTAGTTACTCTAGTTTTAATTAGATTATAAAGTTCTACAAATTAGATTAAATTAATTCTCCATTCCCTCATTAACTACTTGTCTTGCAATAAAATTTCTCTATCCAAAATCCATTTCTAAGGTCATTTAAGATAAATCAAGAATAGAATGTTAGTTCAGAAAATATCTTACAAAGAATAAAAAAATAGAAAAAACAACTTTGAATCACTCCTAACCGAGCCAAAATTACCAACCCCCCCCAAGACCAATCCAAATCTTATCACTGATAGCTTTAGACACCGCTGGGTTGACATTTAAGAAATTAAATGCGTAGGAATTGTGACAAAAATGATATCCTACCATAGCCAACATAAAATCTTGGGATAGGAAAATAGCTAAAATTAGGGGACAATTCATACCTAATGATTATGAAATTCAGGTGTTTAGAAGGTTGGAGAACTTGAGGTAGAAAGAGATGGATGCTGTTGCATATACTGAAGAATTCCATAAGCTGAAAATCAAGTCTAGACACATGGAGAATGAGAAGGAGAAAATTGCTAGTTATTCGAATAGATTGAGGTCTACAATCCAAGATGAAATCATCCTTTCTACCCTCTGGTTAGTAGAGGAATGTTTTTAGATAGCCACAAAGGCTAAAGAGAAGATAAGAAAGAGGCAAGACAAAAAATTAAGGGTTAGAGGTAACAGCTTCAGGGGTAGAGGTAAATTTTGGGGAAGGAGTTCTCAAAGAGGACCAAGTGAGAAAAGTATATCACAAGAAGGCAATGGAGAAACAAGAGTAACCTTTAGAGGAAGAAGGCCTGGAGGTAGAGGAATATTTAATGGATAGGGAAGGGGATCAAATGTCTTCTCTAGAAGATGTTACACTTGTAATCAATATGGACACCCGACTTGGAAATGCTCAAAAAAATAGGGCACAAGCACTCAAAGTGGAGAAAGAAGGAAACACAATTTCCATGAAGAGGAAGAGGTGGAGAGTGTAGGTTCATATTTTCTCTATTCCAATCCTGAGATTGTTGAATCATTGATTATTAGGAGGATGTTGATTAAAGTACCAACTTCAAATGAACCCCCTTGAAAGGAAAGCTTTGTTCTAGACTACATGTAAGACACAAGGGAAGGTATTTAAAGTCATCATTGACTCTGTTTCAACTAATAATATTGTCTCCTTAGAAATGGTAGAGAAGCTTAAAATGAAAATGATACCTCTCTGTAACCCCTACAAAATTTCATGGCTCAATAAGGGGTAGTAAGTGCTTATGAATGAGAAAACTTGGGTAGAGTTCTCAATAGGACCTTACAAAGACAAAATCCTTTGTGACATTATACCCATGGATGTGTGCCACTAACTTCTTTGTAGGCCTTGGCAATATGACCGAAAGGATCAACATGATGGATTTAAGAATGAGCATACAATTAAGAAAGATGGTGTGACAATCACCATAGAACCCTTAGAAGAAAATAATAGAATAGTACACCAAGGTCCTAGTGTAATGGTGGTCAAAGAGAAGGAGTTCCTAAATGATCTAGAGCAAGAAAACATTGGTTTTTCCATTTTAGGTAAACCTATTTCTGATGTAGCAACATATGGTAAGGAAGAAGTCCCCAAGGAAGTGCAGACTTTGCTCAACAAGTATGAGAATATTGTGGTGAAGGAGCTACCTAGTTCATTTCTTCCCATCCATGATGTAAGTCATCATATTGAATTAATACTTGGTGCAAATCTCCCTAATAAGGAAACTTACAATCTAACAACTCAGTAGAATGAAGAGATAAAGAATCAGGTGCAAGATTTGTTGAATAAAGGTTCGGTGAAGAAGAGTTTGAGCCCCTATGTTGTGCCATCAATTTTAGCACCTAAGAAATATGGTGAGTGGAGACTTTGTACGGATTCTAGGGCCATTAACAAAATAAAAATTAGATATAGATTTCCTATAGCTCAGATTGAAGATCTCATGGATAGTTTGGCAGGGGCATGCTATTTTTCCAGGATAGACTTAAAAAGTGGCTATCACCAGATAAGGATCAGGGAGGGGGATGAGTGAAAGAAAAATTTCAAGACCAATGAGGGTCTATATGAATGGTTAGTGATGACCTTTGGGTTCTCGAATGCTCCTAGCACATTCATGGGGCTCATGAATGAAGTGTTGAGAGATTTCATCAACAATTTTGTAGTAGTATACTTGGATGATATCCTTGTATTCAATAAGACAAGAGAGGATCATATACAACATTTGAGCAACATACTAAGAAAGCTACATGATGAAAATTTTCTCATCAATATCAAAAATTGTGAATGGATGAAAGAGGAACTTTTGTATTTAGGCTTTATAATTTCAAAAGGAGCCTTACAGATGGATCCTAAGAAAGTTGAGGCCATTCTCAACTGGCCTACACCCGAATTAGGAGGAGAAGTCAAAAGTTTCCATGGGTTAGAAAACTTCTACTAGAAATTCATCAAAGGCTTTAGTCATATAGTGGCACCAATGATAAATACTATAAAAGGAGAGAAGAAGAAAAAAAATCTATGGACACAAGAGGCTGATAAAAGATTTGAGTACTTGAAGACAAGGGTGGCACAACAACCCATCCTTACACTCCCTTATTTTGACAAGGTCTTCACCATAGAGTATGATGCAAGTGGATTTTTCATAGGGGTAGTTTTGAGCCAGAAAGGGAAGCCAGTTGATTTTTTTAGTGAAAAACTCAATGATGCTAAAATAAGGTACTCTACCTATGATCTAGAGTTGTATTCCATGGGTCAGTCTCTTAAGAATTAGAGGAAATACCTCCTCCCAAAGGATTTTTTTGTACTCATAGATAATCATGCTCTTAGTTATTTGAACACTCAAGATAAATTGAACCAAAGGCACATGAAGTGGATGGAATATTTGCAGGCATACACTTTCTCTATCAAACACAAGAAAGGACAAGATAACAAAGTTGTTTATGCCCTAAGAATAATTTCTATGATGATGCAAGAGATGCAGCTCCAAAGCATAGGGATAAACACCCTCAAAGGCATGTATGAGGAGGATCAAGATTTCAAGGAAGCATATTTTTTTTTCAGCCAGTCCCAAGGTAATTTTCACAGTGATTATGCTGATTTTATTTTGAAAGATGGTTTGTTCAAGGGGGGCCAATTGTGTTTCCCTAAGTGCTTCATGAGAGCCAATTCAGTAAAGGAAAAGCATTGTGGAAGTATGAGTGGGAATTTTTGTGTCAATAGAACTTTGGAGCAGGTTAAAAGGTTTGATTATTGGCCTAGGATGCATGTTGATGTAAAGAAGTTTGTTGAGGGATGTAGGATTTGTCAAAGGGCCAAGGGAACTAGTTCAAATGCAGGTATATATAAGCCCCCACCTATTCTAAATTTTCCATGGGATTCTTTGAGCATGGATTTTGTTCTAGGACTACCTAAAACACAAAGGGGAAATGATAGTGTCTATGTACTATCGGATAGGTTTAGTAGGATGGCACATTTTATTGCATGCAAAAGCACTAATATATGATGTATCCCACATAGCTGGTTTTTTCTTCAAAGAGGTTGTGAGGATCCATGGGTTTCCTTTAAGAATTGTATCAGATAGCGATTCAAAATTCATAGGTCACTTTTGGAGGACCTTGTGGAAAAATTTGGGAACTAAGTTGCAATTTAGTTCAACATACAATCCCCAAATGGATGGTCAGATAGAGGTTGTTAATAGGTCTCTTGGGAACCTACTGAGGTGTTTGAAAAAGGAGCATGGTGAGTCTTGGGATGTTGTTCTTCCTCAAGCAGAGTATGCCTATAATGACTCTAAGAACTGAAGCATAGGAAAGAGTCCTTTTGAAGTGGTATATTCATATCTATGAGCTTAGAGACTTGAAAGAAATGGAGAAGAGGAGTGCATCATGTGAGGAATTTTTAGTTTCTATGAGAGATATCCATGATCAGGTAGAGGAGAACTTGAAGAAAAGTACATATAAGTATAAAGGGAAAGCAAATTTAAGAAGGAGAGATTTTAAGTATAAGGTGGGTGACTTGGTGCTTACTCATCTTAGTTAAGAAATGTTACCTAAGGGAAAATACACAAAACTAATGATGAAGAAGATAGGACCCTACAAGATAGTGCACAAGTTCAGTCATAATGCTTATGAAATTAAGTTGCCACAAAGAGTTGCCATATCTCCTATTTTCAATGTAGCTAGTTTGTTTCCTTTCAAAGGTTTTGTGAATGGAAGAGTTGTTGTAGGTACTAAAGGTTCCAAAGATGATGAATGGGTTAGAGACCTACCTCCTAGCCAACCACTGAAACTTGAAAGCATAGTTGATACCAAGGAGGTCAAGAGAATAAGGAAGAAGGTGTATAATGAGTATTTAGTCAAATGGAAAGGTCTACCAATTCAAGATGCTCAGTGGATGACTGAGGAAGATATCAAGCAACATTGTTCTTCTGTTAAGGACCTCATTTCATCTGGAGGATTAAATTTTTCCCTCCTTCATAGAATGGTGTAGGAGAACCTCTAAGAATTTTGATGTGTTTATGCATTTTGGGAGTCTACTTTTAGGTGTGAACCTTTGTCATTTTTTAATAAGGTCAAATTGACCAATGGTTGATTTAATTCATGTGATTTTAATTGTCTAGGATGTTGATTTTCATAATTATGGAAAAATGTTGTAATTATGGCAATATTGAATTATGCAATTTCGACAATTTTTGGGATAGCTGGAAGTTGAACAATCAATCTCTTGGAATTCAGTGGGAAACTAATGGAATGTGATTTTAAAATGTTTAAAAGGTCTCTAAAACCTTTGAGGTTGGTTGCCCAATAAGATTTTGGAAGATGCAATAAAGATAGTGCTCTCTTTTGTGTTATTTCTTTGATTTTCTTGAATTTTTTGAACCTGTACAACTTTGTACAGCTTGCACTTAATATTAAACCTATGTGATCATGTGGAGAAAGCTATAAGCTATAATTTGACTACATTTAGAGTGGATTTCATCTATCTAGGTTGGAGTTTCAACAAGTTTTCTATAATTTTCCATTTAAACAAGGGTTTCCTAGGGTTTGATAGTTGAAATGGAATTTTAGGCCATTCCACTATAGGGAAATGCTACAAGTTTGTGGATTGGGCCAATTAGGGATGTATGATAGGTTTTTCAAGTTTTTATGGTAGGGTGGTGTGGAAGGGAATCCTTTTGAACGTGCCTAACTTGACAAATTGGAGTTGTCAAGTAAGTTTTCAATGCAAATTTGAAGGAACAAAAGGAATAAGTGAAGCCCGATGCAAAACAATGATGAAATTGGTGGTTTCGTGGCTAGTTTGAGAAATTAGTAGAGTTCTTTCAGACAGGAGTATTAGAACCCAAAATTTTCATTCAAAACCCTAGGTTTTTCCCATAATTTTCCATTAAAACCCTAAGATTTTTCCATTTAAACCTATTATTTCACTATCTTTTCATGAAAAATCTTCATTTCATTTCCCATCCAAAGCCTCCTTTAATATTCACTGCTCCTTTAATATTCACCTTTTACATCATACCACTTTACCGCAACCTCCCACAAGGGGCCTGTGATATGGTGGTAGTAGCTAAGGTGTAGGCATAAAGTGTTTGCCGCCACATTGTGCATGGTCAATTCATTGACCGTGGTGTCATGGTGGTAGTGTGATCACCGGTGTGACAATAGTGAAGACAGCCATCATGATACCACATGCAGTGAGAATGGTGACGATGGTAAACTATTAGTGGATAATAGAGGTGACAGGTTAAGTGGGTATTGCGGTACCGCTAGTGGTTATCATGGTGACCATGGTGATGCGGTGGAGAGTGAACACTGATTAGTGGAGATAGTAAATTCTTACCATGATATTGTGGTTGGTCAGAATGTTGACCGCGGTGACACGGTAGACGTGGAGATGACCGTAGCGATGGATGGAAGAGACAATGGTAATTAATAAATGGGTTACCGCGATACCGTGGATGGTTAAGGAGGAGACCATGGTGGTGTGGTAAACAACAATAAGTGAGCATAACAGTCAGTGAACGACTACTGCAGCACCGTGACAAGCCAGAGTAGAGATTGCAGTAAGGTAGTAAGAGTCGATAGTAGATGATGATCATTGCGGGACCGCAGGGTGTAAACACGAAGCTCGCACTAGAGCAGTAAAGGGACCAGTCAAAGTCAGAGCCCTGTGATACCATGGCGAGATGAAATGTTGACTGTGGTAGAGTGGTAAGAGTGATAAATAGCCACAATGACATAAATTATAATGGCGGGAAAATTATTAAAACAAAATCAAATACAAAACTATTGTAAAAATATTTAATTTTCTGATAAGGAAACTTAATTAAATATTTGGCTTGTTAGAGAAATTCAAAATGGCTATAACTGAAAATGAGGGGTCATGACCCTTGGTATGTATTGTATAAATATTTCAGAAAACTAGTTAGAGAGGGTATAGGAGGGGTTAGATTTCTCAGAAGTGATAACTTTGGAATGTAAATAATGATAGACCTTTTTGAAGCAGAAGCAATGGAGAAAATGTTTTTAAATAGTGAAGTTCTTTCTTGGTGTCTAGTTGTTGAGTTGTGTTAATTCAAATTATTTATCTGGTTGTCTCCAACTTGAGGTCCTTTAATTATTTAAATCAGCATATCAAGTATAATCTCTAATTTATCATAATGTATTCCCATTTTTTGTGATTTAGTTGATTAGTGTCTGTAAGTCAGATTTAAATCCTTTTAAATAAGTCAGTGTAATTTTAGGATTTCTTTTGGGTAATTAAAGAGGAACTTGATAGAGAAACATTCCAACATAGTTTATGCAAGTCATAAATAAGTGAAGTCATATGCCAGTCATCAATATTTAATCTTATAAAGTGCCTAACAACTTGAATTAAACCAGTGAAGGAAACACACATAATTCTTAATTTTTGACTCAATTGCCCATGTGGATAGAAGGCACTGATCTGCCACAACCTAGTGAATTAATTTTGTATACAAACAGTATTTTCAAAACCTTTCTTTGTGTAGTAGGAGTAGACTAGTTGTAGTGTTTCTATCTATTCACTTCGATTTTCCATTGTGGATAAACTGATCAATTAGGAAACACATTTCAATCTGCATTATTCACATAGGTTCACTCGCCTTGGTCTAGCAGAACCTAAAGAGAAGAAGGTTCAATTGCATGAATTGGCATTGTATGTTGGCCAAAAGCATTGTGAGAGCTTGGCAACCTCTCATGGTTCAAACCTGTATTTTTGAGAACCAACAGTTTAGCAACTCTGTTGGGGACAAACATCATAAAATTTGGTTCCAGCCTTTCCATTTACAAAGTTAGCAACAATTTCAAAATCAATCTTCAATTAGAGAATCATAATTGTGTAGTTTGTAGCTCCCCATCCGATTCACACACACAACAATCTGGCGAATTTTTTGGGGACAAATTCAGTAAAAAAATTCCATCCTTTCCATTTATTGAGTCAACAAATTTTTACATTTTTTTTGGAGATTCCGCTAGGGCAAACCAATAAAATATCAATTTTTTTTTTTTCATTTTCCTACTTTTTGGAAAAGTAGGTGGCGACTCTATTTATTTTGATAAATAATGCATGGGTGTTGTGAAGAAGTAATATTTTGTCAAGATGGAAGAAGTAGAAAGAATATAGCGGTCAATAAAAGAGATAAAATAATTGGAGCAACAAACACTACAATGGAGACAAAAAATACTACAAGTGAACCAATGATTGTTGCAGTTGGGAGTCAAGTGTGCTCCAAATACATCACCGAATGGGCCATCATATGGTGAGAATGAAGACACAAATTCTAGGAGATCTTGGACACCATAGGTATCACATGATGCAACTGAGAAATTTGGTAATAGAGGTAATGTGCTCTATTCACAGAAAAACACTTTTGGTGAGTATATTCAAATTCAAGAGAGAGGCAAAGAACTTGTGGATGCATTTTTTGATATAAGGAAACATAAGGGAGAATCTATGAGTTCTTTGTACAATAGGATGATAGACATATATATGCAATTACCTCCTCATTATAGACCTACAAGATCCACATTTGTTGCACAATTTTTAAGAGCATCAGAGACTGAATCAATCTATTGGTCGAAGTCATTGAAACAACAAGCCTTTGATGTGGTGAATAAATTTATTGATTCCATTCTTGGGATAAGGTATGTGGATACTAAAAATAATGCTTTAGAAGATGAAATAGAAGAAGATATCATGCCTTCCAACAATGAAGATATGGAGAGTTTCTCCTGCATAACAAATTGTGATTCAAATTGTGGATGTTGATCTTCAACAGGGTGATTGTTACAGTTCTTATGAAGATCAAGAGGTTGGAAACATGGTAGAAGATATGGAAGAAGAGACCTATTCACTTAGTAGTGAGAAATTTTCATATTTGTTAACTCTTGAATACCAGAGGTATGCACATAAAGATGATTATGAAGTTTTGGCTCCAACATATATCTGCTTTGACAGTGAAGATACTATGTGTAGTGATTCAAATAATTCCATGTGCATCTCTCACAATGATGAGGAAGTCTTTGAAACTTATCAAAGATCTATGTCTGTTCAAGAAGAGGTATCTGACTTGAAATTTTTTTTCCTGCAAGAGAAAGATACTAGTTTGCATATCATTGATGATGAATGTTCAATATTTGTTGATTCAAGTATTTATAAGGATGACTATACGGATCAAATGTTTATGTCAATGCCAACTGGTGAGAGAAAATAAATGGAAAGTAGTTCTGATTTGATTGTTCCAAAAGGTGCTAATGAGATAAAAAAATTAGATTCCCATGTGAAGCATTCAGATTTTCAGGTCCTAGTACAACTACTAGATCATTTAGTAACATATGATAATGAGCAAGCCAATGAATTTTTTGTTGAATGTGAATACACTTTGTGTGTTGAAGGTGGTAAATATTTTCTTATGATGATAAGAATGATGAAATAAAAAGTGGTGAAATGGGTACAAGTCAAGTTGAACACAATGATTTCCTGAAGGTTTTCAATGACAGTGCATGTAATAGGGCAGGTGCAATGGATAGTTTCAAAAGAAATCTGATGAGCTCTATTCAAAATAAGGTCTATGACCAAGGAAAGTGTAGGTTTTTATTTTGGGTAGCCTAGGGCAATCCTTTATGGTTTGATTTTTGAACCATAGTAGATGCAAAGGATTAAGGATTTCCAGTGCATGGACAATTCCTAGCAAACCTCTTTAAACATTCTTTTCCATGCATAGTAGTTTAGAAAGGGTCTCGGTTTGCCAGTACATGGACATTCCTAGAAGTTTCCTCTTTGAAAATTTTTGTTTTCTTTCGATGTATAGTAGTGTAGGGTTCTCCATTCTCCATGTTCTCCATCTTTCATATCCTTCATGCTTTGTTCATTCCCTCCATCTATCATTGCCTTCATTTTCATCCTTTTCTTGGTCTACTCTCCTAGATATTATGGATTCTTGAAGTGATTTGAAAAATCACTCATCCCCAACAAGATCCATTGGTAGAACCCAAAATTTTCATTCAAAACCCTAGAGTTTTCCCATAATTTTCCATTAAAACCCTAAGATTTTTCCATTTAAACCTATTATTTCACTATCTTTTCACAAAAAAATCTTCATTTCATTTCCCGTCTGAAGCCCTAATATACATTATACATTTCACCGCTCCTTTGATATTCCCCTTTTACATCATATCACTTTATTGTGGCCTCCCACAAGGGGCCTGGGGTATGGCAGTAGTGGCTAAGATGTAGGCATAAAGTGTTTACCGCCACACCTTGTGCAGTCAATTCATTGACCGCAGTGTCATGGTGGTGGTGTGATCATCGACACGACAACAGTAAAGAAAGTCATCGCGGTACCACACCAAATGGGAATGGTGACCGTGGTGACCATGGTAAACTGTTAGTGGACAATAGAGGTGGCGGGCTAAGTGGATACCACTGTACCATTGGTGGTTATCACAGTGACCGTGGTGATGCGGTGGAGAGTCAACATTGACTAGTGGAGATAGTAAATGCTTACCGCGATATTGTGGTTGGTCAGAATGTTGAAAATAGTGACACGGTTGACATGGAGATGGCCGTAGTGATGGATGGCAGAGATGATGGTGGTTAATAAATGGGCTACCATGATACCATGAATGGTTAAGGAGGAGACCGTGGTGGTGTGGTAAACAACAAGCAGTGAGCATAACAGTTAGTGAATGGTTATCGCGGAACCATGACGGGGTAGAGTAGAGACCGCGGTAAGGAGGTAAGAGGCAATAGTAGATGATGATCACCACAGGACTGCAGGGTGTAAACACGAAGCTCGTGGTAGAGCAGTAAAGGGAACAGTCAAAGTCAGAGCCCCGTGATATCACGGGGAGATGAGATTTTGACCGTAGTAGAGTGGTAAGAATGATAAACGACCATAGAAACATAAATTATAATGGCGGTAATAGTATTAAAAAAAAGTCAAGTACAAAAAAATTGTAAAAATATTTAATTTTCCGATAAGGCAACTTAATTAAATATTTTACTTTATGTCAGAGAAATTCAAAACAGTTGTAACATAAAATGAAGGGTCACGATCCTTGGTATGTATTGTATAAATATTTTGAAAAATCAGTTAGAGAGGGTAGAAGAGGGGTTAGATTTATAAGAAATGAGAACTCTAGAATGTAAATAATGATAGACCTTTTTGAAGCAGAAGCATTGGAGAATATTTTTTTAACTGGTGAGGTTCTTTCTTGGTGTTCAGCTGTTGAGTTGTGTTAATTCAAATTCCTTATCTGGCTGTCTCCAACTTGAGATCCTTTAATTATTTAAATTAGCATATCAAGTATAATCTCTAATTTATTAGAATGTATTCCCATTTTGTGTGATTTAGTTGATTGGTGTCTATAAGTCAGATTTAAATCCTTTTAAATAAGTCACTATAATTTTAGGATTTATTTTGGGTAATTAAAGAGGAACCTGATAGAGAAACATTCCAACAGAATTTATGAAAGTCATAAATAAGTGAAGTCATATGACAGTCATTAATATTTCATCTTATAAAGTTCCTAACAACTTGAAGTAAACCAGTGAAGGAGACACACATAATTCTTAATTTTTGACTCCATTGCCCTTGTGCATAGAAGGCACTAATCTGCCACAACCCAAAGAATTAATTTCTTATAAAAACAATATTTTCAAAACCTTTCTTTGTGTAGTAGGAGTAGGAGTAGTTGTAGTGTTTTTATCTACTCACTTCCATTTTCCATTGTGGATAGACTGCTCAATCAGGAAACACATTTCAATTTTTATTATTCACATAGGTTCACCTGCCTTGGTCTAGCAAAACCTAAATAGAAGAAGGTTCAATTACATGAATTGGCCTTGTACGTTGACCAAAAGTGTTGTGCGAGCTTGTCAACCTCTCATGGTTCAAACATGCATATTTGAGAACCAACATACATGACTTGTACATCTTTGATAAATGTCACTTAAGCTTCTTACCTTGCTTGTTTTAATTGCACTTGAAGCTTAAGAAATAGATAATGAGCTACTTGTTGTATTTCTAAAATTTAAATTGAAGTATTAGTGGGCTGATCATAATCAATATCATCAATAATACCACCATTTGAAATGGATTTTGACTTCTTATTATGGCATTTTTATGACTATAAAGTCCCCCTCCATCAAAAATCACATCTCTTGACATGAAAATTCTATTGATGTGAGTACCAATGTTAAAGAATAATTTTATCATTCACATATGACCATTATGAGAAATGAAAAAGGATAGAAAACTTGCGAGGAAAAGGCCTAAAGAAATAAACTCATAATTTTCAAAGATAATTGATATGCCATATTTTCTTAAAAATTTCTACATTGATAATCAAATGTTTCAATACAATATTTTTATATTTTTCTTTTGAGATTACTTTAATTTCTTCTATATTTAAATTATTTTAAATTGCGGAAAATACATTTTTTTTATCCAACATTTATTTGAATTATATTAGCCAAAAGGATTGAAAAGCGTTGTTTAAAATTAATGAAATTTAGTATCTAATTATGGTTTGTTATGGGGAGCTTGTCATTAGCTCCCCTATGTGGCCTTCATGGCTATTTTTTAGTGGGTATAATCCCTACACATATTTATATTAATCAAGAATCATTGGATAAATCATCATATGTTGATAAATATGTTACTTTCATCCACCATTTTACGTATAAGAAAATTCATTAAAATATTACTTTATCTCACCATTACACATTAGGTTTGTTATCGAACTCATGTCATTACACTCCAAAACTTGTCACCATTGTAAGACACCTCTTAGCATAGTAAATATAAATATAAATAACTCTTGAGTGAATAGTGAATATAAAATAAAATAATTAAAATATTACAAAATAAAATAACTCTTGAAATCATTAAGATACTAAATTCAATTTTTAAGGAAATTACAATGTCTATATGTGGCATTTGTTTAAATTTATAGTCAAATTTTTTTATATTATTTTTAATTTTTTTGACTATATTATTAAACCACAAAATTATGAAAGAAGAGTCATTCGGATTGTTTTAACTTAATCATATTTTCCTTCCTATGTGTTAAACAAATTTCATTAGTTCATAAATGTGTGTGTAAAAGAGAGAGAGTTTGTTTTAAATGAGATTTAACATTTTTTTTTCACTTGTGCAATATCAATTTCATTTTCACCTTAAAAGAGGTAAACTTCTCATTACCTTTCACTAAAATTATATTTTAAGTTAACTTTACTTCCCTTTTTGTTATTCTTAAATTACATGGCTATAACAAATTTATATTTTACTCTCTTATTTGATATTTGTAGCACAATGGTGTTGAGATTCCTCTCACCTTAATGTCATCTCTATATATTGATGTTGTTTATGCGACGATTTCTATATATTGTTATTGATGTGGCCATCACTATATATTTTTTGATTTAATATTTTATATAGTCCATGATTTTTATGATTCTTATTCCTAGTCCACCTTCTATGTTACATTAAATTTGTTGCATTCTATGTATTTCATGTCTTATTCTTCCCCACATACCTAACATCCCCTTTCTACATCAAAGAGGAACTTATCATCACTATGTTCTAGGGTGTGGTAATAGGGTTACTATATTTATTTATTGGTGACATAGCTCTTCTAGATAGGGGTATGTGCAGGATCATGATGGGCCAAAAAGTGGTGATATGTAAGTGATACCATGGCCCATGTGGCTGACAACTTTTTTTTACCCAAAAATTGATGAAACGAAAAGGATGTTTAAAGGATATTCTCAACTTTCTACCAATACAAATTATGCTTTAATTTGAATTTAATAAATAATTATTATTGATTTTCTATTTGAATTACGACTAAAGTCCTAATTTATAGGTTGATTGAAAACCATGTATAACTTTCAAATGGCATCACATTTTTGGAATCTGAAACATGTGTCACATTATATGCTTTTCATACTATAGGATTAAAAAGAAAATTGAATTTCATAAAGTTTTGACCAAGTTAAGGTTGTTAGACATATGAGTTTTTAATATTTTTTTTTAAGTTGTAATAAAAAATTCATAATTAATTATTTACTTAGAAACAAGTTACAAAAAAATATGCATCACATTAGGACATGAGTCCTCTATTTATATCTAAAATCTTATAAAAACATATTATCATTTTATTGTAGTTAGGGTGGTCAGAAAGACACCTAATTTTGTTTTTTTCCCTAAAATTTAAGTACTACTGCATTCAAATTTCAAATTTTCACCAAATAGATTTAAAAAGAAAATTAACCTAGTAGTTTAGAAACTAAATTCAATTTTCTACATATTCTATTCTTACATATTTTTGAAATAATATAGATAACTTATTCAAATTTTTACGTTAAGTTGCCTAACTTTGATTTTCTAAATTTTCATTGCTACTTAAGGGCCTATTTTTTCCATGATGATATTGCACATACCCATAGAGATATAATAAACTTTCAACTTTGTACTTTGATGCTCTTGTTGTGACATTCGGGTCATGATCTCGTCTTGACAAATGAGATTTTCAATCATTTATGTTTCAGGTGTTGATCTTTCCACTCAATACACATTTTGTAAGCCTATATAAGAAACACAAATCCTTGTACTTGGAACTTTGAGAATATAGGCTCAGACATCATATTTATAGAAAAATATATAATAAATTCTATGCTTATTGTATTGTCAAGTTATTTGCAATATTTATGATGGATAGTTGGAGTAAACTGCTAGTGAGTAAAATGTGGATGACTGAGTCAGAATGGAGTTGACCTACAATTGGCTTTTGTCGAAAAACTATTAAGATTAATTTAGCTATTCCAACATCCCCCCATAAATTATCATACTAATTACTTTAAATACCCCCCATAATCTAGAAAATATGGGTCCTGGCCTAAAGCCTTGTTAGGTACCCATTTACAATCACTTATTCACTAATGGTAGACATTTATAATAATCCCCCTTGAATGAAAACTATCAAATATTCATGTGACTTCTCATAGGACTAAAATATTTCTAAGATATGCAAGCTTGGTTTCACATAAAGCCTTCGTAAATAGATAAAAAATTTAATCCTTTGATTTGCAATACTAAAGATGAATCACCTATTGTTGGATGAGGTACTTTTTATCATGGTGATATACTTCTATATGTTTTTTCATGAATGAAACACTAGATTCTTGGACAAAATAATTACACTTTGATTATCACAATGAATTAAATAAGACCTTGTTTGATATTGTTTCAGTACTAAAAGAATAGCTTGTATCTAAGTTTTTTCCTAGTTTCCTCATTCACTATAGTATATTTAGCCTTTTTAGTTGATAAAGAAATACTAGATTTCTTATTACTACACCATGAAATGGGACCAAAACCTAATGAGATAACATAACTTATAGTTATTTTTTTATCATCTACACAACACAACCAATCTAAGTCAGAATACCAAACAAGTTGCAGATCTCCATGAGAAGAATAATAAACACCCATATTCAAATTCCCTTATACACATCTCAATATAATTTTTCTACCATCCAATGTGGAACATTAGGAGAACTCAAAAATTATGAATCCACATCAAATAAAAAATAAATATATGGTCGAGTGTGAGCCAAGTACACAATAATACCAACTAATTTATTGTATAATGTAGGATCAACATCCTCTCCATCCATATCATCATTCAACATCAATCCTAGAGCAAGTGGAGTAGATACAACTTTGCAATCTTCCATCCTAAACTTTCTCAACAAATCTAAATCATACTTATTTTGAGAGAGGTAAATTCCATCATATTTTTTCCATACTTGAATGCCAAGAAATTAGTGTAGAAAAAAAAGATCTATCATCTCAAATGTATCTTGCAATTTTATCTTTATGTCACTGATTTGGTTCATGTTATGTCCTATGATAATAAGATAATCAGCATAGAGTACAATAATGATTATGCCACCATTATCAAACTCCTTCACATACAAGTTTGGATCATGAGGACTATTATGAAAGTCTTGAATTTAGAAATATTCATAAATCTTAGTATACCCATCCCTTAGAGCTTGTTTCAAGCCATATAGATATTTCCTTAACTTACAAACTAAGTGTTCTTGTCCTAAACTTTCCAATCCCTATGTTTGATTCATATAGATTTATTCATCAATTTTTACATTAAAAATGCATTCTTAAAATCCATTTGGTGTAAAGGCCACTTGAAATGTGTTACCAATGCTATAATAGTTTTGATAGTACCAATCTTCACTACTAAAGAAAATGTTTTTGTGTAGGAAATTCCTTATTTTTATGAACACCCTTTGGCTACTAGTATTTCCTTGTGTTTTTCAATGCTTCCATATAACTTGAACTTAGTCTTATACACCCACTTATTATTGACCACATTCTTGCCCTTGGGAAAGTCCACAAATTCCCATGTTTTATTCTTCATAAAAGAGCCATTTTCATTCTTCATAGCTTGTTCCCATTCATATTTTCCCTTAGCCTTATCATATTTTTGGGGATCATTAGTATTCATTATGGTGGTCATTTGAACATAATTAATTTCTTGAGTCTTTTGATAAATTTCTTGAGCACTCATGGTCTTTGGAGGATGACTACATTCTTCAAATACACTATAAATTTCCTTAGAAGTTTCATTGGTTTCAAAGGACTTAGAGGATTCACCATTATCTATTTCTATTTGAGGAATAGGGGAGGATTGTATCATATCCTCAAACTCTTCATTAAATTTGACATCCCTACTTGTGAACACATCCTCTACACTAGGATCATACAACCTATATCCTTTCCTTTGATCATCATAGCCCACAAAGATGCACTTAACACTCTTCTTATCAAATTTATTTTCTCTAATCTCATCTGGTATGTGAGAAAATTCATCACACCCAAATACTCTAAAATACTTAAAATCTAGTTTCTTTCCACTCCATGCTTCTTCAAGAGTGATATTATCCCAACAAGTTGTAGGAAATCTATTCAAAATATGAGATATAGTATTGACAGTCTCAAACCAAAGAAACAAAGGGAGACCCTTGGATTGTAGCATGAATTATGCCATTTCCACTAAGTTACTATTCTTCCTTTCAACAACACCATTTTACTAAGGATTTTATTTTTTAGTCATTTCTCTCTTGATCCCATGATATTCACAAAAGGATTTTAAATTTTTGTTTACATATTATCCGCCATTATTTATTCTTATTCTCTTGATCTTATTCCCACTTTTATTTTCCATAAATTCTTTAAAAATTTCAAATTTTCTAAACACTTCATCTTTTTTCTTAAGGAAGTAGACCAAAAATTTCCATAAAAAACCATCAATGAATGTTGAGATGTACCTTACTCCTCTCTTTGATGGGAAATTCATAGGCCCACATAAATCACTATGGACAAGCTCAATAGATTTAATTACCCTACATGTAGACCTTTCAAACTTGTCTCTATGTTGTTCTCCAACCATGCATATTGCACACACATTTGTATTTTCCTATATCCAAGGTATTCCATCAACCATATTCATCTTTGAATGCATAGCCAAAATTTGATAATTTAAGTCACCAAATCTTTGATGGCACAAATCACTTGTGGAGGAACTTGTAGTGATGTAAGCTTTCTTATCAACATATGCTAAAAATTTGTATATGCAATCACTCTCAACTCCTCTACCCACAATTTTGAATCCATCATTAATGTTCTTGATTAGACACTTATCTGAATAAAACTCCACCTTATAACCATGTTAAGTAATTTATCTCACTGAGAATTTTTTTTTATTCAACTTAGGTACAAGATTCACATTTTTTACTTCCAACTTCTTATCATCATGTCCTTTCATTCAAATTGAACTTATTCCTTCAATTGCATGTGAACTATCATCCCCGTTAAATATCATTTCACCTTTTGTTTCTTCTAAATAATTAAATAAGTTTTATTGTAAGTCATATGTTGGATAGCTCCTAGATCAATATACCATGTGTTATTTTAGTTTCCTTGAGTAGCTAAAGAGGGTATCATTGTATTATGCTCACCCTCTTCTTGAGAAAATTTTGATTGCTTTCTTTGATAAAATTTTCTTTGTCCTCCTGCATGTGATTTCCTAGGACATTGATCACTTTTATGCCATTCTCCATAATTATAAAATGTGATAGTTTTCTCTCTTTTAGAATGATATTTTTTATTTCTCCATTCATTTTGTGCCTTTTGAAAACTATTCCCCTATTGATTATCCCTTGGTTGAGCCCATTGCCTTTCATTATTTTTGTGTTGATTCCCTTGATTTTGGTATGATTTAATTTAATTTTCGTTCTTATATTTTCCTCTAGCCATAAATGATTGATAACTCTTGCTAGACTCGCCTGTGAACTTTTTAAGCCTCTCTTCTTCATTCAAAAAAGATCCATACACTTCTTCTAGTGTGATATTATCAAATTTAAAAATAATCTCTAATGTGTGGATGAATTTATGATACTCATCTAGAAGGCTTTCAATTAAAAAATCTATAATTTTAGAGTCTTCATATTTAACCTTCATCATTGCAATTTTTTTTCTTAAGCTTTTCAATTTTACAATATGATCATTCATGCTATCTCCTCTCTGTTGAACATCCAAAATACTAAGAGGGGGGGTGAATCAGTATTCCAAAAATCGATAGTAAAATCCACTTAACCATTATCACAATTTTGACTAAATCGACAAGAGAGAAAATATAAACAAGACAATGAAATCATACACATTCAAACACTATGATTTTTACGTGGAAAAACAAGAATGGGAAAAACCACAGTGAGGGTTAAATCACAATATATTATGTCTAGATACAAAATATTATAGGGCTAACTTCTAGGAATCACTATTCTTAAAAGGCTCATAGCTTGAGTACAAAAGATGGATCACTGCCAAGATACAATGATGGTAGCTCACTACCAGAATTATGAACCGATGGAATACACATTCAATGTGCAGGGTTCAATTCCACTGAAGCTAATAATATAAGGTACTGCATCACTCAACAAACTTTTACTACTGATAAAGAATTTAAACACTCATTGTCTCCATTAACATCCACTTCTCGCTTGCTTGTTCATACACCCACATATCTCTCTTTTTCCACACTCTCACTTGCACATGATTTTTGCTTGCTTCTATCTCATATTTATACAAGTATATCTTATTGATCAATTGGGTTGGCCTAATTGTATGAACACAAAATAATCAAAACCTTTGTTCATCAACACCATATAAGATTTAACCATTTCATCCATGTAGTGCATTATACCAAGTTGGCTATTAGTCTTCATAATATATTGCATTTGATGAGTTGGCCAAGACTAAACCACAATTGTCCAAACCAAAAAATAATCCTCAAAGAAAACACCTTCTGGATCTGAGAATACACTAATTTTCCATCACACTACTAGTAAAGATACAATCAACAAAACAACCATATAAGAATGTTCACCTTAGTAGAATGTGGAGTATCCCACACAATATACCTCACATAGAAAAATAGTAGGATTCATAGTTAAACTTTGTCAGAGATAAATTTCTATTCATTGCAAAATACATCTCAAGATCCAAGATATAGTTTTTTGAATGAGTCAATAAATCATCGTTAGGAGATCTGATTCATATCAGATCTTGCGATGAGTTCTAGACTCAAATACCAACATATTGATCGATCACAAAAGAGTATTACCAGTAGAGAACAAATTTCAGTAAACAAAGAAAAATTCCCATACAGTTATCACCATGTAGTTATTACCATGTTGACATCAATTACAACATAAGAACAACCAAAACAATCATTCATACTTCATGCTCATCTTTCAAAGCTTCCAACAATATCCCCCTTTTGGCATTGATGGAAACATGCATGACAAATTTTTTCTGAGTATACCACACTAAATGTTCTAACTACTCCCCCTATCAAAATTGTTCTTCATAATTTTTTTTCCTTTGACTCTTTATCTCTTCATCTCTTTATCTCTCTCCCTTTGACATCAATGAAAATGAAGAGGTTTGATATAAATGTACATATGCATCAAAAAGTAGTAAAAAAGATATGAACACTGAATTAATGTGAAGAAGAACCTCTGAGACTCTCCAAGATATCTTTCCATGATGCTTTACCTTCTTCCCATGAACCTTTTTCACTAACTAGAGTCTTGTAAAATAGCTCAAGTTTAGTTAGAGACTCTAAACCATCTATTAAATTATTGGGATTAAGATTGATCTTTGATAATTCACCAATACATCCAAGAGCACAAGAAACGAAAGTATGTTTGAATTTATTCATGTCTCTGAGTGCCAAAAACTTCTTGATAACATCTATCCTTCGATCTTGTAGAGAGAATTATTTTTCCTGAAGCCACACAATGTAGGACCACCTCTAATTATTTCTATCATCTAATAATATTTATGTATCTACTTGAGTAATTAGTTGAGATTCACTCATATGTATCTCATTTCTCATATTCTATGTATTGCTAGATCAATATAGACGAAAGGAAAGTAGTTCATATGCCTCTTTTTCACAACCTTGTACACTTTCCAATTCCTTCATAGTTTGATCATGTGCATCCACACATTTTTCGTTAATATCATTCAAATTTTATTCATCAAACATAATTCTAGTAGACATTTCAAGTTCAGAGATGTAGACTTTGAAAGAATTAATCATGCCATGGAGATTCTCCACAACATAAATAGATGAATCCAAATTAGCATCAAGAATAATCTTTTGCAAATCTTCCAGAGCTGTCTGAATATTCATTATTTCATGCTCATGTTCAAGCTTATTTTCTTATGCACTTTCTAGCTTCACTACACTCTTCCTCTTCTTCCCTATTCTAGTCATGCTACTAGAGGTACTTTCTTCAATGAGATGCTTAGGGCTTTCCAATATAATTTTAGCATATATATCAATTTCAGCCTCTTAAACTTCATAATTCAATTCATATATCCAAAGTAACCTTAATTCAACTACTTCCATGTGACAAAAATCTATAGACATGAGAAGATTTATGCATCTACAATATCTTTCCACAACACTTACTAGAATCCTATAAATTTTGTTCATCCTCATCATAAATGTTCCAAAGAATGCAGCAATGGAAGATTCTTGTGCATCCAAACTAAGAAAATTTATCATGAAGTTCCTAATTTGATAAGCAATAGGCTCTAAATCTGACCATTCTAACCTTTGTATTACCGGTAACTCTTTAAAAAAATAAAAGAGTAGAAAAACAACCAGATTTCCAAGTTGAAAAGTATTCTTTTTTCTCTTCTTAATTTCCTTTAAATTCTTCAAAAGATGAATGCAAAGTAGTTCACACAAGTCATATTCCATGCCTCTTATTACCATATCATTAAAAATATGCACCACAATAGTAGAAACTATAGATTCATTGTTAGGGATACAAGTTTTATGACCAATGACCATAGTAGAAAACCTTGTTATTGGATCAACAATTGATTTTAAACCAATCTATTTTCCTTTTTTGAACTTGCACCTATAACCTCAATTATTTCTTTCTCATTCATTGTATTCAGGTTAGGAACCGGTCTGGAGGAACACAAATTAGTTACATCTCTAATTGCTTCTCTGGTGACCAGATGTTCCTCATTAATCCAAGAAGATTCATCATGAATTCTACTCAAAACCATCTGAATATACTTATTTTTAAATTCAAACAAAGGAATTTTTTTCCAAACATCCAAATTCTTCTCAACTAATACTATGTAGGAATCATGATCCTCTTTCAATTTGTTTTCCCAAAGCACATTGAACTGAACTGATGATATTTCTTCAATCTTACTGTAAAAAAACTAAATATATATCTTCTATAGGAAAAAATCTTGGAGGGATGGAAGGGAATGCACGAAAAAACTCTTCTGACACATTCCTCATATATCTCTTCAACCTAGCTTTATCCACACAATTCACAATATTTGAATTATCCATCAATAAAAGTAAAATATTGTGCAAACAAGAATACCTCTGAAAATGTCAAAAATAAATGTACAGACATCCCACTTTCAGAGCTCACTTCAAATTCATCACTTACATTCTTCAATTTGTGTAATTTTGAATTCCCTTCTAAACTTCCTTTGCATGCTTGTCTGAAAATACATAGCCTTTTAATTTCATCTGAACTTATTCCTTTCATTCTTAGTGATTTTGCAATAAATGTTTCAACTTACAGGTAGATTGCCTCGAAAACTATGTACGTGTTCATTCATTCAAATTATGTAGACCTCATTATTCACACATGCGACTAATAAAATACCTTAATCTTGTTACCACATTAAATATACTTTTGTCACAATATGATTCAAGTAACAATAAATGGTTTTATTAGATTTTCTAGTGATTTCTCCCCCTTAGTCACTTCTTTTATTTATAGATTGATATGAGTATTTGTACTAAAGGTCATCACAGATAGGACAAATGATTACTTTCTCCAAATCCTTTCCATTTCTTTCCTCAACTTTCCCAGATCAAAGTTTCGATCATGATTCTTCTTCACGGGATAGACGTTCTTCTTTCTTCTATTGTTACTATTAGGATGTTTCAATTTTCTGCACTTACAACAAGTAACATTCTTCTTTCCATTTTCCCTTTTATCCAATAGACTATCTTTATATCCATTCTTCTTTCCCTTATAAATATTCACATTATTTTAGAATCCTTTTCCTTATGATCAAATTTATTGTAGGAATGACAAACACCATTGAAGTATAAATACCTTTTTGCATCAAGTCATTTGGAAGAAGATTTTTCGCTCCTTGACTTATCTATCTTTGTGCCACATATTCTTTCTAGTGAATAGCTTCACTTTATAACTTTGACCTTTTTCAAAACCCAAACTACTATTATTCTTTTTTGGTCTTTGGCATGTAATCAATTCATCAAGCATCATCGAGCCTATCTTAAATTCATCTTCAAAACTCTTTGCCCTTTCCAGATTAGATCTTAGGATTTTTTCTTCTAATTCGAGCTTTGCACATTCATCCATCTTATTTTGAATTTCAATTTCCTGGCATTCTCCAATTCTTTTCTTCTCATCCAATTGTTCTAGCAGGCTAGTGATCATTTCTTCTCCTTCAGTCAATAGATCAAATGCAACCAGATTTTTACTTTGTAGCTTTTCAATAAACACATTTTGTTTTATCAACTTTTCCTTCAAGGCTTCCATTTCTTCTGAAATTTCAACAAGGGCTATTTTTGAAGAAATTTTTTTCTCATGTTCAAATTTTTAGACCTTCCTCAAGTTGTTAGACTTTATCTAAGGAACCAAGCTCAGATACCAATTATTAAACATCTAAAATACTGAGAGGGGGGTGAATCAATATTCCACAAGTTGATAGTAAAATCCACTCAACCATTAGCATAATTTTTATTGAATCAACAAGAGAGAACATAGGAACAAGACAAAGCAATCATACACATGGACACCAGAATTTTTACATGGAAAAACCAAAATTGGGAAAACCACTATGATGGTTAACTCACAATATATTATATTTGGATACAAAACATTATAGGGCTCACTGCCAGGACTCACTATCCTTAAAAGGAAAACATCTTGATTACAAAAGATGGCTCACTGCTAAGATACAATGATGGTGGCTGACTACCAGAATGATGAAATGATGGAATATAACTTGAATGTGCAGGTTTCAGTTCTATTGAAGCTAAAAATATAAAGTATTACATGACTCAAAAAATATGTATTAATGATAAATAATTTAGCTACTTATCTTCTCCTTCATTCACTTTCACTTCTCACTTTTTCCACACTCTGACTTGTACACACTTTTCGTTTCCTTCTATCTCATATTTATACAAGTAAATCTTATTCATAAACTATGTCTACCTAATTGGATGAACACAAAATAATCAAAACCTTTCCTCATCGGCACCATATAAGATTTAATCATTTCATCCATGTAGTTCATTTCCCATACAATTATCACCATGTAGTTATTATCATGTTGACATCAATTACAACATAGGAATAACCAAAACAATCATTCATACTTCATGCTCCTATTTCAAATCTTCCAACAATATCCCCCTTTGGCATTGATGGTAACATGCATGACAAAAAAATTATAAGTATACCACACTAAATGTTCTTACTATTCCCCCTATAAAAATTGTTCTTCATAAAATGTTTTCCTCTAACTCTTTATCTCTCCATCTCTTTATCTCTCCCCCTTTGACATCAATGACAAAGGAATGGGTTTAGTATAGATGTACATATGCATCACAAAGTAGTCAAAAAGATATGATCATTGAATTAACCTGAAGAAGAACCTCTGAGACTATCCAAGATAGCCTTCCATGATGCTTTACCTTATTCCCATGAACCTTTTGCACTAACTAGAGTCTCGTAAAATAGCTCAAGTTTAGTTAGAGACTCTAAACCATCTATTAAAGTATTGGGATTAAGATTGATCTTTGATAATTCACCAATACATCCAAGAGCACAAGAAACATAAGTATGTATGAATTTTATCATGTCTCTTAGTGCCAAAAACTTCTTGATAACATCTATCATTCAATCTTGCAGAGAGAATATTTTTTCCTGAAGCTGCACAATGTAGGACCACCTCTAATTATTTCTATCTTCTAATAATCTTTATGTATTTGCTTGAGTAATCAATCGAGACTCACTCATCCTTATCTCATTTATCATATTATATGTATTGCTAGACCAATCTAGGCAAAAGGAAAGTAGCTCATATACGTTTTTTTCACAACCTTGTACGCTCTCCAATTCCTTCATAGCTTGATCATGTGCATCCACACATTTTCCTTTAATATCATTCAAATTTTCTTCATCAGATGTAGTTCTAGTAGGGATTTCAAGTTCACAGATGTAGAATTTTGAAGAATTAATCATGCCATGAAGATTCTCCACAACAGAAATAGATGAATCAAAATTAGCATCGAGAATAACCTTATGAAAATATTCTAGAGCTTTCTTAATATACATTATTTCATGCTCATTTTCAAGCTTACTTTCTTTTGCACCTTCTAGCTTCACTACACTCTTCCTCTTCTTCCCTATTTTGGTCATGCTACCAGAGGTACTTTCTTCAATGAGATGCCTAGGGCTTTACAATAGAATTTTAGCATATATATCAATTTCAACCTCTTAAAAATCATAATTCAATTCATATATCCAAACTAACCTTGATTCAACTACTTCCACGTGACAAAAATCTGTAGACATGAGAAGATTTACTCTTCTAAAGTATCTTTCCACAACACTTACTAGAATCCTATAACTTTTCTTCATCCTCATCTGAAATGTTCCAAATAATGCAACAAAGGAAGATTCTTGTGCATCCAAACTAAGAAGATTTATCATGAAGTTCCTAATTTATAGGCTTTAAATTTGACCATTCTAGCCTTTCTATTAAACCAATAACTCTTTAAAAAAGTTAAAGAGTAGACAATCAACTAGATTTCCATGCCGAAAAGTATCATTTTTTCTCTTCTTAATCTCCTTTAAATTATTCAAAATATGAATGCAAAGTAGTTCACACAAGTCATATTCCATGCTTATTATTACCATATCAATAACAATATTCACCACAATAGTAGAAACTATAGAGTCATTGTTAGGGATACAAACTTTATGACCAATGACCATAATAGAAAACCTTGTTACTAATCAACAATTGATCTCAAACCAATCTCTTTTCCTTTAGAACTCTCACCTGTAACCTCAATTATTTCTTTCTCATTCATAGACTTTAGTTTAGGAAACAGTTTGGGGGAACACCAAATAGTTACATCTCTAATTGCTTCTCTGGTGACCAGATGTTCCTCATTAATCCAAAAATATTCATCATGAATTTTGTTCAATACCATCTGAATATACTTATTTTTAAACTCAAACAAAGGAATTTTTTTCCAAACATCCAAATTCTTCTCAACTAATACTATGTAGGAATCACGATCCTCTTTCAATTTTTTTTCCCAAAGCACATTGAATTGAGCTGATGACATTTTTTCAATCTTACTATAAACAAATGCATATATATCTTCTATAGGAAACACTCTTGGAGGGATGCAAGGGAACGCGTGAAAAAACTCATCTGACACATTCCTCATATATCTCTTCAACCTAGCTTTATCCACACAATTCACAATCTCTGAATTATCCATCAATAAAAGTAAAATATTGTGCAAATAAGAATACCTTTGAAAATGTCAAAAATAAATGTATAGACATCCTGCTTTTGGAGCTCACTTCAAATTCATCTCTTACATTCTTCAAATTGTGTAATTTTGAATTCCCTTCTAAAATTACTTTGCATTATTCTCAAAAAATACATAGCCTTTTAATTTCATATAAACTTGTTCCTTTCATTCCTAATGATTTTCCAATAAATGTTTCAACTTACAAGTAGATTGCCTTAAAAACTATGTACGCCTTCATTCTTTCAAATTATGTAAACCTCATTATTCACACATGCGGCTAATAAAATACCTTAATCTTGTTACCACATTAAATATACTTTTGTCATGATATGATTCAAGTACCAATAAAGGGTTTTATTAGATTTTCTGATGATTGCTCCTCCTTAGTCACCGCTTTTATTCAAAGATTGACGGGAGTATATGTACCAAAGGTCATCATAGATAAGACAAATGATTCCTTTCTCCAAATCCTTTCCATTTCTTTCCTCACCTTTCCCAGATCAAAGTTTCGATCATTCTTCTTCACCGGATAGATGTTCTTCTTTCTTTTGTTGTTACTATTAGGATGTTTCAATTATCTACACTTACAACAAGTAACATTCTTCTTTCAATTTTCCCTTTTATCCAATAGACTATCTTTATATCCATTCTTCTTTCCCTTATAAATTTTCACATTACTTTTGTAGTCCTTTCCCTTATGGTCAATTTTTTTATAGGAATGAAAAACACCATTGAAGTATAAATACATTTTTGCATCAAGTCATTTGGAATAACTTTTTTGGAATTTATTTTTCACTCCTTGACTTATCTGTCTTTGTACCACATCTTCTTTCAGATGAATTGCTTCACTTTATAACTTTGACCCTTTTCAAAACCCAAACTACTCTTATCCTTTTCTGGTCTTTGGGATGTGATCAATTCATCAAGCATTGTCGAGCCTATCTTAAATTTATCTTCAAAACTCTTTGCCCTTTCCAAATTAGATCTTAGGATTTTTTCTTCTAATTCTAAATTTGCACATTCATTCATCTTATTTTGAATTTCAATTTCCTAAAATTCTCCAATTATTTTCTTCTCATCCAATTGTTCCAGTAGGCTAGTGATCATTTCTTCTCCTTCAGTCAATAGATCAGATGCAACAAGTCTTTTACTTTGTAGCTTTTCAATATACTCATTTTATTTTATCAAGTTGTCCTTCAAGGCTTCCATTTTTTCTGAAAGTTCAACAAGGGCTATTTTCGAAGGAAAAAAAATTTCATGTTCAAATTTTGGGACCTTCCTCAAGTTGTTAGGTTTTATCTGAGAAACCAAGCTTAGATACCAATTATTAAACATCTAAAATACTAAGAGGTGGGTGAATTAGTATTCCACAAGTTGATAGTAAAATCCACTTAACCATTAGCATAATTTTGACTGAATCAACAAGAGAGAACATAGAAATAAGACAAAGCAATCATACACATGAACACCAAGATTTTTACATGGAAAAACTAGAATGGGAAAAAGCACTATGATGGTTAACTCACTATATATTATATTTCGATACAAAAAATTATAGGGCTCACTGCGAGGACTCACTACCAGGACTCATTGTCCTTAAAAGGCTCACATCTTGAGTACAAAAGATGGCTCATTTCCAAGATACAATGATGGTGTCTCACTACCAGAATGATGAACTAATGTAATACACCTTGAATGTGCAGGGTTCAGTTCCATTGTAGCTCAGAATATAAAGTACTACATCACTCAACAAATATGTATTAATGATAAAGAATTTAGATACTTATCTTCTCCTTCATTCACATTCACTTCTCACTTGCTTATTCATAGAACCACATATCTCAATTTTTCCACACTTTGACTTGCACACACTTTTCACTTCCTTTTATCTCATATTTATAAAAGTATATCTTATTCATAAATTATGTCTACCTAATTGGACAAACACAAAATAATCAAAACCTTTCCTCATTGGTACCATATAAGATTTAATCATTTCATCCATGTAGTGCATTATTCCAAGTCAACTATTAGTCTTCATAATATATTGTGTTCGCTGATTCGGCCAAGACTAAACCACATTTCTTGAAACCAACAAATAATCCTCAAAAAAAAAAACCTTTCTAATATGAGAAAACATTAATTTCCCATCATACTACCAATAAAGAGACTATCAACAAAACTATCGTATAAGAATTGTCACCTTAGTAGAATGTAGAGTCTCCCACACAGTGTACCTCACACAACACAATAGTAGGATACAAAGTTAAACTTTGTCATAGATAAATTTTAGTTCATAGAAAAAGATTTCTCAAGATCTAGGATATAGTTGTCCAAATGAGTCAATAAGATATTATTAGGAGATAAAATTCATACTAGATATTGCAATGAGTTCCAAAATCAGATACCAATATACTCATCCATCATAAAGGAGTATTACTGAGAGAGAACAACTTTCGGTAAACCAATAAAATTTCCCATATAGTGATGCAGGAGCATCCAGTGGTGTAAGGGCAATCCTACATCACCCAAAAAGATGAATATGCAGTATAAGGCTGAGGCAGATCAAAAGAGGAGGTATAAGGAATTTCAAATTGGTGATGAAGTGATGGTCCACTTTAGGAAAGAAAGGTTTCCAGTAGGAACCTATAACAAATTGAAGATGAAGAAGTTCGGTCCCTGTAAAATTTTGAAGAGGCATGATTCAGGGAATGCATATGAGGTAGAGTTGCCAGATGGATTCAACATTTACCCTGTGTTCAACATTGCATATTTGACATAATATCATGAGAGTGGCATAGAGGAAGTACCAGCAATGGAACAGTGTGGTATTCCAGCACCTACTTCAGAAAAGGAGGAGATCAAAGAAATCTTGGATAGCCATGTGGGAAGGAGTACTAGAAATAGGCAGTATGAAGAATATTTGGTGAAGTGGAGAGGAAGACCTGTGGAAGATTCATCCTGGTTGTCTAAGGCAGAGGTTGGCCATTTGGGTTTTCCTCAACCATCTGAGAAGTGAGGGGGTCACTTTTCAAATTACCCTGGGTGTCTGATGCAGGAGCATCCAATGGTGTAAGGGCAATCCTACATCACCCAAAAATATATTTACTTTCATTTAGAGTTTTGTATATTTTTTTTTCATTTCTGGATACCCTTTTCGTCGAAGAAGAATTCCCAACTTTTAGAACTGCTTTTCTGCTTTTTCTACTCGACTGCTATTTTTATCAGATATGATTTTGAAGGTGTGAGGAGATAGAAATTTAAGGGAAGCTTCAGGACAAAATAATAAACACTTTGGTGAAAGAATCAAGCGAAGATCATTCCTGGTTCAAAAGTTATTCAAGTTTCAGTTTCTGCTTTTTGCCCTACAAAATCTTCGGAGCTAATTTTGAGGGACTTAAAGGCTCCGGATGGGCCTGAAAATTGGCGGAAAACAAACATGGTTAGCCTTTAGGCCCCACTTTCCGACACTTCATTTTCACAAGACCTTTCCAAAAAGGTATTATCATTGAAGATCCGATGGTTAGATCTTGAGTTAGGGCTTCCAAAAGTTTGTGCATAATTAGAATGTTGTTTTCGGCTCCAAACAGAGGAAATGGGGCTATTTATGGGGTAGTTTCTGATATTTGTGGTAGTTTTTGGGGAAAAGAAGATCGCATGCTACGAATAGGGAAATTTCTGTAGTTTCTTTCTGTAATTTGCATGTATTGCAGAACTTGAGGATTTGAGATCCTCTGCATGTAAGATTTTCATTTTTGAAAATAATAAGGATCTCAGTTTTCTGTGTGATTTTCTATGTCTCGAGTTGCACCCTCATCATATAGCTATCACCATGTAGTTTTTACCATGTTGACATCAATGACAATATAGGAAAGAGCAACAAAATCATTCATACTCATGCTCATTTTGCAAAGCTTCCAACACACCCTTCATTTTTAAATGAGTTAAATTCCTTTTGATGTCCATCACTTTTAATTTGCTAGTTTTTTCATATTTTGTTTGCAAAGTTTCCCATATTTTCTTTGTTGTTTTCAAATCTTGAACATGACACCTTATTCCTAGACTAATTTTCCATAAAATGGCAGCCTATGCATTCATATCCATTTTATTCCATTTTTCATGCTTACTTTCAACTTTAGGTTTGTCTTCTACTACTAGCTCCCATAATCCTTTCATTTATACAATCAAGTTCATCTCACATTTCCAACTTGCATTGTTGGAACCATGTAATATTGTACTAATCATAATATTAGAGATCTCAAAGGTAGCCATAGCAACAACAAAAATAAAATCTCAAGGAACACAAACATAGGGCTTAAAGAATAAAGCCCCCACCAATACAAACAATGGAAGTTTTGTATAATCATTCCTTAATGTTGGACTTCTTATGAACCAAATAAACAAGGAATTTTGAAAAAAAATTATTATAAATATAAAAGAGAGTTTCATCTCAAACACCCTATTTATTTGAACTCTTCAAATTAGCTATGTTAGCTCATCTTTTACTTGATTAAACTTACAATTCTTTGAAGAATAATTAGAATATCATCATTGAAAAAAATACAATGAGGGCTCTGCTCACCAACAAAGAAAATTTCAACAACACTAGCAACCACAATTTAGTAAAAAATAATCAGACATATTTTTGTATTCACATACCAAGGAATGACTTCACTCAACCCAACTCACCTCGAAAACACACTTTCCTTCTTTTGGATTCATCTACTGATAAAAAATGAATTCCATGGAATGATGCCTTCATTTGAGTCTTTTATTTCACTTTAGGATAATTCACAGCTCACTATTAGATCAAAAATCCACCCATGATGAGTATTGGGGAAAATTCACATAATAGACACTAAAGAGCCCATTTGGCTCTTATACCATTAAAAAAAATTAGAAAATTAGAAGGAAAGAAAACAAATAGAGAAGATTTGGAGCACTAATATTACAAGCTCAAGCATCAGATTTATAAAAAAATGCAATAAATTCTATGTTTATTGTATCATCAAGTTAGCTGAAATATTTATGATGGACAATTGAATTAAACTGTTGTGAGTAAAAAATGGACTATTGAGTTGGCATGGAGTGGACCTGCAGTTGGTATATGGAAAAAAACTAGGATGATTAATTTAGTTATTCCAACAACATCAACCACTCAGCCCTCTTGACAAGTTGTTGCACAACACTCATTGAAGATAAAGCATCAACCTTAGTCCACAATGAGCACATAACAAACACAAAAAATAATTCCCCTTGGTCTTTTTAAAAGGATAGTGGAACATTAATGAAGAATCAACAGTAAATCCCTCATAAAAAAAAAAAAAGTATGTATTGTGTAATGTGTTTCTATGTTGTGTTTTCCATTCAATACATGGTCATGTGTTTCCTATACCCTTTTTTCAGTCATTTATGTTTCTCAAATTTGTCACTAGTTATTTTACCCCATACTCTTAAGCTTTGTAATATATTTGCAATAAAAAAAGTATTGTGCTCTTTTATTTACCTTTGTGTTTAAATATTCCTACGTTTCTCACATCTCATAGGAGAGGAAGACATAGAAAGTAGAGCTAGCCTTCCCATCTTTAACAATAATGAAATAATTTATAAAAATTAAAAAAATTAGTAAAATCTAACCATAAGAACAAAGTGAATTAATGTGTTTAGTTTCATGCTCAATGCACTATGGGAATTTCATGTTTCTACTTCGGCAGTGGAAATGTGAAGGGTGTTGGGTGTGCACCTCAAACTTAATCCATCACTCTATATAATGTGTGGAGTTTAGAGTTTTATTTGGAAACCATCCATCAAATATTTACATAATTATAAACTATAGGTTTAGTTTACATTGGTGAATATTAAACTTCCTCGCCTGATATTTCCTTAAATATTATTTTATTCTAGTTAGTGTGTCTGATAACCAGTAGGAAGGGGATGATGAAAATTAAAGGGATCATCTAGAAAGAAACACTTGTACCATCCCTTGTGGAAAAAAATCATTGTTATGTGGTGTGCACTGAACAACTCACTTATGCTTCTCCACAAGACTTGAATTCATTTATGATCTTTCATGATTTTTTTTTCTAAACAATGGAAGTGCCTTTGTGAAATGATCAACATTACACATGTGGTAAATCCATGAAAATGAAGAAACTACATAGAATTTAATCTTAAACCAGATAAATAAAATAAAATAACAGTAGAAATAATATCACTAGTGATAAATACATTCCCTTATAGTTTTGATGAATGCCAATAAACAATAATGAATATTATACGCAGAAAAAAAATACTATATTATTTTTTTAGAATAGACCAACTTCATAAGAAACATTCAATACATTATTTCATAACATAGAAGAACATTAAGGAAAAACTTTAAAAAAATCATAATAATAGACTGATTACAATGCAGTGTTGGAAGCTTTTTAATTGATAAGTAGGAGGTTTCTTCCACAGTGTGTCAAATTATGATTATGATATTGCTATCAGGATTCAACCGTGTAGTTTTTGAGTCAAACTCATTGACCCATTGACCAATGATTAATGAATCATGGGTCAATGAGTTTGACTTGAAAACTACACGGTTGAATCCTCATAGCAATATCATAGCTTTTTAATTGATAAATTAAAACATACTAAAATAATTGAATATGTGGTAGTGAGTGACAAGTAAATTGGATGATGCACATGATAGTTAATTGCATGCAAACTAGATAGTTTTTATTAGTTACCAACATAATATCCTTTGATATGGAAAGGATTCACAATACAATTTTGGAGCATCTAAAACTGAATCTTTGCAATAGTTTTAGTTAAAATATTTACAAGTTGTTCTTTAGTCTTGATATACTCGACTCCTACTAACTTCTTTTGTGCTAAATATCTAATAAAATGATACTTAAGATGAAATTATTTAGTTCTACTATGATGCACCAGACTTTTTTCCAATTTGATTATTCTCATATTATTAAAAAATAATATTGTGCATACAATATGTTTCTCTGCAATTTCTTCAAGAAATTTCTTAAGCCAGAATGTTTGAGTTCTTGTAAAAGTGACTACAACATATTTTTCTTCTATTAGGGAAATGGAGACTATGTATCACTTCTTTAAGATCCATGTAACCAATTCAAAACTAAAAGATAAAAAATTAAAATTTTATAATTTTTGATCATCCATACTACCACCTCAATCAGAATCACTAAAGCCAACTAGTTGGAACTCTTTAGAATGTAGTAATGAGTGCAAAATTTCAAAGTTCTAAATTCTTCTCTCATAATAGAATTGATACTTATATATAAAACATTCATCAACATATAAATTTAAAATAAGATCATTATTTTTTTATTGTAGGTTGACTCTTGCTTCTAGTGAAGCCATTCTATTGAAAATAACCATAAATCCTAGCATACCAAGTTCTTGTTCCATGTTTGATGTCATTAAGGCCTTCTTCATATTGTAGACTTGATATTCTTTTCTTTGAACCTCACATTTTTTTTGTTGTTCTATGTAGATTTACAGATCATGCGACTGATTATTTGCACTAAAAAATGAAAAATGAATTTGTAAAAAACTAATTCTAGAAACTTAAAAAAGGCTTGTTATAGGTGTCTGGGATGTAAGTTTCGATATGACATTCATGATATTATAATTTTTTTTTCATTGGATGTCCGAGTTTTTGTGGATGTATCCCATATTGGGTGAACCATGTTAATTTTTTGTACTGATCTCTTTTGTGTTATTCTTCATTGTTATTTTTGGGTTATTTAATATACATATAATTTTTAATGTGTATTGCTCTGATCTACCTAAATTCTAAAAGGTACCCATTCATAAAGGCACTTTTCACATCCATGTGATGAATTCTCAATTTCTTTTGTCTTGCTCAGGAAATCAACATTCTAATAGTCTTTTTCTTTCTATGGGAAAATTTCCCTTGATAATCAATCTCATACCTCTATATGTATCCTTTAGCAACTAATCTCAAATTTTGTCTCTCAACACTCCCATTACTATTGCACTTAGTCTTGTAGACCCATTTCGTACAAATCTTTCTTTTGTCATGTGGAAGCTCTATAAGCTCTCAAGTATCATTAATATGAATAAAATGTATCTCTTCTTGCATTTATTGCACCTAAATCTCATTAATAAATAAATATTCAAAAACATGATGGTTCAAAATTAGCTTTTGAAAATAAATAAAAATTATTGTCTCATATCTTTACTGAACTATGTTGTCATTAGTGTTGTCATTGATGTCAACTTATAGTGTAGTAAGTATGTGTTGAAGTAGTGTGGTGTTGATGAGATGAAAACCTCTAGTATGGTTCTAGTATTAAGTGTACTATTTGTGTAGTAACTATCAACCTCTAGTGTGGATCTATGATGAAATTTTTTTTGTAGTTTTGAGTAAGTGTTTCTAATGCACTATGTTCACCTAGTTTCTAAATTCTTTTGAGAAAAATTTCTTAATGAGTGTACAAGGTGAAAAAAGTGTGTTAAGTGTTCTGCTCCACATTTCTTCCTTCTTGAAGAGGCCTTGTGTTGTTTGGATGTGATGATCCGAGGTGTTCATAGGTGTTATATCTAATGCTTCAAGTTTTGGATTGTGTGGTAGGGAAAGATGTGCTTGTAAGAGTTGTTTCTATGAAGTAGGTTGTCTAAGAGAAATGAAATTACTCTGCATTGAGATTTCTTGTCTTGTGTATTTTGGGATCTATTACTTTTTACTATATCTAGCATTTCCTTGGATGGGTTAATGTTCAAATTTTTTGCAAGCTTGGATTCATGACTTGTATCTAGTGGTAGTTTGATTGGTTACATAAAATGATAATTTTCTTAAAATTTATGTGGTTGTGGAAGTGTTGTTCAATATTTTATTATTGTTGGAATATTCTAGAATGTTTAATAATGTCGCTAAGTGGTTTGTAAGTTTTTTTAATACTTTAGAGGTTGAATTTTATTGCTTGGTAAGTGTTTATGTTAGTTTGGATGACCTAGTGTGTTATTGTTGAGTGTGGATGTTCTTCGTTGTTTGTGAAAGCATGGTGTAGTTTTTTGGTGTATATTTGGGTCCTAGTTAACCATTAGTGTGGTTTTCCTTAACTTCTTTCCATCATGGAGGTTTTTGGTGCTGACCTATTTGGTGGTTGCACATTTGAGGTGCATACATTTCATTGAGGCCAACTTGGAGAAATTATTTGAGGTTTCGAATCATATATATAAAAAGGTCAACCATGTGATGAGATGTGTGTTGCAAAAAATGAATTTGTGTTGAGATATGAGTGCAAGCTTGAATTCTTAAGTCTATTGGAAGTAGTGAGCATAATGTTTCTACATTTTCAGTTTGCTAGAAGTTGTTGGAGGTAGTGAGCTAAAGGTTACCGATGGTGTAGATTATTCTGGTGGATTATCCTATTGCTTTTAGGTTGTGGACCTCCCTATAATAGACTTCTATTATTTTTATTCCAAATAGTGAGTCCTTGGTAGTGAGCCCTTGGTAGTAAGCCCCTTGTAGTTAGCCCTTCTTTCATTTTTTTTTATACATTTAATGCTTTGGGTAGTGAGCCTATTGTAATTGGATTTCATATATAGAGCTAATCGTTTTCTTTGTTTTTCCCCAATTAGGGTTTTCCACATAAAATTTGGTGTTTTATTGTATATGGCTATTGATGTGTTGTCATTTCATTTTTTATACTAATAATGGTTTAAATATTAATAATGGTTTGAATATTAATGAGGGTTTGAAGGTTTAAATGTACAATATATTCACCCCCTCTCATTTTTCTTGTGTGTCTAGCAATTTGTATTAGATAAAAGGTTCCTTTACATAAATCTTAACTACTTGAGGTAGATTTGGATGCCATTTAGGAAAGGTGTCAAATATTTTGAATAGGATAGCTAAGAGGGTAGTGGGGTGAATCAATTTTCACCGAGTTAAACTTTTAATTCAAACACTAGACCTAATTCTTAGTACTTCTTAAATTATTAATCACCAAATGCCAATGCAAAAACTTAAATCCAACCCATAAACACAATAACACTAGATTTACATGGAAAACCCAATAAGGGAAAAAAAATGGTGAGGATTAACTCCAACTATAGAGAATATCCAAACTTATTACAAGAGGCTCACTGCATGAAATAAGGCTCACTACTAGAACAAGAACTCATTCTCTAGAAAAAGGACTCATTGTTTGATAGAGCTAACAAATCGAAGGGCTTGCTACCACAAAGATACAAAGAAGACAAATAGGAATTGTTACACAAAGACTATAGTCCCAATGCAACAAAGGATTGCACCACAATCACTTACAAACATGCATGAATGATAGAGTTCACCATTTTCTCACTACATCCAAAAACTTAGAATTATGCTTCATAATGATCTTCCACACTCACATTACACACACTCACTGAATAGAATCAATGTCACATCTAACTACACTTTCTCTTTTCTCTTATCACTCTTCTTCTTCTTCTTCAATCTTGTATATTTCTTCACCACTAACTCATCTTGTATTTATACCATCTTCAACTTTGAAACATATCTGAAGTTTGCCATCCAAATTAAAATTCAAATTAAGTCAGTGCCAAAACATACTAGGGTGTAATTAGAATGAGGTTGACCAAAACACATTCTTCAAGGGACCCAAAAAGATCCAACACATTTCATCAACCCGTAAAGTAGTATTTCACAGAAGGTCAGCCAAACCAGTTTAAAAAACATATAACCATTAAGCATGAATCTTCCAAATGTCAAAACTATCTTCAATAGAAATAGGGTAACACAACTCTAGAAGCGCAAGTCATAATATTTCATCAAAGATAAATCTAAACCAATAACATTTCTCCCAGACCTCAACCAGAAACATAGAAAACCACAATTCACAACTGGTGAACACAACTTGCACTATAGAATGAATCAAAAACCAAAAATATTGAGATAGAATCTTCTAAAAACCATGCAAAATATGTCTAAACCATACAAACATATGAGAAAAATTGGACCAAAATCTAGAGCAACCACTAAATACCTACAACATATCTTCATTACAATTTTCTCAATGTCATCAACATATACAACCAGTAGGAATTAGTTGATAGCCAGTTGATTGGTTAACATCAATGAGAACACCTTCAATCTTTCCATTCTTGGAACAATGTCCCCCTTTGTCATTGATGACAAAACATGATGTAAAAAACCATCAAAGATAGCATACTAGCTTTGAATACACTTTTTTGTTTTTCCCTCTTAGTAGATAATCTCTTATACACTTCCTTTTCTTTTACATTCTTCTTCTTCCATTCTTCCTCACTCTTTTTTCACATTCTTCTTCTCCACATTTGACATCAATGGAAAAGGAAAAAGAATATTTTACATTGATTTATCTTTGACATAAAAAATAGAATACTCACAATGACAACACTTGATACTACCTAATCCCCCCAAGAGGTAGCCACCAAAACATCAGTCCAAAATAAAGATAGATCCATCGATCCACCAAACTGATGCATCTTCATGTGTATCTAGTTCAATAAAGGATGGGTAATAACCCTCAACTTCTCTTGGAGATACTCAAAAGTATCTTTAGGAAGAGCCTTTGTGAAAATATCAAAAAATTGATCCTTCATCGAAACATACTCAAGATTTACTTCATTCTCCATGAATTCCTCTCTCATGTAATGATACCTAATAGATATATGCTTCATCCTCAAGTGCATCACCAAATTCTTTGAAATGTTAATTGCACTTGTAAAAAGAAAATAGAAATGGTATCATCATATACCATTGTGATATCTTTCAATGTTTGTTTCATCCATGGAACTTGTGTACAAAAGGATGCAAACAACAATATAGTCATTTTCAATAGTAGACAAGGAGACTGAATCTTGATTTTTACTCAACCATGCCACCAATCTACATCTAAGAAAGAATGCACCACAACTTTTACTCTGTTTGTTATCTACACATCTCACCCAATCTACATTTTTATGGGCATTAAGTGTAAAGTCAGTATTTTTAGGTTACCATAATCCATAATTTGTATTGCCATTCAAATATTTGAATATTATTTTAACATCAAAAACATTTGTTTCCGTAGGATCTTCTTGAAATCTATCCACAAGACAGACAACATGCATGATATTTGGTCTAGTAGCAATCAAATATAATTGTCCACCAACCAGAGATCTATAATTTCTTTGATCATCCTTAGGTTAATTATCATCTTTACCCAATTTGCAACCAGTCCCCATAGGAATACTTATCATTTTGGAGCCATCCATCCCAAACTTCTTCAACATCTCTCTCACATAGACCGTGAAATGAAAATTCCTTTCTCTATTTGATTAATTTGTAGCCCAAGAAAGAAATTCATCTCCCCAAACATAGACATTTCATTCTTTCTACATCTCTTCTACAAACATCTTACACATATTTTCATTTCCTCTAAAGATAATATCATCAACATACACAATTGCAATCAAGATTTTTTCATTTTCAATCTTAAAGTACATATTATTATTTGTTGTACCTTTGTTAAAACCTTGCTAAATCAAATACCTGTCTAACCTTGTATACCAAGCTCTAGGAGCTTGCTTCAATCCATATAAAACTTTCTTCAATCTGCACACCATATCCAGTTGATCTGTCAACTGGAATCCTTCTATTTGTTGCATATATAATTCTTCTTCTAGCTCACCATTCAAAAATTTTGACTTGACATACATTTTATAGAACTTAAAGTCTTTATGAGTAGAAAACACCAAGAAAATACTTATAGATTCAATTCTTGCAACCAGAGAAAAAGTTTCCTAAAAATCAATGCCTTCAACTTGTGAGTAACTCTTACACACAAGCCTTTCTTTGTTTCTAACCACTTCTCCATTCTCATTCAACTTATTTATGAATACCTACTTCAATCTAATGATGTTTTTGTCTATCGATCTTGGGACTAATTCCGAATTCTGATTCTTCTCAATCTACATAAGTTCTTTCATCTCTTCCTTCCAATGTTCATCTTTACACACTTCACTTACAGTCTTTGGTTCAATCTCAAATAGTAAACATAGATTCACTTCACCAGCAATTGTGCGTCTAACTAATACACCTTTTTTCTTGTCTCCAATAACCTAGTTTTCTGAATGATTCTTCTATACATATATAGGTGTCTTAGGGGACATCACCAGAGCATATTTGTCTCTTTCATTCTATTCATCTTGCTTCTCTTTCTCATCTTTTTTCCTATTCTTCCACGATTTATTCTATTCTTACACAATCATGTTCATCAGATACATATCCATCAATATCAATAGAATTCTTCATTTTCTCATCAACCTTGACATTGAAATTTCTACAATCTTTCTCAATATTTTATTGAAGCATCTATATGCCTTGATTTTAGTAGAATATCCAAGGAAAATTCCATCATCACTTCTTGCATAAAATTTCCCAACGTTTCTTCATCTCTTCTAATATAATATTTTCTTCTAAATATCTTAAAATATTTACCTATAGGAATTCTTCCATGACATAGGTCATAAGGAGTCTTTGTATTGCTTTCTCTTGCTTGAACTCCATTGAATACATAAAAAATAGTATGAATAGATTATTTCTAGTAGAATTCTAGTAAACTAGCCTCAGTAATCATTGATCTAGCAATCTCTTAAACTATTATATTTTTCCTTTAAAAAACTCCATTCTATTGATGAGTTCTCAGAGAAGATAGTTGCCTCTTTATTCCATGCACTTCACAAAGCATATTAAAATCATGGGATGTGAATTATCCACCTCTGTTAGACCTTAATCATTTTATCTTCAAGTTCACTTCATTTTCAACCATAGCTTTCAATCCCTTGAATCTATCTAATGCATCTAATTTCTCTCTAAGAAATGTAACCCATGTATATATAGAATAATCATCAATTAAAATCATAAAGTACCTTTCACCAAGTAGACTCTCTTCTAGGACCATAGAGATTTATATGAACTGAATCTAGTAGTCTATTAGTAGACTGTTCCTTTGATCTATAATGATTTCTTTCTTGCTTTCCAAACTGGCAATTCCTACAAATAGCATTAAAAGGATTTGTAATTCTTGATAAATCTCTCACAACCTGAGCAACACTAATCCTTTCCAATTTATCAAAATTGATGTGACACATTCTCCTATATCATAACCAACTATCATTAATCCGAGTCATAAAGCATCCTCCATAAGCACCCTTAAGTTGATAGATATTCCCTTCAAATTTCTTTCTTGTAGAAATCAATGTTCTGGATCCTTTCTCAGATCTCACATCTCTCATCCTTAAATAAAAGATCATATCATTTTTTCACATCTTACCAAAACTCAATAGATTATTCCTTAAACCCTTAACATAGTATACATCATCAGTATGATGCTTTCCATCAAAACTTACTGAACCTATCCCATAGACTTTACCACTAATATCATTTCCAAACATAACCAAGCCTCCATGATACTTTCCAAGCTTAATAAACTTAATTTTATAACTAGTCATGTGATGTGAAAAACCATTATCAACCACCTAATATTTTTTTTCTTGTTTAGTATGTAGGGCAAAGATAACCGTACCTTCATTTTTCTCCTTCCCCGAAGGGATTTCTTTTACCTTTTTTTCAAAATTAGTAGAAGTAGGTTCATCCTTAATCGGCAAGAAAAATAATTCATTATCATCGAGAACTTCATATTTTGAATCCTCATCAGATAAACTAGCATTATTATTCACATAATAAGCTCTATTAATATTCTTTCCTTTCTTTTCTTTCTCATATCTTTCTTTATTCTTTTTAGCTCTTTCTCGACACTTTGTAGCATAATGACCTATTTCTCTACAAATAAAGAATTTAAAGGGAAAATTACCATAGCCTTTCCTCATCCTTCTTACAAAGTTAGCTTCTATTTCATCAAATTTTTCTTTATCTGGATCTTCAGCTTTTCTAGCTTTAAAAGTAGTCTTTGATTTGTATCCATTCCTTAGACTCGACTTCCTCATCTCATAAGATTTCAAAAATCCTAACAGTAGATCCTTAGTGTAGGTATTATAATCTATAGTCTACTCAATAACACTCACCTTCTCCCTACAAGCATTAGGAAGAGTTTTAATAATCTTCTTTACAATCCTAGTTTCATCTATAGTAGCACTAAGTCCTCACATTCTAGCCACTATCTCATCCAATCTCTATACATAAGCTTTAACATTCTCATCTTTAGACATGTGTATAAGATCAAAATGTGTCTCCAAATTTTGTAGTTTCCCCTCTTTAACTCTTTCATCACCATCATGTGCTCTTTCTAAAGCATCCCATACTTCCTTAGCAATCTTCAAATTTTGTACCTTAATCAACTTGGTATGTATTAGACTATTCTTCAAGATGTATTTCACCTTATTTTTCACTTCGTTTGCTTTGATATCATCAGGGTTACTCAAACCATTAGTAGGAGAAGTGTAAGGATTCTTGTAATATTTCTCCACATCATATTCATAATACTCCAAATATTCTTCCATCAATACTTTCAAGATACCATAATTAGTTCCATGAATCCTTGGATAATCATAAATCATTTTTCCAGCCATACTAGACCTTCCTCGAGCGGTTAAGATCTTCACGAAGGAACCAAGCTTTGATACCAATTGTTGAATATGAAAACTTAGAAAATTTTAATTCAATCACTAGACCTAATTCTTAATACTACTTAAATGATTAATCATCAAATGCGAATGTAGAAACTTAAATCCAACACATAAACACAATAACACTAGATTTACATGGAAAACCCAATAAGGGAAAACCCACAGTGAGGATTAACTCACACTATAGAGAATATCAAAACTGATTACAAGAGGCTCACTACCTAAATAAGGCTCACTACCAAAATAAGGACTCACTATCCAATAGGGCTAACAACCTAGAGGGATCACTACCACAAAGATAAAAAGAAGACAAAGAAGACTTGTTACAAAGAGACTAAAATCCAAATGCAACAAAGGATTCCACCACAATCACTCATAGACATGCATGAATGATAGAGTTCACCTTCTCATTGCATCCAGAAACTCAACATTAGGCTTTACACTAATTTTCCACACTCACATCACACACACTCACTAAATAGAAGCAATGTCACATCTAACTACACTTTCTCTTTTCTCTTGTATATTTCTTCACCACTAACTCATCTTGTATCTATACCATCTTCAATTTTGAAACATATCCAAAGTTGACCATCCAAATTCAAATTTAAATTATGTCAGCACCAAAACATCCTATGGTGGAATTATAATGAGGGTAACCCAAACACATGCTTCATCAACCTCAAAAGTAGTATTTCACACAAGGTCAGCCAAAATAGTGTAAAACACATAAAACCATTAAGCACAAACCTTCCAGATACTGAAACTATCTTCAATAGAATCAAGGCAACTCAAATCTAGAACCAAAAGTCATAAAAAATCATCAAAGAGAAATCCAAAACAACAAGATTTCTCCTAGACCTCAACCAAAAACACATAAAACCATAGTTCACAACTAGTGAACACAACGTGCATAGTACAAAAAATCAACAAACAAAAATATGGATACAACATCTGAAGGGAAAGGTAGAGATAACAAACATAAAATTATTATCATTCATACACAGAATAGACTAGAAAAATATTTTCTCTTCAAAACAATTTTCAATTCATCAACTTCTCTCTCAGAAAATACAAACATGCCAGTTAAAATAGTAATTTTTGGCCAAGTCAAAAATTAATACAATATTAAAGACATTCATGTATTTCAGCAAAAAATTGTCCATACAACTTCAAATCAGTTTAATAACAGTCCTTTAGACTTAACTAAACGTCCTTTATCCTATCTATCCACCAACACATATCACACATAACAGTCGCCATAAAAAACGCATATACCGCGTTACCGTAGAAGAAATTGAAGAAGCCGCAGTGGCCACGGTAACCACCCAAACGGTCAACGGATGGTCCACCATAGTACCATGGTAGTTTAGAAACAAACCATTGTGGTCATGCTAACCATGAAAAAATGATCAAACCAACACGAATGAAGATCACTGTGTTACCGGGGACAACAAGAAATAGACCGTGGTAGAGTGGTAACGGCTCCGAGCTGATGGAGCAAAGAATAATAAAGGTTACCATGATACCACACACAGTAGGAAGGGTAACCATGGTAGTACGGTAACAGCTGAGAAGACCACCATGCAACCACCGAGAGGAGAGAGAGTGGGTGTGGTATCTCGGTAGACACCGCCGAACCGTGAGCTAGTGAAGAAGAGGGCATGGGGGTGCGGTAAGAGCAGGAGACTAGCACGGGAGTGGAGTGAAACTCCAACACTCCCCCTTGAATGAAACTCACATAGTCTGTGATGCCTAGTCTGGCTCTTTGGCATATGAAATCATCTCGGCCCAGTGACTTGGTAAGAATGTCTGCAAGCTGCTCGTTTGACCTGCAAAACTCCAAAGTGATTTTACCATTTGTGATCAACTCCTAAATAAAATGAAACCTTGTGTCTATATGCTTGCTCCACTTGTGGAAGACCGGATTCTTGGAAAGGGAGATTACAAAATTGTTTTCACATAAAATTTTAGTAGATTCAACTGATCAAATTGAATCTCCTTCAAAACTCCTCTCATCCAAACTGCTTGGCAAGATGCTCTTATGGCTGCAACATACTCAGCTTCAGCTGAAGACAATGTGACTATAGGCTATTTCTTAGAATCCCATGCAACTAGACCATTACTAAAATTAAATACATAACCTGATGTTCTCTTCCTATCATCAACACTTCCAACACAATCACTATCAGTAAAACCTATTAGTTTGAATTCATCAGTTTTTGAATACTGAATGCCATACTTCTTCGTTCCATTGATGTATCTTAAGATTCTCTTTCCAACCATCCAATGTGATTCTTTTGGTGCTTCCATGAATCTGGAGATTAAACTGACTGCATACATGATGTTAGGCCTTGTGGCTATTAAATACATTAAACTTCCTACTAACTGCATGTACAGGGTTGAATTCACATCTGATCGTTTGTCTTCTTTGCTAAGTTTCAGACCAGTCACCATTGGAGTAGGTGGTGACTTATAATTCACCATATTAAATATCTTCAACACATCATTTGCATATTTGGACTGTGAATCAAAAATGCCGTTTTCATTCTGTGTTACCTTAATTCCTAGAAAATACTTCATCAGACCTAAGTCTGTCATCTCAAACTCTTTCATCATTTCTATTTTGAACAAATCAACTGATAAATTCCTAGTTAGAATTAAATCATCAACATATAGGCATATGATCAGGATTTTACCTTCATCACTCACTTTAGTATACAATGTTGGTTCACTGTCACATCTAGTAAATCCATTCTTTGTGAAATAGTTGTCTATTTTGCTATACCAAGCTCTCAGGGCTTGTTTCAAACCATATAGTGCCTTCTTCAATTTATAGACTTTGTCTTCTTGTCCTGATATCTCATATCCAGGTGATTGTTCAATGTAAACTTCCTCTTCAAGATAACCATTGAGGAATGCTGATTTAATATCCATTTGGTGAACTAACCAAGAATTTTGTGCTGCTAAAGCCAATAACATTTTGACAGTGTCAAGGCATGCAAATGGTACAAAAGTTTCATTGTAATCTATGCTAGGTTGTTGTGCATAACCCTTTACCACCAATCTTGCTTTGTGCTTCTACACTTCTCCATATTCATTCAATTTAGTCTTATAAATCTATTTGACACCGATGACATCTTTGTCTTTTGGAAGACTTTGCAATTCCAATGTCTGATTGTTTTCAATTGAATCTATCTCATCATCCATTGTTGTTATCCACTTTTCTTCCTTCATTGCATCTTCATAATGAATTGGATCTTCAGCTTGCGAATAAAAGGAAAAAAGTGTAAATTGTTGAGAATGGTTCTCACCTTCATTTTGATTGCAAATATCACTCATGCTTTTGATTTTTTGTCATCTCATGCTTGTTAAAGTTTTATTTGATAAATCACTTGAATCTGCAGAATGTGGACTTGAAGGTCCTACACCTAAAGTTCTTCCTGTTGTTGGCATCTGCAGTCCTCTTGTTTCTGTTCTCACATTACTTGCTGGTGTCAATTGTTGACCACTTGTTTGAGGTTGAATAGGGACAATAGGTACATTAGTTGGAACTGAAATTTCATTCTCTTCTTGTGGGATATTGACTATAACATTAACTTTACTCTCTCTACTTCCATCCCATGCTTCATCTTCAACAAATTGAACATCTCTACTTATTATAACCTTCTTGGTTGTTGGATTAAACATTTTATATGCTTTGGATTCATCACTATATCTAACAAAAATGCATTTCTCTCCTTTGTTGTAAAGTTTTCTTCTCAACTAATAAGGTACATGTGCATATGAAACACATCAAAAAACTCTCATGTGTGAAACACTGTGCGTTTTACCAGTCCATGCCTCCTTAGGGATTATATTCATCACACTTTTTGTTGGGCATTTGTTCATGATGTATGTTGCAAAAGATACAACTTCAGCCCAAAACTCATTTGATAAATGCTTGGCTTTCAACATTCTTCTAGCCATCTCCATTATGGTTCTGTTTTTCCTTTCAGCTACACCATTCTGTTGAGGTGTGTATCTTGTTGTGAACTGTTTGTGTATTCCATGTTCTTTGTAGAAATTTAGAAATTCTCTTGATATGTATTCACCTCCTCTATCTATTCTCAACACTTTGATAAAATGACCACTCTATTTTTCAGCTAACGATTTGAATTGACACAAGAAATTAAACACTTCACTTTTATGTTTTAGAAAATAGACCCATGACTTCCTTGAATAATCATCTATGAAAGTAAAAAATAAAAACTACCACCTATTGAAGGTGTTTGCATTGGACCACATAAGTCTCAAGGAACAGTTTCTAATGGGGCTTTTCCCCTTGTAGATTTCCCTGTTGGGAATGAGTCTCTTTGCTGCTTTCCTAGTATGCAACCTTCACAAACTCTCTCGGGTTTTTCAATTGATGGAATTCCCTTAACCATACCTTTCCTATGAAAAAAATTCAGAACACCAAAATTTAAATGACCGAACCTTAAGTGCCATAGCCAATTTTCATCATTTACCTCTACTTGAAAGACAATCTGAATAATAGTTGATAGCTCTTGTGCTTGTGCATAGTTTGTGCTTAAGGCTGGCTGAATTCTTAAATGAAACATTCTATTATATGTCATCTTGGTTTTTGCAATCAGCTGGCCACTTGGGTATTTGTCTAAAATAGTGCACAAGCCATTTTTGAAAGTCACTCTATATCCTTTTTGAACTAACTGTCCTACACTCATCAAATTTTGTTTAAGACTAGGAACAAAATAAACATTAGAAATATATTTTTGCTCCCCCTGCTTGTTCAAAATATTAACATTACCTTTTCCTTTTACTGACACTTTATTGTCATTACCCAGGGTGACATTTGACTTGATATTCTCTTCTAAACTTGTAAACAACTCTAAATTCCCTATCATATGATTACTACAACCTGAGTCTAAAAACCAAACTTATTTATCACTAGCTTGAGCTACATTATAGGCTAAAAAAATTATGCTTTTATTTGGTCTATGGTCTTGACTCTCTCTAGTAAAATTTGCATTTTGCCTACTCATATTATACTGCTTTTTTCTACACTCATTCATGTAATGGCCAATTTTTTTACAATAATGGCATTGGACCTGATATTTATCATACCTTTGTCCTTGAGGAAATTTTTGAGATGGATTTTGGTTGCTACCACTTCCACTTGAACTTGACTGGTTATATCTTCCACCTCTATTGAAGCCTCTTCCTCTTGCTCTGAAATTTGATCTACCTCTACCTCTTCCTTGGTTAATTGAAGCTTGTGACTTGAATGCATGCTCCAATGACATATTTTTTGTTTTGTTTAGTCTATGCTCATGAGAAATTAGTAAAGCGTATAACTCATCAACTGAATACTATGTGAGATCCTTTGTCTCCTCTATTGTGACTGCAATTGATTCAAATCTAGTGGGTAGACACCTCAAAATTTTCTCTACCACTTTGACATCTTCTAATTTTTCTCCATGTGTTCTTATCTAGTTCACCAGTCCCATTACTTGGGTAAAATAAGAATCAACAGACTCATTATCTCTCATAAAGAGGGTCTCAAATTCTCTTCTTAATATTTGCAACTTTGCATTTTTGACTCTCTCCATCCCTTGATATGCTATCTGCAGAATGTCCCATGCTTGCTTGGCCCTGGTTGTAGCTAAGATTCTGGGAAAAATGCTTTCATGTACTCCTTGTAAGATGAAAAACAGGTCCTTTTAGTCCTTCTTGTTATTCTTCAATGAGAACACCTTCAATATTTCCATTCTTGCAAAAAAATATCCTATGTTAGGTGGAACAAATTACACTTTCTAGAAGACCATGATAGAAGGCTATATTGTCTCATTAGGGTATGTGTATATTGGTACATGGTCAACACTCCCCTCAAAATTCATGACATGGACTAACCACCTCTCATGGATCCCTTAGCTTTGACAGTTGTATTGAGCATTAATATGTCGATCTTTTGGTGCAACGACAACTATGGGCCAACAATTGGTATCAAAGAAGGTTCCTCTAAATAAGTTTAATAGATTGAGGTGATCTGAGATGGCATCATACAAGAAGGATAGTCCTAGATTTGATGCTACCAACTACTCTATATGGAAGGCTAGAATGGAGTGTCATTTGAAGTGCATTGGTGAACCCTTCTAGAATATTACAAAGAACATATATGTTATTCCTCAGAATGGTCCCTCTACTCCTGATGAGATCAAAGAAGTTGAAACTAATATCAGGGCTATAGAAGCATTGCCAAGTGCTATGACAGATTCATATATGACAAATGTGATGGGTCTGAGAAAAACACATGAAATCTAGAAGAAGTTGGAAAAATTGTATGAAGCCTATTCACAAGTGAAAGTTACTAAGCTATAAATTTTGAAAGGCAAGTGGGAAAAATTTAAAATGAGTGAAGATGAAGACATTATTTCTTTCATGCAAAAAGTAAATAAACTAGGGATGGGTATTAGATGTGTCGATGGAACCTTGGAAGAAGAAGAGATTGTAGCTAAAGTGCTTAGATCATTGCCTAAATCTTACAAAATGAAATCTCATGCTATTGAAGAGCTCAGGATAGTAAAAAATGTGACAAGAGATATGTTGATTGGTATTAGAGCCAAAGGTGTCAGGTTCAAATCCCCTCAAGTAAAATTGAGGGGGAGTTTTTTGGTAGATGGCCAGAGCACCCCTCAAGATTCATGACATGGAATAACCTCTTCCCATGGATCCATTAACTTTGGTAGTTGTATCAAGCATTAACAAGTTGATATTTTGGTGCAATGACAACTGTGGGCCAACATATTATGGAAATCGATTTAATATGGTTATACCATGCCTACTACTTCTCTCCAAAGTGATAATGATATCAAAGAGTATGAGAGTAATGGAAAAGAAAGGTATACTATTTTAAGTTGAATTTCTTATTCAAAGCTTATGAAGGTGATAAGCTACAAATTTGGTAAAGAGATCTAGAAGAAGTTGGAAAGTGTTAATGATGAAGATGATAGGGTCAAGCAATAAAAGATACAAAATTTCAAAGCCAAATCTGAAACCATAAGGATTTCATAAAATGAAGATATTGCAGGCTTCAAGCATAGAGTAGATGAAGAGGTCGATGCCATCAATGGTCTTGGTGGAAGGCTAGAGGAGAGTGAAGTTATGAAAATGTTATTGAGAACCCTTCTTAAATCTTATAGTTCTAAAGTTTTTTCTATTGAGGAAGCACAACATTTGGATAAATATTCTAAAGCTCAGTTATTTGGTGCTTTAACTAATTTTGATTTAAGATATTTTTTCAAAGATGATTCAAGGAAATAGACTACTTTTAAAGTTAGTAAGAAAGAGAGTAATGATGAATCTGGTCTAGATGATTTTTATGAGGTGGAAGAAAATTTTATGAGAAGACTAAAAAGAGAACTCGAAAAGAAAGAGTTAAGTTACCCTTCAAGTGTTTCAATTATGGAAATATAGGTCATTATGCTTCAAAATCTCCAAGAAAAGTTGTTAATGACAAATACAAAGATCACAAAGGAAATTATATCAAGAAGAGTTACTATGTTAAGGAATAAATCTACATATCTAATGATTAGGAATTTGACTCTCCAAATAGAGAAAGTGATGAATGCTTGTTCATGGCTTTGAATGTTGGAACTAATGTTGTTAAGCCTGAAAGATGTGTGAATTAAATTGCTACGGAAATAGGTCACAAAATTGAAGGAACTATGTTTACTACATTTCATGCAAAAGAGGAGAGAAATTATTAGATAATTTATAGTGAATGCTCACACTATATGATAGGTGATAAAGGTAAAATTGTTAAACTTGAGAAGTTAGATTGTGGTCTTGTTAAGTTTGGTGATGATACATCTAATCAGATCTATGTAAAAGGTTCAAGTAGTTTTGATGGAAAACATTAGACAAATGATGTTCTTTATGTCAAGGGTCTTTGACATAATATTCTCAGTGTAGGAAAAATTTGTAGCAGAGGATATAATTTGTTATTTCAATATGGTAGTTTTACAATAAAAAAAGGAAGCTCCAAAACTTTTATTGTAGTAGGAACAATGATAAAAGGAAATTTTTATCAACTCAAAAGTTCTAGTTGTATGTAATTTATGACTCAAATCAATGAAAGTTAGCTATGGAATAGAAGAATTGGTCAAATCAATTTTCATATCCTAGTGAATATTAGCTCTGATCAAGCTGTGAGAGATCTGCCAAAAAATAATATGCCTGTTAATGTAATTTGCAAAGAATGTCAAGCAAGAACTTTGGATTTGTTGCATAGAAACTTATGTGGACCTACCATAACAAAAATACCTCAAGGTTCCTAGTATTTTATGTGATTAATTGATGATTACTCTAGAATGACCTAGGTCACCTTTTTCAAAGAAAAAATAGAGGATATAGATAAGTTTAAAGCATTTAAATCTATGGTTGATAATGAAATAGATTTGAAAATCAAGTGTTCAATGTCTAACAAACATGGTGAGTTAGTTTAGCAAATTTTGTGAATATCAAAGGATAAAAAGACTTTTATCAAATCATAGGACTCCACAACAAAATGGAGTTGTGGAAAGAAAGAATAAGATAGTGCAAGAAGCAAAATGAACCCTAATGAAGGAAGAAAATCTACCAGATGTCTATTAGAGAGAGGATATTCACACTCTAGTTTAATTTCTCAATAGAGGACAAGCAAGAGTAAATAGTTCACAGACTCCCCATGAGCTATGGTATGAAACAACTCCTACTATGAAATATTTTACAGTGTTTGGAAGAAAATTTTATATGAAGAGAGATGAAGAAAACTTAGGAAAGTTTGATGCAAGATCAGATGAAGGAATATTCCAAAGATATTCAAAAAAAAAAAATCATATAGATACTAAAATAAGAGGCTAAAGAATATAGTTGAAAGTGCAAGTGTTAAAGTGGATGAAGAACCACATTAGAGCTTAGTGTTGATAGAAGGATTTGAATTTGATGAATCCTTTTGTAGAGAGGAAGAAGAAAAAGAGGAAGATAAATAAAAGGAGATATAAATGAAAGAGGAAGAAGCTTTGAAGAAGACTCTTAAGACTCCTAAAAATGTGTAGAAAAATCATTTAAAGGATAAAATCATTGCAAACAAGAGCAAAGGTGTAATGACAAGGAGAAAAGTTGCAATTACAAAGGAACAACTAAATATTTGTTTACTATCTAAAGTAGAACCTAAAACAATGATTAAAACATGCAAGGATCAAAATTGGAGCAAAGCAATGGAAGAATATTTGAGGTAGATTTTGAAGAATCAAACATGGGAACTGGTCCTAATAACAACAAACAAAAATGTTATAGGAACCAAATGAGTTTTCTGGAAGAAGTTGAATGAAGATGGAGAAGTCGAAAATAAGCCTAGGCTTGTGTATAAGGGCTACTCACAAGTCGAAGGAATATATTTTGAGGAGAATTTTTTTCCAGTAGAAAGAATGGAGGTCATTAGGATTTTTTGTTTGTTTGTTGCACATATAGACTACATGGCATATCAAATGGATGTTAAGTCTACATTCCTGAATGGTGAGTTAGAAGAAGAGGTGTACATTGAAAAACTAGAAGGTTTTACAATATTTGAGGATCATGATATGGTCTGCAGATTGAAGAAGGCATTATATGGGCTCAATTAGGCTTGTAGAGCTTGGTATTTAAGATTGGATAAGTACTTATTACAATGGTATTGTACGTAGAAATATTTACTTAAAATTTAATGGAGTTCAAATCCTAATTGTGTTTTTGTATTTTGATGCCATAATCTTTGAGAGAAATGAGGCAATGTGTAAAAGGTTTGAAGAAGATATGGAAAATCAATTTGAAATATCAATGTTTAGGGAGATGAATTTCTTCTTTGGACTATAAATCCGTCATTTAAAAAAAAAAAATATTTCTCAAAAAAAATATGTCAAGGAAATGTTGAAAAAGTTTGGAATGGATAGCTTTAAACTAGTATGTACTCCCGTAGTTTCTAGTTGTAGATTGAGAAAAAATGATGAATCTCCTAAGATATATCAAAGCAAGTGTAGATCAATGATTGGTGGACTACTATATCTAGCTGCAACTAGACCAAATATCATACATGTAGCTTATATTGTTGAAATATTTCAAGATCCCAAAGAATCACATGTGGCAGTAATCAAGAGATTATTTAGATATTTGGATGACAAAAGAAGAACATGTGGATATGATTTCTTCCTTTGAAATAGTCTAGTTTCTTGATTGAGTAAGAAGTACGATTTATGGTCATTATCTATTATAGAGGTAGAATATATTGTTGTAGCATCCTGCTACACATGGTTGTTGTGTATGAAGTGGAAATTGAAAGATATCAAAATATCACACAATGAACCTATTCCTATCTTATGTGATAATACAATTTCTATCAATATTTTTTTTATATTAGAAATAGAGTAAAAACTTAGTACAACTGATAGATCTTAATATATCACCTTATAGTTTGTAGAAAAATGAAGTTTGAAAGCTTATCAATGAGGAGTTCAAGAGTTTAATATATACATATAATAGATACAAAACATCTTTTAACATTTCTGCAACCAAAATATAGGAGAAAGGAACTACATGGAAAGCATCAAGGCTACTGATTGTTGTCACTACTACTAGCCTCATCCACAACCCTATCTAGTTTAGTTACTAAGAAGGCCTCACTATCCTACTGGGCATGGGGATAGGGGCCCCTATGTCTCACTTTTCTACCTCCTACATCATCATTATTGATGACCCTTTGGAATTCATGAAATGCATTCAAGAAGATCTTAGTTTCCCTATTGTCTAGCCTACACACATGAACACATCTAACATTTTCCATGTTGATCATGGCAGATCCTCCTCTAAAGAGCCTTACAAACAAGGGAAGGGAGATTTCAATGTGAAGTGAGACCTGCAAAGCAACATGAAGAAATGTGAGTCTCTTTTGTGACTTAGTAAGCACCCTTCTGCATCCCTTAAACTTATCATCGTTTCTTGCTTTCCAAATGTGATAGAGTATTTCAACAAAAAAAAATTCTAAAATTTAACATAATCCTTACTCATTTTTGTATCACTGATTAAGACATTTTTCCAACTGATTTTTTCACTATCCCATATTTTTAAATTATGGTAGAATATTTTCCAGATTTCCTTTACATAGACACATTGAAATAAAATATGTGTAACCAATTATGGGGTGCGACAAGCCACTTAAAACAAGCTTTCTTTGGCTCAACCTTTCTTTCCAAGAATAATTTTTTTCCAATCCTTATCATTAAGAGAAACCTTTCAACATTGATTAAGGTGATCAAAAACAACATTGTTAGAGATAAATTTTTTATAGATTTTTTTAGCTTTGAGCTCAGTAAGATTTCCCCCATCTCTCCACAATTCATCATTCCCCACATCCATCACCTTATCGGTGCATGTACAAAAGTTGTTTTTTTTACAGGCTTCTAATAATATGGTGAACATCCTTTCTATGGAGGTAGGGAGATAAAACTTAGCACTCAACGCTTCAGTTCTATCAACATTTCAAAAAATGTGGGATAGATTTAAGCTAAAGCATATCTCAATCTGTATCATTTTCTAAGAGAGAATTTCTAAGAATAAAGTAAAGTTGGAGTATGTGCCTAAAATAGATCAAATAGTAGACACCGTTCCAAAGGCTCTTCAAAAATATACATTTTAGTATATCAGATAGAAGCTAGGGGTTATTGCACCTCCTTTCAACTAGATGCATAAGATGGTCTATTTGTGTAGAGAGAGCAATTCAAGATTATTCTTTGGTCTTGGACTAATGATGGCTACCTCTCGGGGGATTAGGTAGTGGTGTCTATGGTTGATGTAATTAAGGGAACCTAGTAGTAGCAGCGAGGGAGAGTGAAGTGTGTAGGTGTTTCCCATTGTCATTAATGTCAAAGGGGGAGAGAGATGTTTGAAAAACACAAGGAAAGAATTGTAAGAGTTACTCAAGTAAGGGGGAGAACTACTTGAGAGTTGTAGATGGAGAGCTACTATTTTTGTTGATCATTTTCAAATTTTGCTGTGATCAATGAAAAAGGGGGAAATTGTTGAACTATGTTTTCATTATTATTTTCATGGATGTCAATCTCTTGTGTAGTAATCAAATGTAACATTATTGTGGTGTTGATGAGATCTCAATCTCTAGTATGGTTGTGGTATTGAGTGTAATGTTTTTTGAGTTAAGTGTCAACCTCTAGTATGAATATTATGATAATGTTTGTGAGTTGAGAATGTGTTGTTATTGCAACATGTTCACTTAGTTTTCAAGTTCTTTTGAGAAATTTTTCTTAATGAGTGTATAAGGTGACATAAGTGTGTTCAATGCTCTAATCTGAATTTCTTATGTCTTGAATATTTTTGTGTGTGTTTTTTATGTGATTATTAGAGGTGTTAATATGTTTTATATCCACTACTTGAGGTTATATATCATGCAACAGTGGAAGATATTTTTGACAGAGTTTTGTCTATAAAGTAGGTTATTTGGGAGAAATAAAATTTGTCTACATTACTCTACATTTCTCTTCATTGATGTTTCTTGTCTTACAAATCTGGGTATGTGTTAATGTTGATTGTATCTACCTTCTCTTGGATGGTTTCATGTTCAACTATTCTATAAGCTTGGATTCATGAGTTGTATCTAGTGGCAGTTTGATTGGTTGCATAGAATGATAATGTTCTTCAAATTTATGTGGTTGGAAAAGTGTTGTTGGATATTTTGTTGATGTTGGAATATTCTAAAATGTTGTATAACATTTCTAAGTGGTTCAAAAGTTGTTTCTAGACCTGAGAAGCTGAATTTGGTTGCCTGATAAATGTTTATTTCAATTTTATTGACCTAACATGTTATTGTTGCATTTGGATGTTGTAATACCCCTCCGTTTTACTTCTATTTTCATGTTGCTTATGTTTTTCTTGGATTACAGCTACTGAGATACTGGACATATTTTATTATGATATTTTGATCACTACTCTTGAGCGATGAACTATTACTATGATGAGATTACCTGACTTGATTTTACATGCTTTGATGAATGAATGTTAACAGTAGAATTATCATGTGATTATTTATGAAACTATTGTTATGACATTAGTGTCAGTTTTGGATGAGTGTATTGGTGAAGAAGACGGAATTGCATCACTCGCTTGCGAGCGCCCTGCGATTCCGAGATTTCTTCTTCACGGTGTGAATTATATACTGCATATATCATGTTGATTATTTGATTACAGGTTGCAGGTACATGACATCGACTCCACCTGGTTCCACAGGTTTGAGTGTGTCGATCCAACGGTTAAGTTGAATGGGAGATAGTAACTTGGTAACATGTGTCAGGTCTACACCCTAGCCTTAGTGTGTCATCAGCTCTAATGTTTGAGTCTTGCTAGATCTTATTGGATGCTTTTGTAATGTTTTGAAATGTGTTAACCCTTTGATTTGGGCTTTTGAATATTGCATTGGCTGGAAGAAATGGTGATTTTATAGTATTTAATATTATGCTCTTTGGTTATATTTAAATAGATTATGGAAATTTAAACTTAAATTAGTTATTTAATTAAATTTAAATCTCAAGGATTAAATTTGATTATTAAATAATTGTAAGTAGGTCCATTAAAGTTGAATTATTTAATTTATTAAATTTAGATCTCATGGAGTTGGATTAAATTATTGAATAATTGAAAGTATGTTAGTTTGTTAAAATAATTATTTAATTAGATTTAAATCTCAAAGGATTAACTTTTAATTAATAAATAATTGTGAGTAAGTTAATTAAAGTTAAATTGTTTATCTAATTAAATTTAAATCTCTTGGGTTTGAATTTAGTTATTAGATAAATTAAAATAATTATGTAATTGTATTTGATTGTAAAGTTTAAATTAAATCAAAAAGGGAATATTGTGAAATTGTAATTTTTAATTAAAAGTCAAAAGTTAGGACCTTTGAAAAAAGGGGAAATGAAATTAACTTGTAAATTCAACTTTTGCATTTGAAAGTCAATTAGGGTTACATTAGGTTATTTTGGAATTGTTATTTTATAAGTTTAGGGCAGAAAATTTGGGGATGGTTGTTGCTTCATTTTTTGGACAGGCAGAAAAATTGTTGGACAAATTTTTGATGAAAATTTAAGAAATTATTTCTAGTTGAATAATTAAATTGAAAAGGGAGAGAAATTCTATAAAGAAGGTGGAATTAGTAGATTGAAGCTTGCTGGAAATTTCTTGGCATTGTGGAAAAAGAATTGTGAAGAAATCAAAAGAAAGTCTGCATCAATAATCTTGGTGGCTGCAAATAACCAGGTTTTCCTTTTTATTCTCTTGTTTTAATATTCCTAGTTTAACCTAGTTTGTTTAAATTTGGAGAAATTGGCAAATGGGGAGTTTTCTTGAAACCCTAGGTTAAACTCCATTAATTTGATATTCAGATTTATTTATTTTGGAAATGCAAACCCTATTAGAAAATGGTGGAAGAGAAAACCAAATCTTTGAATCATTATTCTTGTGTCATTGAAATTTTGAAAACACAAAGGAAAGGGAATGGTTTTATTGTTTTCTGAATTTAATCTTTGTTGGAAAGTTTCAATGGTTGCAAAAGAAAATTATTTTCTGGTTGTTTTGACATTATTTCTTCGATTACCCTAGTTTTGAAAATTCTGGAAAAAAATTACATATATAATAATATACATTGCATATACCATTTTCTGGAAATGATATATGCAATCCACATTATTATATATATAAAATTTTTGTTGTTTAAATTGTATTATGCCATTTTCTATTGGCCGTGTACGGCCTGGCATATCGTACCTGTGTATGAAATTATTTTCGTCCGAATTATATTTTCGTCCGAATTTTATTCGTCCGAAATTCTTTTGTTCTGTCTGAAACTTATGTCATTCAAATTTTTTATTTGAAAAAGAATTTGTAATGTTTGGTGGGGGGGCTCGGCCCCCATCGGTTTTTATTTATGTACAGTGGGTACGCAGTACCCACTGCATAGTGCGCCACCCATACGAGGGGCACACTGTCCACTGGGGACTGCAGCCCCTACGTCGCTTACCGACCGACTGTACACAGTGTACAGTCGGCATTAACAGTTGATGGGATTGTGGTACCGATGGTACCGTCCGTCGAACGAGGTACCGTCCGGTCCCGCCATTAATACTTGCGGTCGGCTTTAAACCTTCGTTTATTAATTTTGTTTTATAAATTAAGTCTTTTATTAATTGTTTTCAATTTTTTTTAATTTTGTTTTATTTTATTTCGATTTTAAGGTTATTTTTATTCTAATTTAATTTACTTTATATATATAATTTTAATTTGTATATATATATATTGTATGTATTTTTTTATTATATATGAATATATATATAATATTTTAATATATATATATATAGAATTTAATTAATATTATATATATGGTAGATTTAATTTTATTTAAAGATTTCGTTGTATAATTAATTTCGTTTGGATTACGAAATACGTTTTGATTTTAATAAGTGCTTAGTAAATTTAAATATGAGAAGATTTTCTTGACCAGTATGGTTTTAATATTTTGTTAAAATAAGGTTGTGTAATGACATGGATAATCAATTTTGGTTAGGTCTAGTATTAACCATGATTAGCATATGTTGCGAAAATAGTTATGTTATGGGAATCTATTGTTACAATTGTAAACTTTGAATGACATTATTCTAATTGCTGCGAAAATGCATTAGATAGGAACATGGTTTTAGAATAACCAAATATAGAAATTATATTGCCAATGCATGAGTTCATTGATTGTATTCGTTAATGTTTTATTTTGTGAATGATTATTGTGAAGTGGAATTGTAAAAGTCTTCCAGTTACACGTGGGTCATTCCCTTGTTATAATATTGTTTGATTTCCCTTGGGTTGTGTTACATTCATCTTGTCCTCCTAGTATTGGAGTAGAATTCTTTGTGTTGCCTCCTAGGATTGGAGAGAGTTTTATTGGTTCAATTCTGTAGCACTTGAGTAACCCTTGGAGTTAGTTTCATAGTGTGTTATCCAATTAGAAGAGTGGCTTTTGTGAGGGGTCGGAGCCCAAAGAGGTAAACTGGGAAACCTTCAGAAGTGATTTTTAACAACTGAAAACTAAAGTAAATATACTTAGCATATTAGGATGTAGTTCACATTAACCAAGATAAGTTAACCTCACTCACAGGCACAAGGGTTTGTTTAGACTTGGGGTGGGTGAGAAGGCCTGGAATGGAAAGATCACTATCTCGTCCCTATGAGAGATAGATGATTCCGCTTGAGTTTGTATGAGTGCCAGGATTCGGTTGAGGCCACTAGGATTTTTGGAGCCTATGAAGAATGCCTAGAGGATATCTCATGACAAACCTTGTGATGATACTCTATCTAGGATAACACCGTGTTTATGTTGTGTGTATGTTTATTTTAGCACACTTGATCATATTATGTCTGGAAGCAATGTAACCATGATTAGAGTTTTGACTTTATTGTGCATATGTGTGGTTGAGTCAGTTTATATCAGTATGTGTCTGCCTTTGGTTTGAGGTGGTAGGTTTCTCATCCATGTTACTTGGTTACTATCTCCTAGCATGGGGGTTGGTCCTTTGGGTACCACATGGTTGGGTGGAACATGCACCATAACCGTTGGTTCCCCTTGATCTTCAGTACTTGGTGGCGAGTCTTCTTGATGGACATCTCTCTTTGCTTTCTTTAGGATTCTTGTACTTTGTATCTCATAATGTAATAATGTTAATTTTACCCCTCTTGTGTATGAGGTGGATCTTGTAATATTCAAACTTATGTATTTGTACTCATTCCAGGAATGAGGATTGTAATAGACCTTTGTAATTGATGTATATAAATGAATGCTTTATCTTTATCTTGTACTTTTCTTTGATGTAAAATGTTATTACTTGTGTATTTGCTTTCATTGTAATTTTAAATATTGTTTGTTAATGGGGTTTAAGTAATCTCAGTTATGTAACCCTAGGGGAGGCTGTCATTTTAGTTGAACATGTGGGTTTAATTCACTTCTTTTACTTCTTTAAAAAATAAAAAATAAAAAAATTAGTACGCTTGTTTAGTGAATTGAAACTTTCTCTAGGGTTGCATGGCGGGGCATTACAGATGTGCTTCGTTGTTTGTGAAAGTATGTTATAGAATTTGGGTGTATATTTTGGTCCCTATTAACCAGTAGTGCGGTTATCCTTCACATATTTTCACCATGAGGGTGTTTGGTGCTAACCTATTTTGTGGTTGCATATATGAGGTGCATTCATTTGATTGAGGCTGACTTGAAGAATTTTCTTGATGTTGTGGATGATATATATACAAGGACAAATTGTGTGATGAGTTGTGTGTTGTAAAATGTAAATGTGTTTTGAGATCTAAGTGTGAGATTGAACACTTAAGAACTATAAGAAGTGACTAGATGGTGTCTAAATTTTTTAGTGTGCGAGAAGTTGTTAGAGTGAGTGAGCCAAACACTATAGATGGTGTAGAATTATTATGGTGGATTCAACTTTTACTCTAAGGTAGTGAATCTCCCTAGAATAGTCTTCTTTTATTCTCTTTTCTTTCAGATAGTGAGTCCTTCTTAGTGAGCCCTTAGTAGTGAGCCCTTCTTTCCTTTCTATTGGATAATGGGTCCTTTGGGAAATGAGCCCTTGTAGTAGTATGCCTATTGTAATCAAATTTCATATATAGATTCGATCCCCACTACGGTTTTTCACTGATTAGGGTTTTCCACATAAAATTTGGTGTTTTATTATGTATGGTTGTTAACGTGTTGTTGTTTCATTTGTTTCATACTGATAAATAAGGGTTTTAAGTTATTTATGTACAACATATTCACACCCCACCCTCTCAATTGTCTTGTGTGTCTAACAATATTTGATTTTCTTCATGTGCATGACTTTTACATCTTTGATAAATGTCACTTAAGCTTGTTACCTTCCTTGTTGGAATTGTGCTTGAATTTTGACTTGCATTTGAAACTAAAGAACTGGATAAGGAGCTACTTGGTGTATTTCTAACATTGTTATTGAAGTATTAGTGGGCTGATCATAATCAATATTATCAATAATACCACTATTTAAAATAGATTTTGACTTCTCAATATGGTCCTTTTATGACCATAAACTACCCCTTCATAAAAAATCACATCTCTTGACATGAAACTTTTATTAGTGCAAGTATCAATGTTAAAGAATAATTATATCACTCACATATGACCATTAGAAAAATTGAAAAAGGCTAAAGAAAAAAACACATATTTTTTGAAGATAATTCATGTGTCATATTTTCTTAAAATTTTCTTCATTCATAATCAAATGTTTCAATAGAAAATTATAAAAAAAAAACTTTTAGATTACTTTAATTTCTTCTATGTTTAAAGTATTTTAAATTGGGAAAATAAATGTTATATTTATTGTAACTTGTTGTTTGTTTAATTAATGAATGCAATTCATATAACTCTTGAAATTATTGAAATATTACAAGTCAAAATAAATTTTATCATTAACAATATTTATAAGGAAGTTACTTATGCCACTAAGTGGCACTAGTTTAAATTTGTAGCCACCTTTTTACTATATTTTTTAAAATTTGACTATATTATTAATTTGTAAAATTTTGAAAGAAGACTAATTTGGGTTATTTTATCACTTAATAATCTTTTCCACCCTATGTGATAAATTATTTTATTAATTCATAATGTGTGTGAGAGTGAGTGAGATAGTGAGTCCTTGTCATCGAGCCCTTGGTAGTGAGCTCTTCTTTCTTTTCTTCATGGCAATGAGTCCTTTGGGTAGTGATACCTTCTGATAGTGAGCCTATCATTACCAAATTTCATATATAGATTTGGTCCTAATCATAGATTTTCCCTGATTAGGGTTTTCCATGTAGAATCTAACTTTCTATTGTATATGGTTGTTGATGTGTTGTTGTTTCACTCTTTTTTTAGGTAAAGAGGTAGAATGCCTATATATATATATTAATATAGAATAAAAGATTACAAAAAATTACTATGATTGCCACTTACGACTAGCAATAGATTTTAAAACTTTAAACATATAGTCTCCATAAGTAAATATCTTCCCTAACCACATCAACACCATTTCTTTGCATATCATAAAAAATGCAAACTATCCATCCCCTAAATATAACCATATGTTGATCATACCAGCCATAACCATATCGAGCATACAAATCAAAAAATATATATTAAATCCTCATTTATAGAATACCCCATTTAGCCTTAATATAGATAACTATGAGAACTATTTTTATCAAAATTTCTTAGGAATAAGCATATAAAACATTTAGTCTTCCATATCTACTAGACTATTTTCTCCTTGGCTTTCCTCTGAGTCATGAACTTCCAACACCCGAATCCTCTTCCTCCCAGAAAGCCTCTTCATTTGATCCTCTAAAGTAACACCTGCACCTTCTACCTTTGTAATTCCAAATCCACAAAAGATCTTTTCCTCATACCCTTCTCTAGCAACATCTTTCCTCTAGAATCTGTGTGTGCCTGAGAAGCAACTTGCAGCTTACCTAGATTCAGGTTTTGTTTGAATAGAACACAAGCATGAGACTTTAAAAATTAATTGTAAAATACTTTTTTTTTATGGCCACTTCCATTCTAGAGCAGAAATAATTACAATTCTTTTGTAATTCCTTTAGAAGGATTCTATCATTATAAAGCTGGAGACCCATTTTCATTGCTTTATAAATCTCTTAAAAACCATGGAATTGTTTAAGCAATTTATGAGAAAAAAAACCTCCTACCAACCCTTTCCCTTTAAAAACATTATATCCCTGGGTTGTTATCAACAACACATTTCCCTGAATAAATTGAAACTTAACATACCTCTGGGCTATGCCTTCCAGTTCCTTAAAAGATTGAATAATATCTAGTAAATTTGAGAAGAATATTGAAAACACCTGATATAGAAGAAAAACTCACCACATAGTAGGATTAATGACCTCCATCCCAATTACAGTTTGAATGCTCTCTGCAACCATAGGATACTCCATACTAAAGATTATTGCAAGATCCTCTATCAAAAAATATTTGAAGGGATTGTCCCATCTATACACCTGCATATAGAAATAAAGGTTCCATGGTTGAAACTCCATTTATCAAACACCCTAGCTATCTATGAATCTGCTTCACCACCTCCCAAAGCTGCCACAAATCCACCTTACCCAAACTCTTAACAAAAGAACTACACTTGCTTTGTTTTACCAACAACACCAAGTCTTACAAACATGTGTATCTAGGACAACAAACCTATCTAACAAGCATGTTTGAAAAGAAAACCAACCATCACTTTCAATACATATTAATAATGCATACTGAAATGATGGTTAGTGAAGGTAGCTGAGCACGATGGAGGATATGTTCACACTTTCCAATTTGCATCCCTTCAATTAAAAAAGTGCATCTCCTTCTATTGTTTCACTTATTTTATATTGTTAAGGGTTTAAAGATTAATACATTTTTTAATATTAATAAGGGCTTGAAGGTTTTAATGTATGACTGATCACCCCCACTCTCTCAGTTTTCTTGTGTGTCTAACAATCTTGGATTTTCTTCATGTCCATGACTTGAACATCTTTGATAAATATCACTTAAGCTTCCTACCTTTCTTGTTGGAATTATTCTTGAATTTTGACTTTCACTTGTGAAACATAGAAAAATAGGTTAGAAGGGAAAGAAAAAATGATTTCCCAAAATGGTGCACCTATTTCTCTATTTTCATTTAAAATATGTAATATAAGAAGACAAATTTTAAACCTAATAGAACTAGTTATCAAAATACAGATATAGAAAGGTGAGAATGTTATGTACCTATCATCAAATCTACCTTTTTAGGGCTCACTAAGTACTCATTCACCCTATGGAAAATGAGTCCTCACTAGGGCTCTTGAAAAATGATTCTTGGGTTCTGATCTTCTATGTCTACTCTCCTAGATTTCAAAGCTGTGGGTTTGGAAAGCCAAAAATAAATCCTATAGATCAGTTTATGTGAATTGAGAACTTTTCTTGCACCTTGATAACTTTGCAACTTTCTTATATTTTTCTCTTCAATAAATCTTCAACCTAAAATCTACAAAAACACATCAAAGAGAGAAAAAAAATGTTTGTTAGGGAATAGGGGTTTACCTTGGTAAAACCCAATTTTGGTAATTAAACCTTGTAATAAAATGAATAGCATGAAACATGAAATCGAAAGAATGATAAAGGAACAATGATATTCCACACCTCACCACACTTTTGTTTGAACCTAGGGATGTAAATATGAAACTTAGAGTGTAATGGCCTCCATGGATGTGGCTCTTGATCATGAAACTTGATGTAAAATGATGTCCTCAAATTCTTGAAGTGATCTTGAACTCTACATCAACATGTTAGCTCAACAACATGCATGGATTTGACATGATAATGGATCCTTGATTACTACAATAAAACTTTCATAATCTACTCTTGAATGCCATGATAATGCTCTTCAAGTTCTCACTTTACTATATGGATTCTCTCATCAATATTGCTAGGATAAAATTATTAGGAGAAATTAGTGAAATGACCTCTTATTTATACTTATCTTAACATGTATTCCTGAAATTCAAATATCACACACCAACATTGAATTATGAATTTGAAATCACTAAAATATTGTCATAAACATGTTTTAAAGGGGGCCCCTAGGTCTAAGTGAGGACCCATTCTTTATAGGGTGAATGGGTCCTAGGATACTTACCTAGGAAACACTATGTTTAACATTGAACTTTGTGCCAAAATAGGGTCCTAAAACTAACTGGTGACCCATTCACCTTATGGAAAATGGGTCATAGGTCACTTTCCTAGGACTCACATCCATTAATGTTGAATTAGTCAAGCTTGGATTTGAATTTAAGGGGCCAATTAAGGCACAATTAAGTCCATTTTAATTAAAAGGGACCAAAACTTAGTGTGAATATGTAAAACACGTTATAACACTAAATTAAGGCATCAATAAGCTCATTTTATTATTTTTTCCCAAACCAAGTGAGGAAAAAGGATACTTTTTCTATCACTACAACTTGAAACTTAAGAGCTAGATAAGGAGCTACTTGGTGTATTTATAGTGTTAAAATTGAAGTATTAGTGGGTAGATCATAATCAATATCATCAATAATACCACCATTTGAAATAGATTTTGACTTCTCAATATGGCCTTTTTATGACCATAAACACCCCCTTCATTAAAAATCACATCTCTAGACATGAAAATTCTATTAGTGCGAATATCAATGTTAAAGAATAATTCTATAATTCACATATAATCATTGTGAAAAATGAAAAATTATAGAAAAGTTGTCAAGAAAAAGGCTAAAGAAAAAAACTAAAAATTTTTGAAGATGATTGATGTGTCATATTTTTTTGCAAATGTGCTTCATTGATTATCAAATGTTTCAATGCAAAAAAAATTATATTTTTTCTTTTTGATTACTTTAATTTATTCTAAAAGTATTTTAAATTGGGAAAGTATTTTTTTCATCTAGCATTTATTTGAAATATATTAGCCAAAAGGATTGAGAATCATTGTGTTAAATTGATGAAATTTAGTATCTAATTATGGTTCGTTAAGAGGAGCTTGTCATGAGCTCTCTTGTGTCGCATGTTGGTTCCCAAATATGGAAATTGCTAAACTTGAAAAGTATTCCAAGCTTTATATTCAAGTTTAACAATGATTTGGCCCACGAATAGAATCAACCAAGACGGTTGGAATTCCCTGCACTTTAGGCTCTGCTACACCTAGGTGGGTATTACCTTGATCAACAATGAATATACACTCTTCATAATTTCTTGGTGATTATTAAGTAGATTATCTATTCATACAAGTTTAGAGGGTCTGATTGATCTTATTCTTCTTATTCCAATTATCCACTCTTTAATCTATTTCATACTGGTATGAGGGTGTGAAATAGACTACCTCTAAACTACTACTACTCCTATTGCAAAAAAATAAAATGATTTATAATATGGTACAAGGAATTATTCTAGAAATGAATTGATTAGTGCCTTGTTTGGGTAACAGAGTCAAAATTCAATTGCATGTATTTTCCCTTTCTGGTTACAAGTCAAATTACTTGGAATTTTTTTATTTATGCCTTGCATAAATGCACATAATTGTATCCACCAAGCTCTTATTATTTATCCAAATGATTTTCCAAAGTTACTATGATTTACTTTAGAAAATTTAATCGTTCCTTGAAGGAATCAATTAAATCTATCACACAAAATATAACAAATTTGTTTTGATAAACAATCATATCCTTGATATATTGGTTTAAACAAGAGAGAAAAACCAAATTGGAGACAACAAGATAACCTTAATCAATGCTATCCAACAAATAATTGACAACTAGAAATTTAACACCGGAGAAAATTGCTTCTTTATTAATGTTCTCAATTATAGGCCTTCACAATGTCATTATCCCAAAAACAAACTCTAGAACCTAACCCATAATCTTGGTTTACTTCTTATAAGAATGAAGGAAGCACAAGCTTTAGACTGTTCGCATTCTACAAAATGATTTTCAACTTCTGAACCATTGGTACGAAATTCTGAAATATTCATTCATCACAAATTTGGCCAATAAAACACCTATTGCTTGTAAAATATTAAATTTCATATCCTTCTCATGACCAATGAATTATTCCTTTTACATTATCAAATTCTAGAAAAATATGTTATGCAAATCAATTTATCAAACAAAAAACTTGTGATTACATTCCCCAATATGTCAATGTTCCTCCATCAAAGTTATCACTGCCCTGCACAAACAAGAATTAACCCTTGCAGGGACGTGGGGTACCATTCATGACAGATTCATTAACTACCACCGTCCCACATTGCATTCATCAGGCTCTCTTTGTCCTGCTACGGTGACGTAGGGGAACGTCATCGGCATATCAACATGACATGTATTATGATCTTTCCAAAACCCTTGTCTTCCATCGACAATGTATTGCTCTTTCTTGTCCATCGAGTGTTTGAAGAGATAATGAGATGGGTCTCTTTGACACCGTTCACTATCTTTAACATGTTGTAACCCACCAATAATGCTCTTCAGTGGACCATTGAAGGGACCCCAAAGCAAGTCTCTTTGACATGGTAAATTCACCCCGGCGCTAGTCCATGCTGCTTCAAATGTGCAATATGGTACATCTATGAACCTACATGAATGATGACTATGAAGAATAAAACACTAACAGGGAAATGTTAGAATGTGTTCGATTATTGACCCAGGGTTAACAATTTAAGGTAAGCCTATATAGATTTTGAAAATTGACTCAAGGTACATTTGGATTACCAAAGGAATATATGACAAGTTTGGCATTTGAATGAAATTTTTAGTGTTAGTCAGATCTAAAATGGGTTTACAAGGTGAACTCAATCATGGAATCTAGGTATTCTACACAGCTAGACTTACACATATTGGGTTTATAGCTTATCAGGATGGTGAATCTACACAAAAATGCAGAGGTTCTAACAATGGATTTGGTTGGGGATGAATGGCTACCAATACATTACAAGAATCTATATCTTTGGTTAATCAGAGTAAAACACAAAAATAGACAAAAAAAAAAAACCAAAACTAGGGAAATCCTAAACTACTGTGCATGGAAAAAAACTTGTTTAAGAAAAGAAGTGTTTCAAAAATTATCCATGCACTGGAAATTCTTCATTTTCACTCACCATGTTCTACAAGTAATATGAATCTTCACCACATTTTCCAACAATGACAAATGGTCCCAACCGAAGAGCCTCTAACTTTCAATGTTTTCCTTTGTCTTGAATCTAAACATTCCACATAAGAACCATATAATGAAGTTGAAATTTTTGATCATTAGCCCTCTTATCAAAACGATACTTCATCTACACCTACATTTTTTCATTTTTGTTTTGTGCCTGATTTCTAATTTCATCCAACTCTGCTAATTGCTCCATTCTTTCTTCCATTGGTTCTGGCACATCGAAATCCTCTTGCAATATGAACTTATAAAAAGATAAAATATTATGCATTGGAATTCTTTCTTGAGCTCCATAGACTAACTCAAAAGGTGATTTACCAGTAGCCTTTTTTATAGTGATTATATCTTCCCACACAACTAGATTGAACTTTGAATCCCATGCCCTTTTGTTATTTTCAGGCATCCTTTTGATTATCTTCATGATGCTCTTGTTACTAGACTCTACTTGACTATTAGCTTGGGGATGATACAGAGAGCCATATGATATAATTATTCCATAAGACTCACAAAATTTCTTGAATTCATCAGATCTAAAACATATACCATTGTTTATGACAATTCTTACAGGAACTCCAAATATGATGATGATATTTTCCACCAAGAAATTTATAACCACTTTACTAGTATCTTCTTCTATTGGAACTACTTCAACCCATTTAGTAAAATAATCAATGGCAATAAAAATCCATCTAAGCCCACCACTTGACTTATGTACTATCTCTCCTATAAAATCAATACCTCATTGATGAAAAAGAGCATCAACTTTCATAGGTATTAGAGGCAAAGCTCCTTGATACTTAAATTTACCAAAAAAAAATTGGGATGCTTCACATTTCCTCACATGTCTATGAGCATCAACAAAAATAACCTACTCTTAATATCTTATGTGGAGTGGTTTTAGCTAAAAAAATGTCCACCACATATATCGACATGCATCTCCTTTAGAATTATTTTGTTTTATCCCTAATCTCGACAAAAAAGTAGGACACCATCTTTATATTTATAGAGAAAATCACCATTCACAAACACATACCTTGATGCTTGCATCTTTAGTGTCCTTTTCTAATTTTCATTCAATCCATTTGGGCATTTCATGTGTCTAAGATAGTGAACTATATTAGTATACCAAGGTTTATTTTAGATACTAGATGCCATACCTTCTTCTTGTTCAACACCACATACTTGTACAACCTCTAAATTAGATTCAACCATTAATTTGTCCAACCCTTGTCCTCTTACAAGCTTGGTGATTTGGATATTGATATTAAATTCTTGGATTCTATTTATCCATCTGCACCTTCTTCCTATAGCATCTATTTGGGTGAGGACATCCTTGACTGGTACATTTGGTACATAGGTAGTCACTTGTGTTCCCACCAAGTAAGATTTGAATGTTTTTACTACCTTCACAAGAACATAAGCTTGTTTCTTAGTAGAATCATATTTCAATTCAACTCCTTGAAGTGATTTACTGAAAAATGAGATTGGTTGTTCATGCCCTTCTTCATTATTCTATAACACGACACTACCAACAGTATGGAAAGAGGCAAAACAAAAAATTTGGAATGGATTACCAAAGTCAAGATATTTCGGAATGGGAGCCTCTTTAATTTCCCTTTTGATTGACAAAAATGCCTCAATAGCTGTTGATGTCTAGTCAAATTTTTATCCCTTTTTCAACATTCTTGCAATTGGCTTCAGAATTACAGCAAAGTTAGAAATAAATCTTCTGACAAAATAATTCTATCCAAAAAATGATTGCATAGATTTCACCCTGTTGGGGATAGGAATTATATCAATTGCTGAAACCCTCTTTGGATCTATTCATATACCTTCTTTAGAGACTATATGCCCAAGTAGCTTACCTTCAATCACAACAAACTGGCATTTCTTAGGGTTCAGACATACACCATATTCGAGTGCCTTTATGAATATCCTTTCCAAATGCATGTCATGATCCTCTACTTTCTTTGAGTATGTTGTCAAGTCATCTTGATATATAACCATGATGTTATTGATCAATTTTAAAAAAGCTACATCCATAGCTCTTTGGAATGTGGCACCCACATTCATGAGACCAAAACACATCCTTCCATACACATAGGTACTGCAAGGTGTAGTAAAGATAGTTTTTTATTGCTTTGATTCCTTGACCTTAACTTGATTATAATTAGAGAACCCATCCATCATGGAAATAAATTCACATCCTATTACGCTTTGTAAGATATCCTCCATATTTGGTAGTGGATAGTTATCTTTCAATGATGCAATATTTAAATTACGAAAAATCCACACACAACCTTATATCACCATTTTTCTTTCTGATAGGTACCAAATTTGAAACCCAAGAAGAATGCCTAATAGGCTTGATTATACGACTTTCTCTGAGCTTCATCAGTTTTTCTTGCATTTCTGGTCATAACAAAAGATTAATAGGTATTTGTCTTTGTCTAAATAGTTTAGCATTGGGTTTTAGAGGGGTCTCATGTTGAAACATGTCTTCTCTATAGGATTTCAATAAGACCATGCGAACACATGTTTGTATTTCCTTAGTAGACTTATAAGTATTTCTCTAAATTTTGAACTAATTTTCTTATTAATATACACTTTCTTTGGAGGATAATTAGTACCAAGATTCACTTCCTCAAGATCATCCTGATGAACTAGTGTCTGCTTCAAGGTTGAACTATCGTTTCCATAAAAAAATAATTCCAAAGCCACAAGACCTTTCAATTTTATTTTGTTTTTTAACTGTACAAATTCCTGACCAAAAATAGTGTCCTTACTATCAACGTTCTCAACAAAAGCATTAAATTCTCTCTTGCAACTCATATTTGTCTACACATTGAAGAAAATTTATTAAATCCTTATCATCATCAAACAATTTCCAACTATATTAAACATTGTCAGGAATGTAAGGTATGGTCTTGAATTCTATCTCTTAAACACAAGCCAATGTAATGCCATCCCTTTTTAAAGAAATATTTGCAAGAAAATCAATAATCAGATTCTTAGACCTATCTACCCAGTCTATCGAGAATGAATCAAAGCATTTAATTTTATCCCACACTACTTGCTTATATTTCTTGAGCCTTTTATTCTTTGTGGCATATTTAGATCTTACCTGTGATATAACCAACTTGAAATCTCCATATACAGCTAACAACTTGATTCCATTTTTTAGAACAAAATTCAAGCCCAATAGAAATGCTTCATATTTTTCTATATTATTAGTACATTCAAATGAAAAAAAAAGGGGATACTTGAAAGTGTTACCACTAGGTGCAATGAAAAATACACCAGATCCATTTCCTTCCTTACTATAGGCTCCATCAAAATGCATTTTCAATTTTTTTTTTTTATCCAAGTACACTATATTGCCAATGGAATAACTATTTTATAATTAAGGTTGTGATCATTCCACCCTAAAACTTCTCAATTCCACATCACAAAAGTAGTTCATTAGATTGGGTTCATTTTTTCTACCATATGCTCAGATCTTTGTTCATTGTACAATTTTACCTCTCTACCCTTCACGGGTATGGTTGGATATGATAGACCCAACTGAAACAATCCATTATCTTGACAATAGCTTGCCATAATATGGAGGAACATCAACCACAGTAATATCATTCTGATATATAGCTTTAGGACAATCCACCAACTTTATTTCCACATCCTTCATTATAACAATGAAACAATGATAGGGATTGATCTATTATCCATGGCATAACACTTTCGATATGTAGATTCAACCCATAAACCAAGCTCCTTCATTATTGGCATAAGAATAAAATTTATTGTTGCTCCTTAATCTATCATATAGTTCTTTACCATCTTATTATTAATCAACAAAATGGTATAGAAAGGATCCACTTGAGATGGAATCTTTGTCAAAGTATTTCCCAAGTAAATATTAGGAGTCTTCATGTCCTTTCCTTCAACTTCATTTACTTTCCTCTTATTCTTTTCAAATTCATTCTTACCCTTATCAATCTTATTTAGCATATTTTCAATCAACTTCATAGAACTATTTCTATACTCACTGATTTTCATTAATTCCATCAATGGAACTAATAACTTGATTTGAGAAAAAGCTTGAGTTATATCAAAAGAGGGCATACCTATCAGAGGTTTAGTTTTACTCACTTCTACTTTAGAAAATTTCTTCTCTCCCATTAATTGCTACTTAAGATCACTCCTTGTTTCATTTTTATCAGGCTTTTCTTTATCTTGAGGAACACGATTTTTAGCTAGCCTTTGTGTATTCCTATTTTCATCATCATCTCAAGATTATGAGGCCATCTTCTTATTAGCTAGTTGTTTATTCCTTAATGAATTCCTAGTTATACCTTGATTAGTATTAATAGTCCTACCTCTAAGGTTATAGTTACTTCTAGCTTGTGCTACAACAACAATTGTATGCATCTTTATTTCCTCATCATTAGGTCTTCTTTCTTCCTCATATGGATTGAATGCCGACATATTTACAATATGATCACCCCTATCCTAATCATATGGCATCTCATCTTCTTGAGTTGATTGTGTAACCAAACAATGATCATGGGAATGACAAAAATTTCATGGCATCCACCATGGAGTATCCTCTACCATATTCACCCCATGTCTCTTCAATTCGTCAGGTGTGTCTCTATGAAAATTTTGGTTTCGATCTTCAACCGCAAGATTTTCATCCTTCTAATTAGCTCTATAGGGCATATCATGTAACCTTGGTCTTTCATTCCTATGAAAATTGGACTTATCATAAGATACTCCATTTTCATTCCTAGCCACCTTAAATGATAAATAATTTACAACATTCCAAACCTTTCCTAGCTTTTCCTCCTCTTTTGGTTGTCAATTTTGATGAGCATTAGGGTTTTTTTGTAGTTTGACTTCATATCTTCTACCAATTTTACCTACAATATTTCTATTATTTTCTATATTCAAAATAGCTTTGAACGCTTTAGTCAAAACTAGAGGATTTCTTGTTCTGAGTTCATATCCTATTTTTGCGTCAAAAGCATTCAAATAGACAACCAAGCACAGAGGATCTATTGGTTTCAAATGATGTGGAATTTTGTTAAACAATTTCATAAACCTAGTATTGTAATCTACCACTCATTCATTATAATTTTTTTGGATATTTCTTAACTCATGTAAAGTAAATTTTGGATTAGAGTCACCACTATATTATTCTTTAAATATTTTTTTGAATTCAGACTGAGATCTAATTGAGGCATCGGGAAAGTTTCTATACCAATCTCTTACATCATCAACTAATGACTGCATGAACAATTTCATATAAAAATCATGTTTCACGTCAAAATTATCCATGATAGTTTCAATTTCTATTATATGATCTTCTATTGAATTAACATTATTACTAGAAAATTTAGGGATTTCCTTTCTTATGTTATTATCAATATCATTTGGATATCCCTGTATGCTAAAAAAGTTGAGCTAACTATACTTATCCACATTCATTGGTCCTCTTGCAAATGCATTTTTCCCTTGATGAGGCTGATACTGTTGGTGTTGAAGTCCATGTTGTTGAGGTTGAAGATAAAGTCCTTGTTGTACATTATGATCAGCCCCTCCAAGATTATACATGTTTCCTTGTTGATTTTGATTTAGAACGTGATGATAATGCTGATATTTCCCTAGATATTGATTATATCCTTGACTACGAACTCTTAATCCTCCTTGGACATAGGGAATGCGATAAGAATTTCCTTGAGAAACCATTGGAGCACTCACTTCATTTAATATTTGTGGTGCTGAAACATTCTACTAAATATTTTGATGGGGATGCACATTTCCTTGCTCATTTTGATAGGGATTTTGATGTGTTGTAGGTTGGGAGGCTATATGAGTAGTCGATGGATTTGGATTATGTGGTGGAAGGACATTTTGTCTAGTTTGGTTGGCATTGCTGGAACATCCCAGATTTATTATTTTACTATGAGACGTGTTTGAACTCTTGGAACCACTTGTATTTTGGTTGCAAGGGGGTTTGGGTTGCAATATACTAGAGGACAATTGAATGTGCAATTATATTATTTTTTGAGCCATTTCATGTTTTTTCTTTATTAATTCAAGCTTTTGAAGCTCCTCAACCATCTAGTCTAAATCTTGTTTCACCTCTTGACAAGTTGGTTCTTTATAATTATTCATAGAAGGGCCCTGATGAGATGTTTCTATATATTGTTGTGCCATCCTACAATCATATTCTCCCTATGCTTTAGCTTGCTATTCATCTGCAAAGGCATATAATTCATTCAGTTTTTTAGGATCGAGCTGAAAGGCCATAACAAATTTTTATTTTTCATTGTTTTGGAATTTTGATCCATGCAAAGGACTATCGTTTACATTGAATTTTTGTTTTGATGCGTTCCCTTGTTCATTGTATGTATTACTATACATTTTTTTAGTATGAGGTTGATTTGATTTGCCCCCCCCTTTTTGAGAATTGGTCTTTGAATTCAGACAAGACCGTGCACCACTTTTTTTGCCCATTTTTTGTTGTCTTTCTTTTGACTTCCTTCATGCAAGTATCTCCATCCATTCATCTTGGGTGAAATTTTAATGATTTTATCTCTAAATTCCAATATTTTTGATTTGATGTTCAACTGATCACTCATACAAAACTTCTCAGTGATTTTGACCAGAGTCACCACCTCCTCAAAAAAGAGGAAAATATTAAAATAGTCTCTTAGTCTTCTAGAGATCTAGGATGAGATTTAGGCTCTTTTATTACTACAAGAATATCCACAGTAGAGTCTCCAATATGGTTCCCAAATTTGAATATTTCTAAACTCTAAAACTATTCCAAGCTTTATGTTCAAGTTTAACAATGATCTGGCCAATGAATGAAATCAACCAAGATGGCTGGAATTTCCTACACTTTAGGCTCTGCAACTCCTAGGTGGATATTACCTTGATAACCAATGAATATACACTCTCTAAAAATTTCTTGGTGATGATCTAGAAAATTATCTCTTCATACAAGTTTAGAGGGTTTTTTTAATCTTATTCTTCTTATTTGAATTATCCACTCTTTAATCTATTTCATACTAGCAGGAGGGTGTGAAATAGACTAACTCTAAACTAATCCTACTCCTACTATAGAAAAACAAAAATTTATTTACAATATGGTACAAGGAATTATTCTAGAAATTAATTTATCAATGCCTTTTCTAGGTAATAGAGTCAAAATTCAATTGTATGTGTTCTTCCTTTGTAGTTACAAGTCAAATTACTTGGCACTATTTTGTTTATGCCCTGCATAAATGTGCAGAATTGTAGCTACCAGGCTCTTCTTATTTATCCAAATTATTTTCCAAAGTTACTATGATTTACTTAACAAAATTTAATCCTTATTTGAAGGAACTAATGAAATCAATCACACAAAAACAACAAATGTGTTTTAATAAACCAAGCGTATCCTTGATATATTGGTTTAAACAACAAAGAAAAACCAAATTGGAGATAGGAAGATAACCTTCATCAATGTTATCTGAAAAGTATTTGAAAACCAAAAATTTAACACTAGAGAAAGAGGCTTCTTTATTAAAGTTCTCAATCATAAGGCTTCACAATGTCATTATCCTAGAAAAAAATCTAGAACTTAACCCACGATTTGTGTTTCCTTCATATAAGAATGAAAGAAGCACAAGCTTTAGACCATTCAAATTCTACAAAGTGATTTTAAAATTCCCAACCATTGGTATGACATTTTGCAATATTCATTGATCATGAATTAGGCCAATAAAAAACCCACTTCTTGTAAAATATTAAATTTCAATCTCCCACTCATGGGCAATGAAATATTCCTTTTACATTATCAAATAATGGAAAAATATTTTATGCAAATCAATTTATCAAATAAAAATATCGTGATTATATTCCACAATATGTTAATGTGCCTCCTTCAAGGTTACCACTGCCCTGCACATAAAAGAATAATGGACTGAGGGTTAATAATTTAAGGTAAACCTATACACATTTTGACAATTGAATCAAGGTATATGTGGATTACCAAAGGTATATATGACAAGTTTGGGATTTGAATAAAATTTTGAATGTCAGTCAAATCTAAAATGGGTTTACAAGGTGAACTCAATCGTGGAACCTAGGTATTCTACATAGGTGGACTTACACATACTAGGTTCATAGCTTATCAAGATAGTGAATTTACACAAAATGTGGAGTTTCTAACATGACCTTCATGACTATTTTGTAGTGGGTATAAGCCCTACCCATCTTTATATTTATCAAGAATCATTGGATAAATCATCATATGTTGATCAATATGTTACTTTCATCCACCATTTTAAGTATAATAAAATTCATTAGGGTTTAAATATTAATAAGGGTGTAGTGACAAAAAATGTATCCCTTTTTCTCACTCTTTTGGAATAATTAATAAATGAGCCTAAGTGATTCTTTAATTTAGTGTTGTAATTTGTTTACACATTCACATTAAGTTTTGGGCCCTCTTGATTAAAATGGACCTTATAGTGCCTTAATTATCCCCTTAATTTCAAATCCAAGCCTAATTAAATGCAATTTCTAAGGGATAAAGCTCAACATTCATTAATGATATTTAACCACTTAGTTTTACAAGGTTTGAGTCTCAAGATAGTGACCTGGGACCCATTCACCCATGGGTGAATGGGTCCTCACTATGTCCTAGGACCCCCTTTATGAATAATATTTCATTTCCCTCGAAAAAAGTCCTAGTTGAGTGTACTGGGACACATTCACCCAAGGCGGAGAATGGATCCTCCTTAACTTAGGACACCCCTTTTGGGGTGTGTTTGGGAAAGATTTTAGTAAATTCAAATCCTAGATCTATATTTCGGCTTGTGAATTTTCAATTTTGGAGGTTAATCTTAAGTTATGTATAAAGAAGAGGTATGTTCATGTAGTTTCTCCTAGGAATTTAATTCTAATATCCTAGAGTTTACAAGAGCATTTCAAGAGAATCATAAAGGCATTCAAGGGTAGATTATTGAAGTTTATTGTAGTAATCAAGATTCATTATCACATCAAAGGCATGCATGTTGAATGAGCTAACATGATGATTTATCATTGAAGATCTAATCAAGTCTTGAAGGCAATATCTTCTATCAAAACCAAGATCAAGGATCTCATCCATGAAGTCTACATGTTAATTTGCGAATTTACATTCCAAGGTTTCCATTAAAGGTTTGGTGAGGTGTTGCATATTGTTATTACTTAACCAATCCTTCATGTTATTTCATTATTTCATTAAAAAGGGTTTTTGGATTGCATTTTTGCATTCTTCAATTTTAAAAATACAAAAAAATTAGTACTTTTGCTTGTCATTTTAACTACATTGCACTATACCATCTTGGATTTGAATTTTTTTTCTTCAGAAAGTGTCATATAGGTCATCATTTTTCCTTCATTTCACTTGCATTTAGACAAAAAATTATGGAAAATTTTGCCACTAAAGTTACAATTTGAAACCAGGCATGCAGAGAAAACATAAAACAACTCAAAAATTGTATTTTCACTTTTTCAAAACCTTGATTTGGGACCCATTCGATCAGGGGTGAATGAGTTCATGTGCAAATATTTTAGGTAATTTTTTGGATGCTTTTTAAGTATTTGATTTGCATTTTTGTTGCTACTACTAGGACCCATTCGCCATTGGGCCAATGAGTCTTTGGAGGCCTACAAAAACCAACTTTTTTGAGCTTTCTAGTGGTTTTCTACAGTTTCTAGGCCTACTGGTAACCTATAGTATCAGTCCGAAAAATTTCCAAATTTCATATTTTATGCATATAGGTCTAAACAACCATTTAGTGTATTCATTTTAAGTCATTTCAAAATAATTATATTTTTACGACATTTTTTTGCATTTTTGATGCATTGCATAAGTTAGTATCTTTCCTTTCTATGTATGCCAAGAAGAAGCTCATTAACAAGCATGATAGTCATCATTCCAATATCTTTTCCTAGTTATGAGATTCTCTTAGTGCAAGAGAGTGAAAGTGTTGACACATTCCTTAATTCCACACCCCTTAATATATCTCCCTCTTGTGGGTATGATGTGATAGAGGAATATGTAAGCATAGCAAATCATGATAATCTTAGTTTCTCTTCTCCTAATACCTCTCCTACTTGTGATGAAGATATTTTGGTGTTAGAAAATATACCCATTGAGAATCATGACAATTTCGAAATCTCCTCTTCTATAAACTCTCCTACTATAGAAGATATTATGACACAAGAAGATGATATCATAGACACATTTATTAACATCACTCTACCTAGTCTACATTAATATCCCAAGACCTCTCCTACTTGTGAGAATGTTTTAGTGAAAAATAACACAATTGTGAGCAATCATGACAATCACATTATTCACGAGGAAAATATGTTGGCATTAGATGGTCGAGTATTTAAGACCTGTGACAATCTTATTTACTTTTTATTCGCTATTTTGGACAACATTATTGAACAAGAGAATGTCATAATTAATCAATAAGAAAATACAACCATTGATAACTCTCTTACTTGTGATGAATTCATTTTAAAAGAACCAAATTTTGAATGTCATCAACATCTAGTTTGTTGCTCTCCTAAAAACTCTCCTATTGGGGAAGATACCATAATGAAAGAAAATGACAATAATAGTGATGTGGCTTCCTTAGATTGATGAGGGTGCAACCCGAGACATAGAAAATCACTCGGAAAACTGAGATCCTTATTATTGTCAAAAATGAAAATCTTACATGCAGAGGATCTCAAATCCTCGAGTTCTGTAATACATGCAAATTATAGAAAGAAACTACAGAAATTCCCCTATTCGCAGCATGCGATCTTCTTTTCCCAAAAACTACTACAAAAATCAGAAAACTACCACATAAATAGCCCCATTTCCTCCTTTTGGAGCCAAAAACAACATTCTAATTATCCACAAACTTCTAGAAGCCCTAACTCAAGATCTAACTGTCGGATCTTCAATGATAATACCTTTTCGAAAAGGTCTTGCGAAAATGAAGTGCCGGAAAGTGGGGCCTAAAAGCTAACCACTTTTGTTTTCCGCCAATTTTCGGGCCCATCTAGAGCCTTTAAGTCCCTCAAAATTAGCTCCGTAGATTTTGTAGGGCAAAAAGCAGAAACTGAAATTTGAATAACTTTTGAACCAGGAATGATCTTCGCCTGATTCTTTCACCAAAGTGTTTATTATTCTGTCCTGAAGCTTCCCTTAAATTTTTGTCTCCTCACGCCTTCAAAATAAAACCTGCTAAAAATAGCAATTGAGCAGCAAAGCAGTTCTGAACGCTGGGAATTCTTCTTCGACGAAAAGGGTATCCAGAATTGAAAAAAAAAACATATACAAAAATCTAAATGAAAGTAAATATATTTTTTGGGTGATGTAGGATTTCCCTTACACCACTGGATGCTCCTACATCAGACACCCAGGGTAATTTGAAAAGTGACCTCGTCACTTCTCAGATGGTTGAGGAAAACCCAAACGGTCAACCTCTACCTTAGACAACTAAGATGAATCTTCCACAGGCCTTCCTCTCCACTTCACCAAATATTCTTCATACTGCTTGTTTCTGGTACTCCTTCCCACACGACTATCCAAGATTTCTTCGATCTCCTCCTTTTCTAAAGTAGGTGTTGGAATACCACACTATTCCATTGCTGGTACTTCCTCTATGCCACTCTCATGATATTCTATCAAATCTGCAATGTTGAACATAGGGGAAATGTTGAATCCATCTGGCAACTCTACCTCATATGCATTCCCTGAATCACGCCTCTTCAAAATTTTACAGGGACCGAACTTCTTCATCTTCAATTTGTTATAGGTTCCTACTGAAAACCTTTCTTTCCTCAAGTGGACCATCGCTTCATCACCAATCTGAAATTCCTTATACCTCCTCTTTTGATTTTCCTTAGCCTTATACTGCACATTCATCTTGTTAATGTGTTGTTTTACCTTCTCATGTATATTCTTGATGTGTTCTACAAATTCTTCAGCTTCAACACTTGTCTTCTTCTCTTGGTCCATCTTTCTCAATTCTGGAGCGGTCTTAGGACTACTTCCATACACAATCTGGAATGGTGATCTACCAGTGCTTCTATTGATAGAATTGTTGTAAGAAAATTTTTCCTGGGGGAAGATCAAGTCCCATCCCTTTGGTTTATCTCCTACCAAGCATCTCAGTAGGTTACCTAGACTTCTGTTCACAACCTCAGTCTGCCCATCAGTCTGCAGATGGTGTGCAGAACTAAACTTCAACTCTGTTTTCAACTTCTTCCACAAGGTCCTCCAAAAGTATCCAACAAATTTGGTGTCACAATCTGAGACTATACTCTTTGGTAGACCATGTAGCCTCACCACCTCTCTGAAGAACAAGTCAGCAATGTGTACTGCATCATGGGTCTTCTGGCATTGGATGAAATGTGCCATCTTTGAAAACCTGTCAACTACCACAAATACTAAATCATTCCCTCTTTGTGTCCTTGGCAAACCAAGAACAAATTCCATACTTACATCCTCCCACGGCCTCTCTGGTATAGGTAAGGGCTGATACAACCCGGTATTCTGACTCACTCCTTTAGCCATTTGACATACCCTACAACTCTGCACAAACTTCTTCACGTCTTGTGACAACTGAGGACAATAATAATGCTCACTGATAATGGAAATGGTCTTATGTCGACCAAAATGTCCTGCCATTCCTCCACTGTGTTTCTCTTTTATCAGGTTCTCCCTCATGGAACTCCTCGACTTCCCTTAAACAACATGCCTTCTTGAATTATGAAATCCAGCCACTTTGTCCTATCAACTGTAACAGGTTCCTTGCAAGCTTTCCAAGCCTCTGCAAAATCAGGATCTTTAAGATACAATGTCTTGAGTTCACTAAACCCAACCACCTCAATCTGCATTTCTATCAACAATGTATGCCTCCTACTTAAGGCATCTACAACCCTATTTGACTTCCCACTCCTATTTTTTAAAACAAATGTATAACTCTACAAAAATTCTACCCATTTCATATGCCTCTAATTTAATTTTCCTTGACTACTCAGATACTGCAATGCTTGATGATCAGTATACATAAAAAATTCCTTTGGCAACAAATAATGCCTCCATTTCTTTAATGCTTGAAATATTGCATAAAATTCCTGATCATATATAGAGTACTTTCTCTTTGCATCATTTAACTTTTCACTTAAATAGGCAATGGGGTTACCTTCCTGGCTTAATACTGCTCTAATGGCACAACCACTAGCATCACAATCCACCTGAAACACCTTATTGAAATCCGGGAGAGCCAAAATAGGTTGTTCTGTCACCTTTTGCTTCAATAGATCAAAACTCCTTGCTGCTCCAGTGCTCCACTTGAACTCTTTTCTATCACCTCTCATTGTTTCAGTTAGGGGTGCACAAATACTACTGAAGTTTCTAATAAAATTTCTATAAAAACTTGCCAAACCATGGAAAGATCTCACCTCAGTAGTAGTTCTTAGGGTAGGCCATTCCAGAATAGCCTTCACCTTCTCTGGGTCCATCTTGAGACCTTCTGTCTAGACAACAAACCCCAAGTACACTAACTCCTTCTTCACAAAACTACACTTCTTCAGATTAATCAGCAATTTCTCTTCTCTTAACTTCTCAAAGACTCCACCAATATGCATTATATGCTCATCTAGTGACTTACTGAATATCAAAATATCATCTAAATACACAATAACAAAGCTTCCTAGGAACTCTTTCAGTACCTCATTCATGAGCCGCATGAATGTGCTCGGTGCATTGGTTAGCCCAAAAGGCATGACTAACCACTCGTATAGGCCCTCTTTGGTCTTGAAGGTGGTCTTCCATTCATCTCCCTCTCGAATCTAGATCTGGTGATATCCACTCTTCAGATCAATCTTTGTGAAGTACTGAGCTCCACTCAAACAGTCCATTAGGTCATCCATCCTTGGTAGGGGAAATCTATACTTGATTGTTATCTTGTTTATGGCCTAAGAGTCTGTACACATCCTCCACTCCCCATCTTTCTTTGGTGCTAGTACTGTAGGTACTGCACATGGACTCAGACTCTCTCAAATCAAACCCTTTCTCAATAACTCCTCAACTTGTCTGTTCAACTCCTCATTTTCTGTAGGAGTCATTCTATGAGCTGCCTTATTCAGAAAATTGGCTCCTGGAATCAAGTCAATCTGATGACTGATCTTCCTCATTAGTGATAAACCCTCAGGTATATTATCAGAAACAATATCCTGAAACTCATTCAATAACCTATAAACTTCTACTAGAACCTTCTCACTACCCTCCTTATCCATTTTATGAATCAATGCATAACACACACGCTCATGTTTCATGCCTTCTAAAAATTTCCTTCCATCAACATAACAAATTCTAGCACTACTGGATACCTTTTCTTCGGCCTTCTTCAGGGGTTTCAACTTATGGCGGACTCCATCCTTCATCAGGGAATAAGTGTTTGCATGGCCATCATGTACAACTCGCCTGTCAAACTAACACGGCCTCCCTAGCAACATGTGACATGCATCCATAGGGATGATATCACAGAGTACCTCATCATGATAACTTCCAATCTTGAACTTCACCAGGCACTGCTCATTGACTAGAACTTTGTGGTCTTTTTGCAACCAGGCAATCTGATATGGATGTGGATTCCTTTCCCTCTTTAGCTTCAACTTTGTAACCATTTCTTCTGACACTAGATTATCAGTACTCCCACCATTAATAATGACATCACAACATTTTTCTTCACACTTGCACCTTGTGTGAAACAGATTCTTCCTCTGTTCTGGCTCCTTCTCTTCAGTCACCAGGGCTCTTCTACCACTAGGGATTCTCCCCTTTCAGCATCATCTAAATGCTCAGATTGAGCCTCCTCATCTACATGCGCAACCCTTGCATGACCTTCTAGCCTTTTGTCTGTCCTTCCTTGGTATTGTGGACATTCATAGGCTCAATGCCCTTCTTCACCACATCGGAAACAAGTTCCTCTAAAACCACCCCTTCCGGGTCCTTGCCCAAATCTTCCTCGTCATCTACCTCTTTGATCACCATGATTCTGATCCCGTGGGTAGTAGAATTTATCATTCCTGTAGCTTCAACTGGTACCCACATCTTCACTTTTCTTCTCATCCTCATTTTGGCTTCCAAAAGATCTTCCACTTTGACCTCCTCGTCTTTTTTGCTTACTATCAAATCTTTTGTTCAGCTTCTCTTCAACTCTCAGCAAAAATTGGTAAGCATCTTCAATGGTGGCCATTTTGACCAAGCTTAGCTCCTCTTGAATGCTCGACCGTAACCCATTAAGATAACAGGCTACCTTCTCCTTGTTGGCCTCTGCATGTCCCGTTCTGATGATTATCTTGTGAAAATCTTCTGTATATTCTTTCACAGATCTACTTCCTTGCTTCAACCCTTGCAATTTCTTCAATAGATCTAACTCATAGTCCATTGGCATGAACTGCTTCTTCAGTTTCTCCACCATGCGATCCCATCTAGTGATCTTTCCCTTTTCTCTCTTATTTCTTTCTAGTTAGACCTCTTTCCACTAGATACTGGCGTGGCCCTTCAGCTTCGTTTTTGCAAACTTAACCCGATCTGGGTCCTCTACTTCTTCATACTCGAAATACTCTTCCAACTCGTTGATCCAATCAATCAACTCTTCTGGGTTCAGACTACCAGAAAAATTGAGAACTTCTACTCTAGGTCTTTTTCTAATCTTCGAAATGGCCCTTATCAACCGCATTTGATCTTGATCAATAGCTTCTTCTTCCTCTTCTACATCTGAATCTTCTACCTCTTCTTCATCCTCACTTTCTTCTCCCCTTCTCGGGTTTACCCCTCTTCTTAACTCTCTTTGTAATGCATTAATTTGTCTCTGGAGGGCTCTGAAATCCTCAGCCGCTAATGGATCTCTTCCACCAGCATTTCTGGCACCACCTCGCCTACCACGCGCCACTCTTGGAGGCATCTTAAATATCTTGAACACACAACCACAGTCTTGGTGTGAACTGCCTCACGATCGACAATCTATCCACATGCTCAAGAAAACCAGCTCTGATACCACTTGATGAGGGTGCAATCCAAGACAGAAAATCACACGGAAAAATAAGATCCTTATTATTGTCAAAAATGAAAATCTTACATGCAGAGGATCTCAAATCCTCGAGTTCTGCAATACATGAAAATTATAGAAAGAAACTATAGAAATTCCCCTATTCGTAGCATGCGATCTTCTTTTCCCAAAGACTACTACAAAAATCAGAAAACTACCCCATAAATAGCCCCACTTCCTCCGTTTGGAGCCAAAAACAACATTCTAATTATCCACAAACTTCTGGAAGCCCTAACTCAAGATCTAACCGTCGGATCTTCAATGATAACACCTTTTCGGAAAGGTCTTGCAAAAATGAAGTGCCAAAAAGTGGGGACTAAAGGCTAACCATTTTCGTTTTCCACCAATTTTTGGGCCCATCCGGAGCCTTTAAGTCCCTCAAAATTAGCTCCGAAGATTTTGTAGGGCAAAAAGCAGAAACTGAAACTTGAATAACTTTTGAACCGGGAATGATCTTCACTTGATTCTTTCATCAAAGTGTTTATTATTCTATCCTGAAGCTTCCCTTAAATTTCTGTCTCCTCATGCCTTCAAAATCAAACCTGCTAAAAATAGCAGTCGAGCAGAAAAAGCAGAAAAGCAGTTCTGAAAGCTGGGAATTCTTCTTCGACGAAAAGGGTATCCAGAAATTTAAGAAAAAAACATATACAAAACTCTAAATGAAAGTAAATATATTTTTTGGGTGATGTAGGATTGCCCTTACACCACTGGATGCTCCTGCATCATAGATGAAGATGATGAAGTGGAATTAGACTCCCCTTCACTACTTAAGTGATCATAAAAATAAGGACTAGTCTTTCCAGGTTATGTGCATGTTAGATATCCCTTGAAGTGGACTCCTAATCCACTTCTTACCATGTATCCACCTTCACAACAACTACCAGTTCAAAATAAACCTATGCTTATCTTAGAACCACCTAAAAGGTAGCTTGATAATGATAATGTTTCACAGCAACTAAGTTACAATACCAATGCTCATACATATAGAACTAGGACCAATCAGAAACCAAGAAAAACAACTTAAAAACACCTCCTATTGCTTAACCCTATCTTTCCTAGTGCTCCTCATTTTTCTATACAAAGTGGAAAGGAGTATGATCTTGTTGAACAACTTAAGAATACTCCTAATAAGGTATCATTATGGGACCTCATTCAAGCCTCCCCTCATTATCATAACATGATTAAAAGTTATTTACAACAAGTTCCTACCCCTACTAATATGAAACCAAATGATGTAGTAGCCAAAATTCACGCTACACCTTTGATAAAATTAAACATTACCTTTCGTGAAGATGATTTTCCCTCCTTGGAAGTTCAAAAATGAAATGATGAATTCATGATAATAGCTTGTGTTAACCAAACCAGGATAAAAATAACCCTAGTTGGTAATGGTTTGACTCTTAACGTGTGTAGTGTGAACCTTTTTCCTAAAATTAAAGTGGATAACAGTGACATTGTCCTCAATTCTTTATCCATCTATGGGATTGATAACATAGGAAAACAACTGCTTGGTGTGATCACCTTACCTATCATAGTTGGAATAGTAGAATTACAACCTTCAGTTCACGTTATGCCTCATAATATATCTTACAATCCCCTCTTAGGGAGACCATGGATACATGAAATGTAAGCCATGTCATCAAACCTCCATCATGTCATGAATTATTTTTATAAAAAAAAATTTACATAATCAAGGTTGATCTTGAATGAGAAAGTTGTTTTCATATTGAGAAAGAAAAGAAAAATCCTTTGAAAATATTGACACCAACTATACTAGTGGAACTTGCACAAGAGAAAGACATCAAAAATCATATTGAAGTAGTCACGAATATAGTAGAAGATGAGTAGGGTTCCTTATATTTTACACCTACATTCATGGGAGAATAAAAGATCACAACAAAAGAGTTTCAAAAGGGAGAATAAAAATCAATTATATCAATGCAATATTTGAGAGAATCCACCTCAACCACTTTAGAAGAAGAAGCAAATTAAACAACAAATTTTTATGAAGTTAATAATGAGAAACCAATGAATCTGAAAGAAATGAAACAACTTTATGGAATATGTTATAAAATTATGAAACAACTTTGGTATAGCGGAAAAGGATGTGGTGCTAAAGAACAAGGTATTCATGTACCTATAGATCCTAACACACAAGAAACAACTTGTGGTCTTGGTTATTTCCCTTCAAAATAATTAAAAGCCTCAATAATCTTTCACTCAACATCAACACTCTTACAAATCACTCTTACAAAACACTCTCCCAAGAAAAATTTAACTTTGGTGCATCCTGAGCTAATAGATACTACATGTAGGATTATCTCTTTAAATAAGAAATAACCTTGGCTACTACTCCTTGTCATGTGGTAGTTTTAGTATCATAGAATATTCACTATCATTCAAGAGGGTATAAAATTGGCTTTATACAATCATATTTCCTTTTCACAAGAAGTAGCATATCATCACCCATCTTGAATCATCCTTGTCTTGTACTCAGTGGGGGCAAGGATTTAGATAGCCTTGTCCTATTTGGCACTTGATGTTGTCCATTTTGCTAGTTTTCCAACTTTTGCATATACTGATCAAGACTAGGATGCAGATGACCTGCTAGAAGGTTGACTCGCTTATTCCTTACTAGTCTTTTTCTTTGTTTTATTTTCATATTTATTTTTTATTGCATGTGCTTAACGTGATCTCTTGTGATGTTTCATTTTATGGTTATATCTTTGTTTGTGAATTCCTCTATTTGTACCTCGATTCTTTTATATGTCATAAACATTTTATTTTATCTTGATTTGTTTTTCCCTTAAGGAGATGACGCAAAGTGTTGAGATGTTTATGTCTCTTCCATGTTGACCCACAAGGATTTATGTCTCTTCCATGTTCACTCTTTATGTGTCATTCTTCAAGTTTTGTGAGTATTTTGGGAATAGTAACATTTCTATTATGTATAACAACATTATAGCAAAGACATATCGACCCTGAATCCATAGATCCCTTATGTGTTTCTTGGGGGAAACCCCTTGTCCTATGTATGATGTATCTTTTTGAAAACATATGACTTGGCATAGGGTTTTCTGAGGAAGGATCTCATGTCCTTATTTTCTACTTTAAGGCACTTTCTCCTAGCGATGGTGTAGAAAATTCTTTAAAGTGGGGGTATACACCGACCATTTCTTTTATAAAATTTTTGATGGTGTGATTTTTTTTATTCATTTGATGTATTGTTATTTCTTGATGATGTCATTAGGTTTGATGTCCTCTAAGAGTGTGATATTTATTGACTAGATGACTTCCCTCTTAGTGGTGATGCGACACACTGCATTCCTTAAGATGTGGAATTTTAATCTTTACTTTTCCTCTCTTGGAGACATTAGACATGATGTTCCTAAAGAGAAAAACCTTACATGAACTAAGAAAATCCCTTAAAGAAAACCAAAAACCATTTTACCTATTTTTCAAAAGCATTTTTACAACAAGCATGTTTGTGGTGCCTTATTGAAGTTATCAAAGGGATAGCTTTGGTATGGTTAGTGCAATGGGAAGCCTAATCGAGGGCATGAATTTATCATTGTATGATGGGAAGAGATTTATCATTAAGTAACTTTATTTGGATCCTCACCCTACAAATGACCTAAATGCCAGTGGCCCCAAACTGAGTGTACTTTGCTAAGGCTTGATCTGACCTAGGAAAAATAGCTCAAATCATTATTGAAGCACTGTATTTGATGTTGTATAGTTGTGAATATTTGGTATTGTTCCATACATAAGATTATTGAATGTCTACTTTAGTGTGAGTTTGATGCAAGGTCATCCTCTTGGAGCACTAAAGTGGGGGCAAAATGTAGTGACAGAAAAAATATCCCATTTTCTCACTCTTTTGGAATAATTAATAAATGAACCTAAGTGATGCCTAAATTTGGTGTTGTGATGTATTTTACAAATTAACTTTAAGCTTTGGGACCTCTTAATTAGAATGGACCTTATAATGCCTTAATTGGCCCCTTAATTTCAAATCCAAGCCTAATTAAATATTTTTTTTTAGGGATAAAGCTTGACATTCATTAATGATATTTCACAACAGTTAATTTTACAAGGTTTCAGTCATGAGATAGTGACCTAGGACCCATTCATCGATGGGAAAATGGGTCCTCACTATGTCCTAGTACCTCCTTTATGCATGATATTTCATTCCCCCTGAAATAGGTCCTAGTTGAGTGTATAGAGATCCATTCACCCAAGGTGGAAAGTGGGTTGTCCTTAACTTAGGACACCCCTTTTGGGGTGTGTTTTGGTGGGATTTTAGCAAATTCAGATCCTAAATCTCTTGTCAACTTGTGAATTTTTAATTTTGAGAGTTAATCTTAAGTTATGTATAAATAAGAGGTCTCTTAACTCAGTTTCTCCTAGAAATTTCATTCTAAGATCCTAAAGTTTACAAGAGCATTTCAATAGCATCATAAATACATTCAAGGTTAGATTATTGAATTTTATTGCAATAATCATGATTCAATATCATATCAGAGGCATGCCTATTGAAGGAGCTAACATGATGCTGTCACATTCGATATCCAATCAATTATTCAAGGACATATCTTGTATCAAGACCGAGATCAAGAATCTCATCGATGAAGGCCAATACATTTTAATTTGCAAATTTACATTCCAAGGTTTCCATTAAAGATTTGGTGAGGTGTTGCATATTATTGTTCCTTCATCATTCCTTCACGTTATTTAATTATTTCATTACAAGATTTGATTATCAAACAAGGGTTTGACCAAGGAAAACCCCTATCCCCTAACATCCAACATTTTCTTCTCCTTTGATGTGTGATTACAGATTTACAGGTTGAAGATCATTTGAATAACAAAAATTGTCAAAGTTGCAAAGTTACAAAATTTGCCACCTTTCTTGCAAGATCATGGAAACTGTTCTACCAAATTAATTTGTGAATGTCATGACCTAAACATTGGCAAGCTGGGAGTGCAAACATTGAATAACAAAACCCAAAAGTGGATTTCTAAGAGCCTTAGCAGGCACCCATTGGCCATAGGGCGAATGAGTCCTCTATGAGCCTTGAAAAAGCATCTTGGTGAAAGGTACACACCATTTTATCATCTCCATATTTTCCCTTTGATAGTATACATTGATTGGTTTTAGATCTGCAACTTCATTTTACATAATTTGAATGAAATATAGTGGGAATTAGGAGCACCATTTTGTTTTCCTTCATTATTAATTCATCCCTAATTCCCTATGTTACAATGGGTTTTAATATTAATTAGGGTTTTTCGTTTTAATGTATGACTGATTCACCCCCACCCTCTTAGTTGTCATGTGTGTCTAACAATCTTGGATTTCTTAATGTGCATGACTTGTACATCTTCGATAAATGGTATAGAATTATTATGGTGGATTTTCATTTTTCTCTTAGTTCAGATCAAATAATGTGAACCTTATCAGGAAAATATTTATTTGCAGCTAGAATGTGTTGAATTCATTTTATAGTCTAAATAATGGAAAAAAAAAAAGCTACATGCAAGCAATTTATCCTTCAAATTTATTCATACACCTCCAATTCAACATAAAACAAGAATCAAATTCTCTCAAAATTTTATTTAATTAAATTATTTTTAAATCTTTATACAATTAGCTCCAAAATAATACTCAAATAATTGATTCTCCCAATTTTAATCTCATTCTCCAAAATTCCCTCTCCCAATTTTAATGTCTCATTCTTGGCAACAAATTTAACATACAAATCTGCAACAAATTCTATGTTTTTAAAACAAATTCTCCTTCATGGATAACTTCCACACCTCCCCTGGTAGTCTGGATTGATTATCATCAATTAAAATTTTTGGATACTTTTCTCTAGCTTCTTTCCTCAACCTTCACCAGCAATAACCTTATATTTTCTTTTTGGGTATGTGCAGGATTATGATGGGCCAAAAAGTGGCGATATCTAAATGATATGATGGCCCATCTGGTTGATGCCTTTTTTCTTTTACCCAAAATTGATGAAACAAAAAGGGTTTTTAAAGGATATTCTCATCTTTCCACCAATATAAATTACTCTTTACTTTGAATTTAACAAATAATTATTATTCATTTTCTATTTGAATTATGACTAAAGTTCTGATTGATAGGCTGATTGAAAAAAATCTATAGCTTACAAATGGTATCACATTTTTTGAATCCAAAACATGTATCAAATTATATGCTTCAAATAATATTGAACTAAGAAAAAAAAAAAAATTCATGAATTTTTGACCAAGTTAAGGTGGTCAGACATATGAGTTTTAATATTTTTTAAAAGTTGAAATACAAAATTCATAATTAATTATTTACTTGGAAAAAAATTATTAAAAAATATGCATCACATTGGGACATGAGTCCCCTACTTATATCTAAAATATTATAAAAAAATATTATCATTTGATTGTGGTTAGGGTGGTCAGACAGACACCTACTTCTTATTTTTTCCCTAAAATTTAATTACTACACCATTGAAATTTCAAAATTTCACCAAATAGATTTAAAAATAAATAAATAAATCTAGTAGTTTATAAAATAGATTCAATTTGATACATATTCTATTCTTACATATTTTTGAAATAATATAGATAACTTATTCAAATTTTTATATCAAGTTGCCTAACTCCGATTTTCTGAATTTTATTGCCACTTAAGGGCCTTTTTTTTCCATGATGATCCTGCACATACCCTTTTTTCTTCCTTTTTTTCTTTCCTATCATCCAATTTCCTCGCTCTTTCCTTTCTAGCCAACTCTCCATTTTTTCCTTTTTACCTTCTTTGTCTACATTCCTTTCTCCAACACCTCTGTTGTTGTTTTTGTTTTTTAAATAAAAATTTACACTTTTAACCAAAAAAGTCAATAGATTAAAATACAAATGTTGCCTAGCAATTCTATTTTTTAAAATTTCAATGTGGGCATAAGAATTAATTAAATAATGAATTTAATTTTCTCTTATGACTCCCCTTGAATTCTATTGGAAGAGTATGAAATTAAATTCTCCAATTCCTACTTGCACACTAGACCAAAAAATTGAAATTAAATCAATTGCAAAGAAAATAATATATATTTTTTAGGTGATGAGGATTGCCATACACTCATAATGCTCCTACATCAGAAACACTAGGTAAGAATTTTGTGATCTCGGTTCACAAATTGTGATCTTGGGTAAGAAGTTTGTGATCTTGGTTCACCATGAATTGACTTCTTTTTCCAATTATGTCTTCCTCTCATTCTTCCTATTGTGGGATTCAACCCACCACAATTCATCCACCTCCACCAATTTCCTCCTTCATATTCTTCCTTTGTGGGAGATAAGTCACCATTATCCATCCACCTCAGAAAAAAATCTTCTTCCAATTCCTTAATCACCACATCCATATTAATATTATGGAAATTAAATATTTTCATCATCTCTGCGTTGGAACTTACCACTCCAAACTCTCTTTTTTGCATTTCAATACATTCATCAATATATTATCGCACAATAAATTTCAGCTCTTTCAAGTTTTCTTTCTTTATTCTCTTCAAATTAAATTGATGCAAATCACCACATTTTTTCATAGTTAAATGATTTAAAAAAAATTAAATTTACCTCATTTTCTTCACTTGCTATTACAATTTTTCTTCTTGCATGATTAGCTACAACTATCTCATCTTCACCACCTATTTTCATAATTATCTTCATGTCCTCCAAAGGACTCACTACTGCTGCAATCTCCCTCTTTCCTTCTTCCTTATCCTCTTGCACGAGAATCTATTCTTCAAATAAAATATCTATTTTTCTCAGCTCTTCTTTCAAATAATAAATCTTCTTCACCAAGTTCTTCATCAAATAAGGGACCTTCAAATACCTTCATTTATGCTCCTCTTGTTTCACTCAAATCTTCTTCACATTCACTCCAATATTTACCTCTTTCTTTAGGATAGAAATCTATCATCTCTATATGCCATTCAACATCATCCTTTTTTTTCTTTATCTTGATCCACCTTCACATAATTTTTCATCATATTTTTTCTCCTCTACTTCAACTTCCCAATTTTTTCTAGCTTCTAAGGCATCCATTCTTGCCTCAAACTTTTTCAATTCTTGACAAATCTTTCAATTCTCTATTTCCTACCAATATTCTTCCCAAAATGGGATTATCCCCTATCTAATCACGATCCATCATATCATATTCCTTGAATACATATTGTGCACACTCTCAATTTGCAACTTTTTCAACCTACACACACACAATTTCAAGAGCCAATGCTCTCTACAATTAAAGAAACTCCCTGCAACCAAATTCACATTCACCCTATCCTCTACCTAGCTAGGATTCTAGAAGATAATCCTCTCAATAATTCCTCTACCCACTTTCTCTTAGTGGAGAAAGTTCATGCACCTTCTACCAAGCTTTATCTCCACTAAAGTACAAACAAACAGTTCACTTCTCGGTAGTTGCAAAAATCACAACAATTTCAACACTTCTCCCAGTGAGCTACCTACTTTGATACCAAATGATGTAGAAAAATTAATGTGAGCCTTATCAAGCAAACAATTATTTATAGGTGGAATGAGTTCAATTCACTTTGCACTTTTAACAATGAAGAAATCAAAAGCTATATGCAAGAAATTTATCCTTCAAAATAATCCATACTGTATGCAATTCAACATAAAACAAGAATCAAATTTTCCCATCATTTTATTTAATTAAATTATTTTTTAATCTTTATACAATCAGCTCCAAAATAAAACTCATAGAATTAATATTGTAAATTCCCTCTCCTAATTTCAACTTCTCATTCCTAGAAACAAATTTGACATACAAATCTGCAATAAAATTCTATAAAAATTTTAAACAAAATTCCCCTTCCTAGATAACTTACATGCCTCCCCTAGCAAACTGGATTGATAACCATCATTTAAAAATTTTGGACACCTTTTTCTAGCTTCTCTCTTCAACCTTCAATGACAACAACCTCAGATTTTCTTTTTTCCTTTTTTTTTTTTTTTCTTGATGTCCAATTTCTTAGCTCTTCCCTTTCTATCCAACTCTCCATTTCCTCCTTTTTTCCTTATTTATCTCTTCCTTTCTATCCAACTTGGAGAGGAACTTAGGATCACTGTGTTCTAGGGTGCGGGAAGGAGAAAGCTAACTCCTAGAAAAAAATCACCTATGTATGTAGCATTCTAACATCCCATCCCATCCCATGGGAAAAGCACACTTGACGGAAAGACAAAATGGAAGGTTACAGAAAGACTTGACTAACAAATGGTCAAAGTGGACAAAAAAATTAAACCAATAGATGTTTCCAATTCTTGTCGGTAGTTTCAAAAATGAGTGGGAGTTTGTTTTAGGCGGGACTTTTTAAAATGAAAATTTAAATATTTCTAAAAATTATTTGTCATTTTCATTTGCAGGAGCATGTATTATGAGTGAGCAACAGATGTCGATGCATAGTTTCTCAAATGGTCATTGTTTTAGGTGGTGGGGGCTCTAATATTAGGCTTGCAAACTGGTATTGTTTAGTTGGAGGGTGTGATGCTCACAATTTCTCCAGTCGTTCAATTTGCTTTAAACGTGCATTTGGTAAGAAGAAATCTAGCGGTGGAGGAGGTAGTGGTTTCGAGTCTTTAACAAAGGGGAATATCCAGCTTAGAGCCTAGTTGGGGAAGTTGGTATGATATGGTGAACACCATTTAGCATAAACTAGAGTGCATGTGTTCTAGAGCTTGATGATTTAAGAAAGGGGAGCTACCGAGGAATGATGCATTTAAGATCATCACAATGCTAATATGCATCAGTAAGGTACATATGGGTTTTTTATGTATGGAATGTTTTATTTTGTGATCGACTAGAATAAATTTAGGGATCTTCAATTCATGCAAATCCATCGAGATATATATATATATATATATATATATATATATATGTCTCAATTCTTTATACTCCCTTTAAGATTTGTTCATAAAATATTCATGCATGATTGAATAGTCTTTTTGTTTTCTAATTTGAGACTTTCTTGTGTCACTTCGACCACCTAGATCATGCCTCTTATCACTTATGCCACTAATTAGGTTTTGTTTTTCCTGAGAAGAGTTTCCTCCACTAGATCTCATTTATAGCATATAATTTATTCATTTCTCTGCATGCTTCTCTACTCGAGATCCCCCATTCGTATCCTCACATCCTTTATCCATTTTGTTGATCACCTACAATTGCATTCACAAGAAAGTTTCCAGAACTCCGCCTTCAATGTTATGCGCATACCTTGCAATCATGTCATTTCATGAGACCTCGAATCATTGAGGAATTCTATCAAATATTTTGCATGCCTTGACTATGCTTACATATTTTACATGCATGTCTACAATGCATTTCACTATAGTGCAAGAAATTTTTTAGATTATTTGATTTAGCATCAACTACATTCTCCACAAGAATGAAGTCCATGTTTAAAAGGATGGAAATGGTTCACATCTCTCTAAACATTTTTATTTTACAAAAAATCTTGGGAGATGAACTTATTTTCCATGCAATAATCAAAACATACTCAAATATTCTCAACAACTCTAAGAGTTGTTCTAATATTTTTATTCTAGATCTTTACCTTTGATAGTGCTCTGGATAAGGAAATAATACATCTTTACCTTTGACAGTGCATTTTTTCTATTTGCAATCTAAATATTATCTTTCTTTTACTTCATGTACTTGAGTATAGGCTACATGCGACCACCCTTGGTGAGCAGATTGTATGTGATGGAAAGAGAAAAAGGGCTGAAAATGAGGTCATAGAAAATGAGTGAAATTTCAAGTGCATAAAGGGATTCTATGAACAAGAAGAAGAATGCAATCCACATTTAATGATTGCATTCTTCACATTTTTCATGTTTTAGCCAAACTATAAACCTATGTGAAGTAGACTTTTTAAAGATGGATGATTATAATTTTTTGATATGCATATCATCAGCGTTTTCTTAGGTGGGGGCTTGGCGAACAGATTAAGGAAGAAAAAGTAAATAAATAAAGGTGGGTGGGTTCTTTCAAAATAAATGATTGGAACTCTGCAAATATTACCTGATGAAATCATTTACCACATAACAGAAGCCCTTTCGCAGCCAAAGTGGATACTCTCAACAAGCATTGAAAATCTACAGGCATGTTTTTTTGTAGCTTAAATCACCTCCCACATAATGGCTAGTATGTTCCCACATTTAGTTTCATATGAAATTATTCTCCAATTATAGTAAGATCATCAATATAATGCCATTTGTTGGTTGGCTAGCTTTTTGTGTTGTGCAATCAATTAAAATATTTTAACATTTCTATAGATCTTATGTGTTGTGGTTATTTATATTCTTATCTTTAATTTTCTTATTTAATGGTCTTTAGTGACATTTGATCTTATTTGGTATTACCAGTTAAACACTCATGACCCCTCATTTCACTCTCTTGATGTAGAGATGGTACTGGAGTTTTATAACCAAAAAAAAAAAATATCTATAAATAAACTATTTAGTTGCCATTAAATTTGTATACAAAAACAACCCTGATTAGGTAATCATCCCATTTGTTCTTTTCTTCTTAGGATTCTGGTGATAATATGCATCCACTTCTCTAGTGAATTGTTTATATTTATCCCATAATTTTTTTATACATATCAAATCAAGAATTCCCTTTGATGTTATGGTGGCAGTCATGTTGATAAATTTGTCTACTGCTAATAGTTTTCGCTTTGCTTTTATTTTAGTAACATTCTAAAGATGAGGATTCGGTGCTACATATCCTTTATAATTCAAAACAATGGTGATTAGAAAATTCACATATTAACTTATAAAATACACACAATTGGTGGAGTATAGTTGTGTGCATAGAATCCCTTTATGCACTTGCAATTTCTATCTTACAATCACATCAATTTTGGAGACAATTAAATATCTCTAAGAGGATTGATAATTTCCATCTATTCTCTATAGTTGTCAATCAGTTATCTCTTTTCATGTTTTATTATGTTTTAAATAATATTATTTTCTTGACTTTTTCTACCCCACCATTGCTTGAGATTTATAGAGTTTATAGAAGACTTTTTTAATTTGTTTCAAGTTAAATATAAAAGAAGTGATAGCTTTGGTTCAAAGTTTCTATTAAGTATATTATCTTTTTCATATTCCTGGTTCACTTGAATTCATTGAGCACTAGCCTTTTTGTAACCAACTCAGGTCGATTCTCGAATTATGTGAGAGTGCTAATCTTTCCATGATGAATATGGTCACTCTCACTCTTTAACTATTTAAAACTTGTTTGATCTATGATTTTATTTTTCTCTAACTAACTTCAAATTAATTCCAGTGTTTGATCTCATAAGCTAGGTCCTCAATCTTACGAGTTCAAAGTAATGTTTGAAATTTAATATTATTGAAACTTTTCTCCAGTTCTTGGCTGCAATATATGCATCTTCTATTCTGGCCATATCAAATGCCAAAATGATAATTCATGTTTATTCAAGCCTTTTGATAATCTGTTTCCTTTATTCATGTAGAGAGCAGACTTATAAATAGAAAGTGAGTAGCATGACTAGTGAAGAAACTTCATAAAGAGATTTATGTCACTAGAGGAGATGTTATATTTTTCAATTTTCAATGTTTATGGTTACAATTATGAATCTTTGTTTCAAAGCCCTTTATTCAGCTATATAAATTTGTTGTGGATTTTGAATGTCTTAACAGTTTGGTATTCAATTTGGATAGAGGGATCAGATTTGACACTTGAAAGCATTCACAATATAAAGAAAGCCTTTTTTGAGATTTGAGAGGAAAATGATAACTTTGAAAACGTTGAGGGCTTAGGAAGATTAGTTGCTATTGAAACTATTGTAAATGCATAAAATATCTCATTGTAGAGAACGTATCACTATCATTTAGGATTTTTATCTTTGTATTAGGGGATTGTATTCCTCATTTATGTAATATTGAATTGTATAAAATATTTGGGGATGACAACCTTTCCATGTAGAATAGATTTTTACATCTAATCTATGTAAAGTTTATGTTATCAATAGATAAAATTTTTGTGTACAAAATTTTATCCTCCTAAACAATAAATCTAATGCATTTTTCCCAATCTAATTTATGTTCTAAATCAGCATCTAAAACAATATGAAACCATGGGTGAGAAAATATAGTCTCAATGTCATGCACTAGTATCCAAAATATTACGAAGCAATTGAAATTCTAAAATGTTGGATTCACAAGATAGTGGTAATTTTTAATTTTATGCGTCATCCTCAAAATATACAAATATGTACTTAAAACATACCTAGATGGTTATAAATCACCTAAAGTATTAATAATATGAGTATAATTTAACAAAAATTCTATGTAACAGGTAGGCAATAACATTTGTATTATTGACTAAAGATGTGCCGCAATTTTTTTTGGGTTCATCTACCAAATTAATGTCCTCATTATATGAACAAGGAGTACATCGTTAGAATATAGTGGCAACACATTGTCCTTTTTTAGTTCTTTCCAATGTTGGAAAACACATTGTCCCTTGTTAGTTATTTCTAGACATCTTACATTCTAATGATGTCTTTTGTCCACGTTTCCTACACAGGGGACAATGTGTTTTCCAACACTACAAACAATGTGAGCATTTTTTTGTTCCAATCTTATCAAGAAAGTGAAATGTCATTTTCCCTATAACCAAAGAGTTGTTCTAAAATTTGAAGGTGGATTTCATTACATAAATAACAAGGGATAGTGTTTTTTCCAACATTGCAAATTCATTAGGAAATAATTGACGAGGGACAGTGTGTTTTCCAACACTACAAATAATGTAAGCATTTTTTGTTCTCTTTTGAAAAACACATAATCCCCTGCTAGAGAACACATTGTCCATTGTTAGTTGTTTCCAATCTTGGAAAACACACTGTCCCCTTTTGAAAAACACATTGTCCCTTATTAGTTATTGCCAATGTTAGAAAACACGCTGTCCCCTATTCAAAAACACACTGTCCCCTGATGGAAAACATATTCTCCCCTCATGGAAAAGAAAAAGTTCCCTATTGGACAACACCTTGTCCCATGTTAGTTATTTCTAGACATCTTACATTCTAATGATGCCCCCTATCCACTTTTCCTATATAGGGGACAATGTGTCTTCCAACACTGCAAACAATGTGAGCATTTTTTTGTTCCAATCATATCAAGAAAGTGAAAGGTCATTTTTACTATAAACAAAGAGTCATTCTAAAATTTGAAGGTGGAATTAATTACATAACTGACAAGGGGAAGTGTGTTTCCAACACTAAAAATTCATTACAAAATAATTGACAAGGGACAGTGTGTTTTCTAGCATTGCAAATAATGTGAGCTTTTTTCGTTTCTTGTTGGAAAACACACTATCCCCTATTGGAAAACACATTGTCCTCTGATGGAAAACATATTGTCCCCTATTGGAAAACACAGTGCTCCCTATTAGTTATTTCTAGACATCTTACATTCTAATGATGTCCCCTATCCACTTTTCCTACACAAGGGACAATGTGTTTTCCAACATTGCAAACAATGTGAGCATTTTTTTTTTCCAATCATATCTAGAAAGTGAAATGTCATTTTTACTTGTAATATAGGGGAATTCATTACTCAAGAGTTCTATTCATTCAGAAATCCTCATGGGGCAAACTACTTTATACTACCTCAATGAAATAATATGAAAGTTTTAGAATCCAAAAGAGTAGGTCACAAAGATTTTCTAGACAAACTGACAAGCTCTCAGCCAAACGACTTCTGCACAGAAAATGAATGATGGTGTGATGCGCTAGCATCAAGAAGTGCACTGGCATACCAGAAGTGTGCTAGCATCCTAGAAGCATGTTGGTGTCCCAGAAGTGCGCTGGCATCTCGCAGGGACAAAAAAGCGAGAATGTCTCAAATAACGGCTAATTAATGACCTACACTCTGATTACTAAGAACTTCTGGAATGCAAGAAAGAATCAAGATGTAGTAAGACTGAAATGAAGTGAAATAGGGATGATAATGAGAAGAAAGGAAATACACTATCCATCTCATTCACTTTGTTCTACTTCTTCGGATTCCTTTTCCATTTCAACTTCTCAAGATAAGGAAGAATCTCTTAAGTCAATACATTATGTTTTATCATTCTTCCAAACCATCTGTCACCATCCCCCTCCATGACACCATCTCAAAAACATTATCCCTATCCCTCTTTGAAGCTAAATCTAATTTGGGTGCTAGGGATAGAAGGAGGGAGAGAAAGAGGGAAGGAGAGAGATAGGGATACACATAGAGAGTGGTATGGTGTGAGGTATAGAGGGAAGGAGGGAGATAGGGAGTGGTAGGGTGGGAGGGAGGGAAGGAGGGGTAGATGGAGAGAGGTTGTGTGTGTGTGTGTGAGGGAGGGAGAGAGATGGGGAAGGAGGGAGAAAAAGAGGGAAGGTAAAAGATAAGAAGTGGTAGGTTGGTAGGTATATAAGGAACCAAAATGGACTTAGTGTGAGGGTGGATGTGATGGCTGATTGTGGGAAATAGGCACCCAAAATGGATTTATAGGATGGGGGAGGGATAGGGATAATGTTTTTGGGTCAATACACTATCTATCTCTATCTCCACTCACCCTCTCCCTCTCTACCTACCTTTCCATTAATCCATACCATCCCACCTCTCTACTTCTCTCTACCAACCTCTCCATGTCTCCCTTATTTCCTCTCTCTCCCTTTATCCCTCACATGCTACCTCCCTAGACCTCTCCCTCCCCCATTCCTCAATAATTTTCTCTATCTCTCCTCTCTCACCATCCCTCCTAACCTTCCTTACATGTTTCTTCATATAAGAAATTTATTAATGTCAACAACCAACATTTTCTCATTATGCAGAAGAAGACCAAAGTGTGTGTTGCTTAATATAAGAAATTGCTTCATATAATTAGTAGGGATTTCATAGGGTATCCTTCATAGTAGGTAATAGAATATGAAAGTATAGAGAGTGAAGGGACATAGGGAAATGAGAGAGGGAAGGGGAGAGATAATTATATAGAGAGGGGAAGTTGGGGAGGAGAGATAGGTAGAAAGAGAAGTGGGCTGGGATGTATTGAGGGGAAGGTAGGTAGAGAGGGAGAGGGTGAGTGGATATAGAGAGAGGAAGGGAGGTAGGTAGAGCTTGATGTTTTTCTTATCCAATTGCTTATACATTTAAAATCATGCAAATCATAGACACATCAAGGGATTTTAATGGTATTGGGTGAGATTTTTATTTAATTTTGAATATCATTTTTGTCTAACCTATATGGTTTATTAATATGGCTAGTAATTAAATTAATTTGATTATCATTTTTGTTCAATAATCTTTGAGTTCATTTTTGTTCAACCTTACCTCTCTTTACCTACCTCTCCATGTCTCTCCCTCCCCCTATCCCCCTATCCCCCTAGCCCTCTATACCTCTCTCTGCCTATGGCAAGAGGAAGGTTAGGAGGGATGGTGAGAGAGGAGTGATAGAGTGAAGTATAGAGGATTGTATTTATTCCATGGAATTCTTAAGTTCAACATGGATTTTTAGTTAATACATTTTTTCACCAATGTTGTCCATATTTGCATTATAAATGATTAATTGAATAAATTGAATAATGAATTGATGAAACTATAAATTATTAATTTTATCCATATTTACACTATAATTGATTAGTTAAACAATTGAAGAAGGCTCATTTTTACCATGCAATTGATGCAATCATCATAATTAATCATTCATAATTTTCCTCAATGTGTTTATAAGGCATGTGGATGAGATTTTGAAATATCAAAATTTCGTATAGAAGCTATGAATTATTAAAGAAGAAAGTGATAGAGAAAATAATTTATTTTAAAATAATGATGGTATTGATAAAGATATAGTACAAAGGAGAAGTCTCTTTAGAAATATATACAAGAATAAATATAAGCTCTATAAATTGCTCATAAACAATGGTAGAAAAGAAAAGAAGATAAAGATTGGGAAATTAGAGAGGGAAGGGGAGAGAGAATTAGATAGAGTGGGGAATTCGGGAAGGAGGGAGATGTAGGTAGAAAGAGAAGTGGGATGGGATGGATTAAGGGAAAGGTAGGTAGAGAGGGAGAGGGTGAGTGGAGATGTAGATAGGGAGGGAGGGAGAGAGAGGGAAAGAGGGAGGTGTAGGAAGAGAGGTAAGGGTGTGTACGAGGGAGAGAGGGAAGGAGAGAGATAGGGGTGGTAGGGTGTGAGGGATAGAAGGTCGACCCAAAATACGCTTAGTAGGAGGGGGAGATGTGATGATGGATTATGAGACATAGGCACCCAAATTGGATTTATAGCTTCAAGGAGGGATAGGGATAATGTTTTTGGATAGGGAAATCATTAGAATGTAAGATGTCTAGATATAATTAACAAGGGATAGTGTATTTTCCAACAAGGGAAATAACTAATAGGGGACAGTGTGGTTTCCAACAGGGGACAGTGTGTTTTCCAACAAGGGACAGTGTGTTTTACAACATTGGAAAAAACTAATAGGGGACATTGTGTTTTCCAACAGTGGAAATAACTAACAAGGGATAGTGTGTTTTCCAAAAGGGATAGTGTGCTTTCCAAAAAGGGACAATGTGTTTTCTAACATTGGAAAAAACTAATAGGGAACAGTGTGTTTTCCAATAAGGAACAAAAAAATGCTCACATTATTTAAAGTGCTGGAAAACACACTTTCCCTTGTCAATTATTTCCTACATAGGGCATAGTGTGTTTTCCAACCCTATAAATTCATAAGGAAATAATTAACAAGGGACAATGTGTTTTCCAACACTGTAAATAAAGTGAGCATTTTTTGGTTCCCTGTTGGAAAACACATTGTCGCTTGTTCAAAAACACATTGCCCCCTATTGGAAAAAAAATTGTCCCTTGTTAGTTATTTCCAAATTTGTTCTAAAATTTGAAGGTGAACTTCATTACGTATCTGACAAGAGATGGTATCTTTTCCAACACTGCAAATTCATAAGGGAATAACTAACAAGGGATAGGGTATTTTCCAATACTGCAATTAATGTGAGCATTGTTTTTTTCAATCAAATGAAGAAAGTGAAATCTCTTTTTTATTGTACCAAAGAGTTCTAAAATTTGAAGGTGGACTTCATTACATTCTTGGTGTCTACAAAAGAAACAAAAATCAGAGGGAAATAATTTACAAGGGATAGTGTGTTTTCCAACATTGCAAATAACGTGAGCATTTTTTTGTTCCAATCAGATGAAGAAAGGGAAATATCATTTTTACTACACCAAATTTTAAGTCCCTTATAATTTTTTGAAACATTTTTCAATATCTTTGAAATAATTATATCTTCCTCTTCTTGTTCATTCACAACTTGTTTGATACAGAGTGAATTCTCTAGATTTCTTATTTTTCTTTAAATTTCTTAATCATAATTTTAATCACAAACACAACCAATGTATAAATTATAATCTTTTGAGTTGATAAGTAATACAATGCTCTTCACAATTTTCTACACACAACCTCTCTCCACCTAGCCCTCCCTCTCTCCCTAACTCTCTCTATACCTATCTCTTTTAAATGTGGTGATGATGTTGACTAATGGAATAAAAGAAAAGTTTCTCTTGTATGATGATGTCTAGAGATAAGGTGGATGGTCCTCATATCCTACCTATCTACATGTCCTCTTTACCTCTCTATCTATCTCTCCCTCACACACAAAACCTTTCTCCACCTACCCTTCCCTCTCTCCCCAACTCTCTTTATACCTACCTCATCTACCTTACCTCTCTCTACCGACACCTTCCTCCATCCCTCTTTTCCTCCCTCACTTTCTATCTCTCGCTCCCTCCCTCTCTTTATCTAAACTCACCCTCTCCCTCTTGACCTACCTTTCCATCAATCCATCCCACCCACCTCTATTTCTACCTACCTCTCCATCCTTCCCAACTTCCCCCCTCTATCCACTTCTATCTATTCTTCCCTCTCTACTTTCCATATCTCCCATCACTCTCTCTACCTACCTATCCCTCTATTCCTTCAACCTTACCTCTCTTTACCTACCTCTCCATGTCTCTCCCTACCCCTATCCTTCTATACCTCTATACCTCTATACCTAAGAGGGTGGATTAAGGGGATATACAAGATCGTTGACTTAAATTATGTGCCATGTGAGAAAAATAGTCTTATAAATATGAGATGAATTAAAAGAGTATATAATTTCAGATAAGGGTCTATGTATGGATTAAATTAGTCACCATGTATGTTGTATCAATTTGGTTATTTTTATGTATCCCTAAACTATAACCCCGCATAATCTCCATTGTTTAAATTTGAACATGTAAAATGAAATAATGGAAACCGACATTGCGTTTTCCAACATACAATTATTTTGTGCGAGTAGTAAAATATATGAAATGAAAAAGGAATATACTCTAAAAATACTTCAAAATATGTACACCAAATTGAATGAGATAGATAATATATTGGTTTCAAGTTTCATAAACCAATTATTCTTGACCTCCCTTGATACTTAAATTTATACTTGATATTCAATATAGAATTCAAGCCATATTTCCCCCCTTTATCATATTTCACAACTATCCAACATCCTAAAAAAATTAAACCTAAAACATTCAAAAAAAAATCAAGGGACATGATTGACACCATACATAAAACTAATCAAATTGACCTAAGCGGTGACTAACCAATTGGGTTGTTACTTGTAGAGGGTTTTACAACAATACGTGGGTTGCAAGTTTCATAACACACAATTTTTTCCAACCTGTAATTTTATAAAATAATAAGAATGTAATGAGAAACCTATTGTTATTTATAAAGTAGGAATGTAATGAAATTCAACTTGAAAATTTACAGCAAGTCTTAGAGTAAACATTGTGTTTAAATTTCTTCATATGTTTGAAAAATAAATAAATTTTCATAAGGAAATAAGTGACAGGGGATAGTGTGTTTTCCAACACTACAAATAATTTGAGCATTTTTTTGTTCCAATCAAATGAAGAAAGTGAAATACCATTTTTACTATACCAAATGGTTTTTCTGATCTTTCCTTTTCCTTGACATCTATTTCCAATTATATTTGTTCCATGGAAATACTTGACAAGAGACAATGTGTTCTCCAACACTGCAAATTCATAAGGAAATAACTAACAAGAGATAGTGTGTTTTCCAACACTACAAATAATGTGAGCATTTTTTTGTTCCCTGTTGGAAAATACATAGTCCCCTACTAGAAAACACATTGTCCCTTGTTGGAAAACACACTTTCCCCTGTTGGAAAACACACTGTCCCCTCTAAGTTATTTCTAATGTTGGAAAACACACTGTCCCCTCTTAGTTATTTCTAGACATCTTACACTCTAATGATGTCCCCTGTCCACTTTTCCTACATAGGGGATAGTGTGTTTTCCAACACTGCAAATAATGTGAGCAATTTTTGTTCCCTATAGGAAAAAACACTATCCCCTATTAGTTATTTCCAATGTTGGAAAACACACTATCAGATAGTGTGTTTTCCAACAATGCAAGTTAATAAGAAAATAATTGACAAGTGACAATGTGTTTTCCAATACTACAAATAATGTGAGCATTTTTTGTTCCCTATTGGACAAGACACTGTCCCTACTAAAAAACACATTGTCCCCTATTGGAAAACACACAATCCCCTATTAGTTATTTCTAATGTTGGAAAACACACTGTGATAAACTTTGAAAGTGCCTTTCATTACATTCGTATTCTCTAAATAAGAAATTTTTTTCGTTACAACAATTGTAGGTTGGGAAACATTGGTTGTTATGAAACTTGTTACCCACATACTATTATAAAACCCTCTACAGATAACAACCAAAATGGAATTAGTGTGATGGGGAGATGTAATGATTGATTGTGGGAAATAGGCACCCAAAATGGATTATAGGATGGAGGATCTATAAGGATAATTTTTTTGTGTTGGTATGATAAAGGGTGATGGTGAAAAATATTTTAGAAGAATGATAATATATAATGTATTGACTTAAGATATTATTCCTACTCTTGAGAAGTTGAGGAAGGAGCATGTGTACTATGTGCAATGGGCCAATACAAATGCATAACTAGAGGCATCAAGTATTAGAATACATGAAATGAAAAAGGAATCTTCTCTAAAACACATGAAAAGAAGCAAACCAAAGTGAATGAGATAGATAATTTAGTGACTGAAAAGATTAGTTATGCTCTCGAGAAGTTGAGGAAGGTGTGTGTGTAGTATGTGCAATGGACAAATGGCAATGTAAAAGTAGATAAAGTGAAGAGGTTTTGTATTCCATATGAATTTGTGCAAGAAAAGAAAGTGAGAGATGATGCTATAAGTGGAGTTGAAAAAATGAAGTCAAAGATTCTTGAACTTAAGAATTCCATAAATTTATAAGTTTATCCCATGAGTTTGGATGGAGTGGCAGGGATCTTCATATCTTTCTTTGACACAAAATAAAATCAATTCAAAGAAAATAGAGTATTTGAATAGGACATAGATATTTGAATGTTTCCAAAGAAAATAGAGTATTGGTAGAAGACATGTTGCACAAGAGTTACAATTCTTATGAAGAGTCAAGCATGTGACAAATCCCAATAAATAAATTAGAGAGCGGTGAGTCATTGATCATGAAAATATTTTTGTTAAACAGTGATTTCAAAGATTCTTGAACTTAATAATTTCATGAACAAATATAATTGGAAATAAATGATAAGGAAAAAAAAAATAGATCTAAGTGCAAAAAAAGAGAATCATATCACATTCATAAAAATATCACCATGATAAATGCTTGTGTCTTTTCATCACTCATGTTGGGGTCCATTTTGGTTTACCAACATCCATAATTTACGACTACGATCCATGAATTTTTTACTTTTGGTAGACATTGCGGACCATGTTAAATACATAAAGGAATTAGTTTGCATGCTTTCATTTGTAGATAAGAAAGCAAATGGAGGAGATCAAATAAATTCTTTTAAATCTATTTCATGTATAATATGTTGCACAACCACACATTTAGGATGATAACATCCCCTACTTACACCATTACTTCATTGTACTTATTCATAGTTCTACATTGCATAGTTCTTTCTAAACATGTCTTGGGTTCCCATCTAAGACATTTATTCAAACATCCTACCATGCATGACCATCCAAAATGAAGTTATATTTTATTTTTCCTTTTCCTTATCATATATTTCTAATTGTATTTGTTCGATATCTTTGTTTGGTCCACAACTAAAGTCAATTGAATCAAAAAATTGAAAATATACTTCATATTTATAGGATGGAGGAGGGATAAGGATAATGTTTTTGGGTTGGTATGATGGAGGGGGATGGTGAGAAATGGTTTATAAGAATGATAATAGATAATTTATTGAGTTAAGATATCATTCCCACTCTTGAGAAGTTGAGGAAGGGGCATGTGCACTATGTGTAATGGGAAAATGGAAATGCAAAACTGGAGTCAACAGGTACTAGAATGTATGAAATGAAAAAGGAATCTGCTCTAAACACATGAAAATAATTATACCAAAGTGATTTTTGTATATTTCGAGAGGAGGATTACATCCACCAAACAAAGACCAGGAAAAGGTATTTAAATAGGATTGCATCCACCAAAAAAACCTTGTGTAATATTGGATTTTTGTATATTGGTCCTTTTATCCCTCCTAACCTACCACTCCCTATCCTTTATTATCCATCACTCCAAAACCTCTTGATTTTATCCACTTCTGCATTTCCATTTTCCCATTACAAATAGTGCACATGTTCCTTCATCAAATTTTGAAGAGTAGTAGGAATATCTTCAATCAATGATTAGGTGAGGATTATGGAATGGATTGGAAATGTGGATGAGGGATGGTATAAAATAAAAAATGTATGGATGAAGGTATGGGGGATTATGAATGCAACAATTAAATTCATGAAAATTGTGAGAAGGTCTATAAGATGATAGGAGTTACTCTAGGGAGAGAGAGAGAGAGAGAGAGGGAAGGGGGTAGATAGGGAGGGATAGAAGAACTCGAAATAGAAAATAAATTATGTGGATTGTGGTTATCATAACACCTAGTATTTTCCAACATGAAATTATAGTAATGAGAACCTTTTCTTTATTAGAGAGTATGAATGTAATAAAAGGAACCTTAAAAATTAACCTCCTTTTATTTTGATGATAAAATCATCTTCTTAGCTTTAGAGGGGAGGGGAGAGATAGGGATAGGTAATATATAATGTATTTACTTAAGATATTATTCCTACTCTTGATAAGTTACGGAAAGAGGATGTGCACTATGTGCAACGGGCCAATAGAAATGCAAAACTAAAGGCATCAAGTACTAGAATACATGAAATGAAAAAGTAATATTCTCTAAAACACATGAAAAGAAGTAGACCAAAGTGAATGAGATAGATAATTTATTGACAAAAATATTCTTTCCGCTCTTGAGAAGCCGAGGAAGGTGTGTGTGTAGTATGTGCAAGGGTAAAATGGAAATGAAAAGTAGATAAAGTCAAGAGGTTTTGTATTGCATATGAATTTGTGCAAGCAAAGAAAGTGAGAGATGATGCTATAAGTGGAGTTTAACAAATGAAGTCAAAGATTCTTGAACTTAAGAATTATATGGAACAAATACAATTGGAAATAGATGATAAGGAAAATAAAAAATTGGATCTTAAGGGAAAAAAAGAGAATCAATTGGGTGGAGACATGAACGTCTTATCTGAAAAGGTAGAAAAATATTTTAAAGAACTCATTAAAAGAAAAAAATGCATTATATAATCATAGACGCTCTCAAATCAGAGCAAAAAGTGGTTGCAAAGCTACATAAAAATTATTCATGACATTGAAAACACTATCAAAGAAAAGGATGGTGTTGTCCTAAGGGTTGATGAGGGAGCACTTGATCTAAAGCTTCAAGTAAAAGATATGAAAAAGAAGTTAGAAGATAATGAAATGAAATAGTAGAGGATGTTAATGAGTAAGAGTAATGGGGATGAGGAAAAATGTGTCGATGATCAACTTGTAGATGCAAAGGCAATATTTGGAAGTGTTGAAAATGTAGAAAGACAATAGAAGACTAAAATTAACCACTTAGAAAAGAAAGTAAAAGATAAGAAGAAGATTTTCTCATCAACAGAAAAGGAGGTTAATGCTATTGAGAAAGAGTTGCAATCTAAAAGATATGAAGTTGAGAAACTGAATACAATAATGGAAGACCTATTTATTATGAAGAAGGGTGCATGGAGATATTATAAAAAGAGAATTCACAAGAATTTGTTGTAGTTAAAAAGTTCAAGGATGATATCAAGAACCTCAAGGCTCAATTAGGAAATTTTCAATTCACTTATAATGATCATGTAAAGCATTTTGATAGATCTAAATTCAAAGGAGTTATTGGACAACTTCTAAAAGTTTAAACTAAATTAATGGTAAATTTTGAGGGTATATTTCATTACACTAATGTTATGTAAATAACAAAAGGTTTTAATAACATTAATACTATTTTCTAAAATTGGAGGTTGGAAAACACTGGTTGTTATGAAACCTGCAACCTAAATACTATTGTAGAACCCTCTACACGTAACAACCCAATTGTTTTGTAACTCCTAAGGTCAATTTTGTTAGTATAATGTATCCCCCACCTACAACTCCTCCCTAAGCTCTCCACCGTTGAGCTTTGAACAAGCATAATCAAATAATTTACAACCCACTATGTTTTCCAACCTGCATTAGTTTGTACATTTATTTTTCAATCATATGAAGAAATTGAAATTTAATTTTTACTTTAACTAACAATTGTGATACATTTTGAAGGTATCTTTCATTACATTATTATTGTCTAACTAACAATAGGTTTTTATTGCATTCATAATGTTGTGTAAAATTACAAATTGGAAAATATTGGGTTTTATGAAACCTACAACCCACATATTATTTTAAAATCATAAACACATAACAACCCAATTGGTTAGTCACACCTCAGCTATATTTTCTTAGTTTTATGTATCCCCAAAATGCAACTCATCCTCATGCTCTCCATCATTTATCTTTGAACATGCAAAATGAAATGATGGACAACCCACATTGAGTTTTTTGACATGTAATTATTTTGTGCATTTAATTTTCAATCATATAAAGAAATTAAAATATAATTTTAATGTAACTAACATTTGTTACAAATTTTGGAGGCGCCTATTGTCTAAATAATAAATTTTTTTAATTACATCCATATTATTTTTAAAATTGCATGTTAGAATACACTGGGTGTTATGATATCTTGCAACCCATATACAGTCTTAAAACCCTAAACACACAACAACATAATTGGTTAATCACCCCTCAATTCAATTTGGCTAGTTTTATGTATCCCCCACTTGGAAATTTGCCCATCACTCTGCACCACTTAGCTTTAAACATACAAAATGAAATAACTCAAAAACCACTATGTTTTCCAACTTGTAATTATTCTGAGCATTTTTTTTTCAATCATGTGAAGAAACTAAAATATAATCTATACTCTAAGAGTTGTAAATTTTGAAGGTTCCTTACATTATATTACCAAGATTGTTGTGGGAGAGAGAAATTGACCTCTAAATAAGAGTTGTAAATTTTAAAGGTGTCTTACATTATGTTACCAATATTGTTGTGTGAGGGAGAAATAAGTGCTAGATCAATGGAAATTTGCACAACCCTCGCATACAAAAAATATTTTTCATTTTGTACAGCTCAATGTCAACAATTGATATTTTCTCATTATGCAAGGGCACGCCAATAAATTTTCAAACATGAATCCTCTAGAGATCTTACCAATGCCAGTTGGAGTAGCAAGTCCTAGAATATATGAAATAAAAAAATGAATCTACTCTAAAAATGATTGAAAAGAAGCAGCCGAAAGTGAATGAGATAGATAATGTTTTGGTTGCAAGTTTCATAAACCATCTATTCAAAACCCACTGTGTTTTCCAACCTGCAATTATACCGTGCATTTAATTTTTGAACATATGAAGAAATTCAAAAATAAATTTTACTCTATATAAGACTTGTTATTAATTTTGAAGGTGAATTTACAAATCAAGACTAAATATAAGTATCTTTAGAATATCCAAATTAATAAGTTCATACATTTATAAAAAAGAGAATTTACTTAAACTATGATGAAGGAGAAAAGGAAACATACTCTAGGGAGAGAGAGAGAGAGAGGGAAGGGGTAGATAGGGGGTGCAATATATGCAATGGGAAAATTTAAATGCATAAATATAGTAACATGTACTAGAATTTATGAAATAAAAAAGGAATTTTCTCTTAAAAAACTTGATAAGGAGTAAACCAAAGTGAATGAGATAGATAATGTATTGACTAAAGAGATTCTTGCTTCTCTTGAGAAGTTGAGGAAGGAGTGTGTGCAATATGTGCAATGGGAAAATGACAATGCAAAAGTGGATAAATTCAAGAGGTTTTGTACTGCATATGAATTTATGCAAGCAAAGAAAGTGAGAGATGATGCTAAAAGTCCTCTAGGTAGTCATCTATTTCATGTCCCTTGTCAGTTATTTTCTTATGATTTTTTTTTGTTTCACATGCACCAAGAATGTAATGAAGTATTTCAAATTTAAGATCAACTCTTTGGTATAGTAAAAATTGTATTTCTTTCTTCATCTAATTGGAAAAAACAAAATTAGATCAACTCTTTGGTACAGTAAAAATTGCATTTCACTTTCTGCATCAAGAATGTAATGAAGTCCTTCAAATTTATATAAAATATTTTATAAGGATATAACTGACATGGGAAAGTACAATACACCCTATTTAGAAATTTTAGATCAATGCTTTGGTATAGTAAAAATTGCATTTCACTTTCTTTATCTAATTGGAACAGAAAAATGCTCACATTATTTCTGAATATTAGAAAACACACTATCCCCTGCCAGCTATTTCTTTTTGGAACTTCAAAGCTATAGGGTGGGGAGGACAAGGAGGAGTTACAAGTGGGGGATACATAAAACTATCCAAATTCACCTAAAGGGTGAGTAACCAATGGGTTTGTTCCATGTATAAGGTTTCATAAGAGTGTAGGTGCCAAGATTCCTAACACTCAGTGTTTTCCAACATGCAAATTTTGAAAATACTATGAATGTAATGGAAACATTAAAAATCAAACATTAAACAAAAATAGACTATTTTTGGATGATTCAATATTTATCTTACATGCAGAGGGTTTTACAGTAGTAGATGTGGGTTGTAGGTTTCATAAAACCTAGTGTTTTCCAACATGCAATTATAGTAATGAAAATATTTTCTTAATTAGAGAGTATGAATGTAATGAAAGGAACCTTAAAATTAACCTTCTTTTCTATTCATGATAAAATATTTTTCTTATCTTTTACTTTCTTTTCTAAGTGGTTAATTTCAGTCTTCCATTGTTTGTATATAGTTTCGACATATAATTGAAGTTGGAAAACATAGTGGGTTGTAAGTGATATGTTTAATATCATTGGTTATTTAGGAAACATTGATTTCTTTAGACCAATTCTTTGGTCACTTTATGCAATATGCCCTACTCTAAAGATGCTAATGTTGAACATGCACACAGGACATTAGTGTTCAAGTGAACTCTTTTGGCTTCAAGTTTTCCAATTTCATTCTATGATACATTTTTAGGAATTCTTCATTTCCATTTTGAGTAACCGACAATCATTGTAGTTCATATTACTTCAAGTTTATGCAGTGATCCCATAAATGCATCAAATTTTTTATCTCTATTCAACAATGTTGTCGTAATTTACTTCAAACCTGCCCTATCATGACTATTATTCCTTTCATAAATTCAATGTGTTGGTTATCATTCATCTCACAAAATTCATGCTTTCGGCCCTGTGGCTGAATGGATGTATTGCTAAGGCCAAGTATTTTTATCTTAAAACTTTAATTTTTTTAACTTTGACTCTCTAACCTATAATATAGGAAGACACTCACCTCATAAACTTGAACCTAAACTCACTCCATCCCATGATATTTAGAATGATTTTTTATTGCCTCGGAGGACTTCACATCATCTTTTAGAAATCTCATAATTTAACACTTGTTTGAGGAGTCCATTTGACCTACATGAATTCCATCACAAAGCAGCATTCCCTTGAAAAGTAATACTATCTCCACCAAAGTCTTCAGCATAGAAGGAGGCAACTTTCTGAATGCTTCCAACATCTTTTTTAACTTGACTAGCTTCCTCATATATCACACCTGTGCATATTTTCCTTCCTTAACACGACAATGTCCTCCTTGGTATCAACTAATTCATTCACGAATATGGAAAACTAAGTCATCAAAGCACAAAATATCATATTTTTTAACATTAATTGTCATTGTATTTTTAGGTCTCGATTTCATTAGAATACACACAAAACAAATAATGGAGAAATAGTGGTCAATGAAACGTCCAAAGTGTTTGAGATGGTGTTTGTAAATCTCTTTGCAGAAGGTCATGGATTAGAGGGCATCAAAGCACATTCATCTGTAGCCATACCATTTTCTAGAGGCAGGGCTTAACCAACACACTCTAAGTTGTTTCATTCCCCTACCCATTTCCGTTCAAAGAAACACTTGCCGTTACAGCTAGCGGTCAGCAGTTCCCATGCATAAAGAAAACTGACCTCAAATCTGAAACACTATTCCTGCCGGTAAAGAAAACCAAACTCAAATCTCAAACATTGTTCTCGCACAGCTGCAGAAGTTTAGTGGATGCCATAAAGTGTCTTGATGGAGTTGCACTATTTCAGTGTATGCAACAAACATGTCTCCAACCGATCATTATACATTTACCAGCGTATTCTCAGCCTGTGTTAAAATGGAAGCGTTGGAAATAGTCTGGTAGGCATCCTTTTAAAATGTGGAGGCATAGACAAGGATCATGAGCTATTTAACCGAATGCATCAAAGAAATGTTGTTTCATGGAATGCCATGATTGTAGGATATGCACAAAACGGATTTTTTGAAAAAGGCTTTAGAAGCCCTTCATTTCAAGAAAATGCAATTGGCAAGTGTAAAGCCAACCTCTTCAACCTTTAACAACATCTTCCAAGCCTGCACCAAAATGAGAGCTTTGGAGCAACGTATGGGCATCCATGAAAGCATAAAGGATAGAGGAAATTTTTCATATGTTGTATTTGCTACTGCTCTGATAAACATGCATGTAAAAAGTAAAGTATAGAACAAGGAGCGTGAACTATTTGACAAAATTATTCAAAGAAATGTGATCTCATAGAAATGTGATTAGATTAATATCATGTAACTAAAAATGCTGTAAATGGAAAATGCAATCTCAATTTACGTTAAAAAATTTGGGAGCAAAACACTTGCTTCAAAAACACACATTTTGTTGTGAGGATGCCAAAACATCCAACAAATTCCCTTGCCTTGCCGACCCACAAAAAAGTTATGGTGTACAATGTTAATGACCCACATTACCCTGAATCTAGAAAGCAAGAATTATGCCATCTCAGAGCCTTGGCTCTCCATTTTCTTAGTTTCTTTGCCTAAATTTTGTTTCCTTTTCTTTTTCCAAGATATGAATTATTTGCTTTGAAGCTGCAGTGGAAAATAGAAAAACGTTGATTTGTGAATTGAAAGAGGAAAAAAAGCATTTTTTTAAATGTGGGTCAGTGTGCATAGAGGTAGGCCCATTGGATGCTTCTTTTTCCTTTTCATTTCTCTATTAGATACTGAGTGGGTAGTAAGAAGAAGTTTCTATCCACGTAAAAAAAATTCAAACTTCAGAATTGTGTTCAACATGGTGAGCTTGTTGACCTAGTTTTCATATAAATTTGGTTTGCTTGACTTGGTTTAATTTTAATAGTTTTTTTGCTTTCATTGGTTAGATTTTAGCACACCATTGTTGCTCCAAATTTTTTTAGAGAAGCTTCACTGACAGTGATATCAAAAACATTGTTATATATTCAATCTTCCATGATGCTTAGCTGACAGTGATATCAAAAACATTGTTATATATTCAACCTTCCATGATGAAGATCATTGTTAGTTTGGAGATAGCATTGACCTTTTGAGTACAATTTTTTTGTTTTTAATTTCAATCAAAAGAGGTACTTTGAACTATTGAAATGATACTTCATGCATTATATTTATATGTTTTGTTAATATATTTTTCAACATATTGAAGATTGTTACTTTTAAAAGTAATATTTTTATTTATTGGAAAGACAATATCATCATTGATAAGGGTTTGGTCTTTAAATATATATTTATTCATTTTTTTTGCATATAAGACTAGCAAGATTTATTTTTGGAAATAAATGTTGAAAACTAGAAAGGAGATGGCAATTAAGTATCATATATATGTATAAGCCTATATATGTATAAGCCTTAGTGATTGAAGAGATGTCAAGATGGGTCCCCTATATATAGGGCTCGAGATACCATGGGTGATGCTTTGGTGGAGATGTAGTAAACATGTATAGTATATATATTGTTATTTCTACACACTACATAATGAAACTAACCAGAATTGTAATCCAAAGTTTATTGCACTTTCTCATAGATGTAGGTTCTTAATAGGTCTTTTGTTTATTTTAGTTTAAATGTAATATATTAAATTTGTTCATAATATATTTTATAGGGTATACTTCATTTTTTATTGTAGCTTCCTCACATATTATTATAGTGAAGACAACTTTGCATTTATGTAATGTAAAAAATTCATTCATTTGCTGTAAAGAAGAGGAAAATAATTATTTTGTTTCTACAAGATGTGTATAGAGAGTGGAAAGACTTTGCTATTGGAGAAAGTTTAGTCACTTTCCATGGAATAAGCTATTGATTAGGCATGATTTTTTCCATTAATAACTAGGATTATATGTTGAATTTATGTTGGTTTATAACAAATAGGGTGATCAATTTCTAGGGAATAAGCTTTCAAACATGCATGAATCTCTCTACTAACAACTAGGGATTGATACAAAATTAAAAAAATCACAAACATTATTCATGTACTAGCATTTTTTATATTTTCCAATATCAATTCTTCTTTGTTCATTATCTCTATCTATATATGAAATCAAGGATGCCTTCCTTTGTTTTTTGGTCTCAATATTTTCCACTTATATCCTCTTCCTTTAAGCAAAAGTATTGAAACCAAGATCACCCTTTAGAACGATAAAAATGGTAATTACTTTTTGTGGAATGAAATTTGTACAAGAAATTTTTTATCTACCAATATCTAGGGTTGGATAATGAATTTATGTTGTATTATAATGAATATGGGCCTCTTTTGAAGCATATAATAATTCTTGAATAGTTCATGAACTCTATTATATTATGTGGTAAATTATAGGGGCTGATAAGGTTAACGTGTCATTTCCCTTGAGATGAAAAGATTGTATTCTCAAATCACATTCATTTTGATAAAACCATAAAATCAAAATTTTAATCACCATCATTTTCCCTTCTTGTATCAATCTTAGATATCTAAAATGGGAAATATAGAGTTTTGAATCTAGGCATGAATTTCCCTGTTTTATAAATAAAATGCATGTCAACAAGAAGTGAGATCAAAACCCGAATTCAAAAAAGAGGCATAGGCTCACCTAAGAGTGGTTGGTGTGCCTACAAGATATCCTTCAAATGGGTTCCATTGGCATTAACAATAGATAGGGTTAACAACTATAATTTTTAAATTATTGGACTGTAACAGAATGTGATAGTTTTGTTTTATATGAGCATCATATTTTATTATTAGAATAAGTGTATTTTAGAGTGTATCGATTGCATGAATTTTATCTCTTTGAAAATGGGCATATTTTTAAGTCTAATTGCAATGCTAACAATGACCATGAGGTGAGATTCTATAATGGAATAAGTAGTGGTTTTTAGAGCTATCCAACAATGAATAGTCATGTCACATCACTAGTCAATGTGCATATAGTGCTCAAGATAACTTAAGCCTGGTAGGAATTGGATAATCCCTAAATTCTTTGACCATTGTACTAGTCACTTGTTTATTCATGAGGAATTTGAATAATATGAATTATTTTCTTCCCATTATTTATCATGTAAGTAATTATTTTTAAATTTACCTTTCATTATATATCCAAAAACTTTCCATCACATAAAATTAATTATTTTAATCTACAAGAAGTTAGGAATCTCATCCAATCTTGAAAATTTGGGATATATTAGTTTCAACATTTTTCTAATGAGAGTTAGAAAATGTGTTTGCCTCAAAATTTTTAGTGAAGAGCAATATTCACAAAAATACACTTGTATTTAGTTCAATTAGAAGATATGAAGAAACATACCATGGAAGAATCAAGACATCAATGGATCTCCTTCAAGTCAAATTCCAGTGTGGTTAGGGAATAACCATCTTCCTACTATTTATTCTATCCCTTTCTCCAATTCCTTTGGGAATCTAGTAGTTTTCTAGACATGAACATGATTGTAAATTGGTTGCCACCATTCATTAAATTTATTTCCAAATCTCATGCAAACATATTATTATGTAGGAAATTAAATGAACAATAAATTGGAATTTCTATCTTAGATTTCCTTAAAGCAATTTTTAGAGGATTAAGAGCTACAAAGGTCAATTATACCTTAATAGGTATTACTAATATACAAGTTTTATCCAACTTGTTCCCTCTTAAAAAAAATCATAAAATGTATGTTATCTTTTTATTGTCAATTTACTTGTTATATGAAGTTATACAATTGATGAGCTCATATCCTTTAGGGAGGCTTTGATAAAATAAGTTATTTATTGTAGAGTTTATTACTATAATAATGTAATTTGAAAATAAAATAAAAATAAATAAATCATAATAATATATATACATCTTATCTTTTTATTTTGAGTTTACTTGGTATATATGAAGTTATTTATTCTAACTTCATTATGTAATTGGGATTATGCCACTGATGGATCAACTTCCACACAATATGAAAATTAGTCTTCAATTTTCCCATAAAACATATATGAAATTTTTGAAAGAAATAACTTTGAAAGTAGTGTATCCTTGGTTTGTCAACTAATCGAGATGACTCCAAAGATTTTTAGGTACTTATCTATCATATTGCATAGTATGAATTTGGATCTATTAGAATTATGAATTATATGTTTAATAGAAATTTTCATAACACATTTTTCTTATTATTGTTATTAAAGCATGAGAAAGAGCATGGAGAGATTGCTCAACCAAGAGAAATTTATGTGAGATACAACCTTAGAATAATTAGGGAGGAGGCTTTAGATCATATGAGGATTCTTATTGAACTAAATATAAAAGAATTGAACAAGGAGCATTTTTTTTATGATCATTATATATAACAACTTGTTGTAAGAGGTTGTATTTTAATTTCATGTATAAATATATGGCTTGTATCTAGAGGGACATAGATGAGTTCAATATCACATCAAGGTACTAAAAATGATATAATGAAAATTCTTATTGAAGCAATACCTCTCTAAGATAGAAGAGATAACAAATGCCTATTTATTTTTCCTTTGAAAATTTTATTATAGACCCAAAATATAATGGATGAAAAATTCACAACTAGAGTGTTTGAAAATTTTGATTTTTAAGAAAATAAATTATTGCCCCATTTCATATAATCATTTGCATATACATGACAATTAAGGATTTTAAGAATATCTAGCTTTATTATCTTATATAGATTTCAAAGTTATATTGTATCACTTACTTTTCATTGGATATCACATTGTAACAGAGAGGATCCACCACTCTTGAGTCTCTAGGACAAGGAAGAGTCTACAAGGGATGGATGGCTCTAGGTTACCTCAATGAAAAAAGATCAAGTGACATGATGACAAATGAAAGAAAGACTAAACTATATTTTTGGGTTTTTTGGATGGAGGACTTCAAAAGTCAGGTGAATAGACCTGAAAAGTATTAGGAAATAGACTGACATGCTCTTGGCTAGAGGACAAGAGTGCGGACCAAGGATGACATCGTGATGCACTAGCATCTTTGGGGCACGATGGTGTCTCATACAAACAAAAAGTAAAGCTTGTTGCCAGAAACAATGAGGACCTGCTAACAACCTGAATGTTGAAATATAAAGGTTTTAATAGAAAATAATAAAATACTAGGAGACGAAACCACGAAGGACACCACCTTTATGTAAGGCATGCCTACAAGCTATGAGAAAGGAGGAATATCAGGAAGAAAATAAAAAAGGGGAGGCACCACCAAGGGAGTGATGCACACTTGCACCCTTTTTGTGTGAGGTTCATTAGGATCTGCCAATGAAGTCAAAAGAAGAACTAAGGTGATGGGAACTAAGGAAGAAGAAAAGATAGAAGCAGGAGAAAAAAAAAGTAGGATCTAAACAACAAAAGGAGTAGGAGAAGAAACAAAAACAACATGCTCCTCCCTGGTCTTCTGCAAGGCTATGTTATCCTCGGCCAAATCCTTTAGCCGATGCTTATGCTTGTACACAATCTAGCTACATCGGTTGTGGGCACTAGAAGATGTGGCCTGAAAAAAGGTTGGGGGGGCTCCTCCTCTACCACAAGAGCATCCTCCACAACCGTCACATGAAGGGGATGAACCAACATGTGAAAACAAACAAATCTAAACTATCTTGGGGTATAAGCAGGATCATCATGGAAAAAATACGCCCTTAAGTGGAAATAAAATTCAGAAAATCAGAGTTAGGCAACTTGACATAAAAATTTGAATAAGTTATCTATATTATTTCAAAAATATGTAAGAATAGAATCTATAGAAAATTGAATGTATTTTATAAACTACTAGGTTTATTTATTTATTTTTAAATCTATTTGGTGAAATTTTAAAATTTCAATGCAGTAGTACTTATATTTCAGGGAAAAAATAAGAAGTAGGTGTCTGTTTGACCACCCTAACCACAATAAAATTATAATATTTTAGATATAAGTAGGGGACTCATGTACGGATGTGATGCATTTTTTTTATAAATTTTTTCCCAAGTAAATAATTAATTATGATTTTTTTATTACAAATTTTAAAAAATATAAAAACTTGTATGTCTAACCACCTTAACTTGGTCAAAACTTCATGAAATTCAAATAATTTTATTTTAATCATATAGTATTCAAAGCATAGAATGTGACACATATTTTGGATTAAAAAAATGTGATACCGTTTTAAATTTATAGATATTTTTCATTCAGCCTATCAATCAAAACTTTAGTCGTAATTCAAATCAAAAATTAATAATAATTATTTATTAAATTCAAAGTAAAGCATAATTTATATTGGTGGAAATTTTTGAATTACCTTTAAAAACCCTTTTCGTTTCATCAATTTTGGGTAAAAAAAAGTCATCAGCCACATGGGTCATCATATCACTTAGATATCGCCACTTTTTGGCCCATCATGATCCTGCACATATCCCTTGATCACTTTAAGGTAATTTGAGTATGTAATTAAATCATATGCAAACATGATAATTGAACTATAGCACAAGGTTGAGAGGTATACTACAACTTATGTTAAAAAGTTAAAATAAAGCCCTTAAAATTAAAAAAAATGTTTTCTTCATGGTAGTTTATATAAATTGGTTATAACCAGTGGTGGGAGATCTCAGTCCTAGCTAAAGGAGATGCATACGAATGAAAGAGTACATAATAGAATAGAATTTGAGGATAGTTTTCTATCACTTTCTACTCACATTCTCAAGACTATGTTAATTAGCACATCTATAAATTTTCAATTTATCTTGTAGGTGTTTAGAAGTCATTTTCCCAAATTTGAGGGACTTCATGAGTGCACTAATTTCTTATCATGACACCTATCTTCAGAAGATGTTCCATATAACTCCCATCTTTAGATTTTTTTTGTAACCTCTCTATTCAATGCCCTCTCACACATTTTTCCAAGTATCCTAGGGAATAAATAATATTGCTACCCTCATTTTGGCATCCCATTTTACACAATCCATAGTTTTTGGAAATTATACATTATTTATCATCTACATGGATAATTACAATAATTTAAATACATGGTATTTGCAAGGTAAGTAGCACACCTAATTCTAACATGGCGATGTGAAAAATTTAAGCACCATGGAAGGAAATGAAAGACCTTTTTTTGGATAAAATTGTTGTTCTATCCCTAAACTTATATCAACCCCTTAATCCCTCAAATCTCCCAAATCCCAAGATGGATTGAAGATCAATCTCTCTTTGATGTTTTTGATCTTTGTTTTACATGAACTAGATAGAAGAAGGTAGGATCTAAGCTATAGAGAAGCACAAGAAACAATAGAGAAACACGACAATTAATTATTTTGAAAAGACTTTCTACTATTTGAATAGTTAAGGGTAATATTTTATAAATAATTTGAAGTCTATTTGAAAAATAAAGAAAAGATAAAAAAATTGGATTTTATTTGTTAGAAGAGATCAAAATTAGGATTGATCATTTTATAAATATTTTTTCTAGCGAGGACACTACCAAAAATATGGTGGATTCTAGGTTCAATCATATAAGCCAAATTTAAACATTGAGGAATATCTAAACCAAACATAAGGCAGATTTTAATAATTTAGTTAAGGTGATAGGTCCAAATAATAGGTTGAATGAGTCCTAGAACATAATACTAGAATGTATGCTAAACTAAGTACTTAGAATAGAGGACAAATTAATTGTCATTCCTTCCCTACTATTTTCATTAGCCTTATGAGGACTTATCATATTCTTATCTTATTTGAATATCTTATCACCATATGAGCCTATAGTTTTTATCATACCTATAGAGCTATCATATCATATTTCCTATATTAGGGGTGATCATATTTACACGATATATTATGATGACATGCTACTTATTTGTACATATTGTAGACATCCAAAAAATATTAATAATTCTAATTGTTGCAAGGTGTTCGCCCTTGATCTCCTTGTGTTGTGTAACACAACGCTCAATTTCGTGGTATAACTTAACTTCCTTCCATGGATTCATTAACTCTAGTAGTTGTATTGGACATTAATAGGTCGATGTTTTGGTGCAATGACAATTGTTTGTGCAACAATTAGTATCAAAGCTTGGGTCACATGTTTGAATCCCTCGCTTGCACTAGGGGATTGTTGTGAGGTGTGTGCACTCGGTCTCCTTCTATTGTGCAACACACCATTCAGGTTTGTGACATTTCTTAACTACCTCCCATGGATTCATTAACTTTGGTGGTGTATCATCCATTAAAAGGTTGATCTTTTCATGCATCGACAACCATTTGTGCAACACTAATATCACCATCACTTAACCAATTTTTAATTAATTAAATAAATTACATTAATTTATGTAACTATTTACCCATTTTCCTAAGTCCTAAATAAATAAAGTTAACATGATTTATTTATTCCCCTTCCCACTTCACATGATTTAATATATTTTATATATTAAATCCAACCTTTTAAACTCAAAGTTCAATAAAAAATAGAAATGTACTTTTATCTCCACCATTCATCTCATAACTGACTCCCTAAAATAAAATAATTATAAAATTACTTTTTCTACACCATCCATCCTACAACTACCCAACCATTGATCTCTCATCTAATATTGATCATTGATCAATCCATTCCAAAGCCTGTAAATCTACCCATCCATGTGCCATTTTCAAGGGTTCTCAATCTGAAATGCATCATCATGTTTCTTGTATGAGAAACCAAATTCCTTCAAATAAACAAGATCATGGAGCACAATGACATTTGTGGTAAAATAAGAACTATTGAGTAAAATGCATTTGTTTTGTTTTATTCTTATTTTTGGTTTCTAACTCAATCTAAGGTGATAGCTAAGATTGAAATAGAGTATAATCTTGCATAGTTTTATTCTTCATTTTCATTTCAATATTTTTTATTCACATTTATATTCCTATCCTTCAATTCCATTTGATGCAAGAGCATCCAATGGTGTAAGGGAAATCCTACATCACCCAAAATATATTTACTTTCATTTAGCTTTTTGTAGATGTTGTTGCATTTCTGGATACCCTTTTTGTCAAGAATTCCCATTTTTTAGAACTGCTTTTATGCTTTTTTTACTCAACTGTTATTTTTAGAAGGTGTAAATTTGAAGGCATGAGGAGACATAAATTTAAGGGAAGATTCAAGACAAAAAGATAAGCACTTTGGCAAATGAATCAGATCAAGATCATTCCCAGTTTAAAAGTTATTCAAGTTTCAATTTATGTGTTTTGCCTTATAAAATCTTCAGACCTAATTTTGAGGTATTTAGAGGCTTTGAATGGGCCCAAAAATTGGTGGAAAACAAAAGTTGTTAGCCTATAGGCCCCACTTTTTGGCACTTCATTTTCTGAAGAGCTTTCTGAAAAGTTATTATGATTGAAGATCTGATGGTTAGATCATAAGTTAGGGCTTCCGGAAGTTGGTGCATAATTAGAATGTTGTTTTTGGCTCCAAACAAAGAAAGGGGCTATTTATGGGCTAGTTTCTGATTTGTTTGGGCAGTTGTTTTGGGGGAAAGAAGATCGTATATTGCGAAAATGGAATTTTTGTAGTTTTCTTATAATTTGCATAGATTGCAGAACTCGAGGATTTGAGATCCTCTGCATGTAAGAAGTTCATTACTCTGAATATAATAATATTCTCTCATTTGTGTGTAATTTTCTGTGTCTCTGGTTGCACCCTCATCACCATTACTCTTTTAATTTTTTTTACATGATCCTTACCTAGCCTTCAATGTGAACTTTACTTTGTCCTTTCCCTATTTTGGGGCACCCTTATTCCTTTATACTCATATCTAATTTATGACCTTATGTGCTCATGTAATTTATATGATTACATGATTACTATTCAATATTTATTATTTGTTTCTCACATGATGCTATTTATTACAATCATTGCATGATTTTACCTATCAAATGACAATTTGTGCTTACATGGTTATGTGATTCAATTACTTTACTTCTTTATCATGCATTATTTTTACCTCTCCTTAAATTTCTTGCATCTACTTGATGCAACCAATTGAAGAAGGAGCATATAATTCACCAACATTTTCATGTTAGATATTTTAGGTAATGACTTATTCTACATAGAGACTCGCCACTATACCTAGATGGATCTTGTTCACATTACATGCCGAAAATTAAATGAGGTTCTATTGCATTACTTTAATCAAGAAAATCATATTTTATATATTAAGTGGATTAGAATCATATGGCCATACTGAATGTTCTATATAATATTGTTGCATCAAGGAAAGTACTCTTCTATCACTTTTCATACATGCAAAATCTCTAATCCTTCTATATTTCTCTACTCATTTTTTATGGACAACTAAAACCACTTGTTATTTTTTATTTCTCCACTTGCATGATAATCTATCTATAGCATATATCTTTTCTATTTTGTAAGTCCCTATGGATTACTAATTCTAAGGAGAAGAACAAAAGAAGAATCCAATAATGGTGAATTAATTTACACAAACTAAATATCCTTTTTAAATATTTGGATATTTACTTTTCATATAAAGGCTTAGAATTTCCATATGCTTTGACATGTATGTTCATATTAAATTCACGTTCACCTCAAATTGGGGGCTAAATCTAATGGTGAAATTTGTATACCCCTACTAATTCACATATAGTTCTAGGGTATTTTGATGGAATATCTTAATTTAATGTCAAGTTTGGCTTATGATTCTATTCTTATACCAATCTAGATTATATTCATTTATAACTATTTCAATGCACCCAACCTTATCACCCTTATTTATGCATTCTCATATATTCACTAGTTACACATTTCTATTATCCTTCATTCAAAGCCATGTCCATACCCTTCATTTATTGCCTCAAAACTTATACATTTTTGTTCTAGGTCAATCTTGAGTGGCTTAAGGTTGATCCCAAACTCTTAAATTTTAAATATGAATTTCTAAGCTATGACCCTTTCCTAATAACCACAATGGGTTGAATTATCAAATGTTTTGTGTAAACTATTATTGTGTCTCGGTATTTTAAGACATTCAATATGCACTTATTATCATTTTAGATTTTGGGACAACTATATTTAAGCCATTTATATGGTTGTGCATGTTTTCTATGATATAACTTTATTATAGTGATCTAGAAATCTCCTTTAGAAGGTGTTTGTAATCACCACCTTGATAATTTGAACACAAAATTTTAGTCAAATTATTACCATAGGTCATAATTGACTCTTACCCATCAAAGCATTCACAATTGGATTCTATAAATTTTCAACATTTATTCTTCATCATTGTTCCCTAATTACATGTAAATTAATTTTATATGCATTGTTTACATTTATTTGATTAGCCTAGATTATCTATGTAAAATTGTAATGATGAAATTTTTATACTAATGGAATTTCCCATTTAGTATTTTTTTCCATTTTAATATAATCTCTTAATACATATTCACATTGAAAATTTTCATAATCTTGTGTGGAGTCAAGCTTTTCCCCCATGTTGCTACTCCTCCACTTTTACACATTCCCACATCCTTTATCCATACCTTATCAAAATTGATCCACATCCCCATGTATTCTTCATTTATTATGCCTATCTATGTACTAATCCATAAATGCTGATTAATTCTTTCACCTTTTTGTTTTGATGGTCAAAATATATCTATCTACTAGTTTGTTCATAACTTTTGAACCATAGCTCAACTTTAACTCAAATTTTCTTCAATCCTACACTTTACTTTCCTTCCTAGAGCCATTGAACCAAACAAAAAAAGTATTCATGTAATTTATTTCTATATAGTTGTGCATTTAAAGATGTTTACTTGAATTTGGTTGATCATCCAAGTGCTTCTTATTCACATTTAGGGAAGACGACAGTTCAATTGATGTAATAAAAGGAATCTAGATCTGCAAAAACATTCTAGGGGAATGAATCAAGAGTGATTTCTTCTATTGTTTACTCATTTTAAGAGAGAGAGAGAGAGTTGACCTAGGGAAACATGTCCACTTCTAACAATAAGAGAAATCACTCAAGTTCATATTCTTGAATGCTATTGATTAATATATTAAAAAAATACAAGTGAAGATAAATCAAGTTAACCAAAACTATAATTATACATATTACTGTTTGATCATAGAGCTTAAAAACCTCACTATTACATTTATTTTTAAAAAATAACTATTAAAATTAATCTAATTTATTAAGTCTAAATAACATTGATTAATAAGACAACGCAAGTGGAAGAGGGTTGGATAACGGTAAGGAGCAAGAAAGATAAGTCCTCTAAGCCTCCTTTTGACATGACTCTCCGCTCCCACAAGAGTAATTCTAAATGTAAATCTTGATTGTTCTTGTTTGGGACCTAGTTTTTGGCTAGCTACTAGTTGTTTTGTTGCTTTGTAGCCTTTTTTTCCTTGGTTGTCTATGCTTTTTTGTCTTTTTATTTTGACAACCTTCCGGTCAAGGGTTCCAAATCCATTCAAAATCTATTTGTAAAGGGTTTTGAGGCCCCTTCAAAACCTGTTTTTACTTTAATCAAAAACATTGATTGATCAAACTAATTTACACTTAATTAATTGTATATTTACTTAATCAACCTATTTAATTATTTTTCTACAGAAATGTGTATATATTGCTTTACAAGATGTTGGGAACTAAAAGAAGAGCACTCCAAAAACATGTAAAATGGGATAACATAATTTTCCAAAAAAACATTCTTAAATACAAAAAGAAATTAAAAGTAACGAAACTTTGTATTTTAGAGTAAAATGATAGATGGTATCTGAGAAAGTTTCGAAAATCCCTAGTTATGCAAGTTTCCTACCAAAAATATTGTACAGGGGGTGATCATGCGCTCCTAACTGTTTGGATTGAATCTTTGGGCTGCTTTCTTATTTTGAGTTGTTTTTTTCCCTGCATTAATATTTATTTCTCTTTTCATCAACATATAGCTATGGTTTTTCAAATTTTTCTGATATAAAATGTTTCCAATTAAACCCAAACTAAACTTGGTTGCCAAAATATAATCTATAGGAAAAGAAATACTATGGAAGGATTTCATGTATTGCATTTATAATATTTTTAATCCAGCAAGATTTTCATGGTGTTTTTGGATATCAAAATTTTGTTCTACCAATTTGCACAATAGGAGACTATAAGAAACTTCATATATCTACTTGCTTAGGTGGATGTGGGTTCATTCCTCCCACTTTATGTCCATTCCCATCCATTTCCATTCAAAAAATAATCTTCGTTCACGTTTGAATTGGAACAGTGTTCCCACATGAAACAAAGAGGATGGCATAAGGTACGCCCATCTACCTCACCACTGAGGTACTTTCAAGTAGTGAACAAAAGACATGGTATCCTCACTATGCAGTAGCTATATAAAACAAGTCAAGTCTCCAAACCAAAAGCTCAACCAAAAAGGTTGACACACCAAAATTAGCAAATGCATGCAAAGAAAGGGAAGTTACAAAAGCAGCCAGTACAATATGGAGATGTTGTTGTTACAAGGTAAAAGATATTGTTGTTACAATGACTATTACAAAGACTTGGCTTCACACATACCCAACAATGATTGCAGGATATAAAAAATGTGAAAGCATAGACAAAGCACATTAACTGTTTGAGAGAATTCCTCAAAGAAGTGTGTTCTCATGGAACACCTGATTGCAAGATATTAACAAAATGGATTTGTTGAAAATGCTTTGGAATCCCAACCTTTTCCAAAATGGGAGCTTTGGAGTAGGGTATAATTGGGTGAAATTCCAAAGTTTTGTCACACTTTAGAGTGTAAAGATTATATGCTTTATATTTCCTACATATTTCATGGATATGGAGGTGTTGAAGTTTAAGGAAGAGGTGGTGGTAAATGTGGAAGAAAATTATTAGTAATGGTGTTGAGAACATTCATTCAATTTCTTTAAGATTTATATCTATAGACAATAAAGAATTGAAGTTATTCATTGTAAGTTATTATTTCTTCATGATTCTTGTGTAGATGTAGGGAAGGTACTGAAAACTTTCATGATAATTTATAGTGTTGTCTAGAGGTCTCTAGCAACTTCACAATTTTATTCTTTTGTACAAATAAGATATGTAGTGATTAACATAGGAAGGATCTATTTCATGAAGTAGGTTCTCATCACTTGATCTCATAGTTGGTAGTGTCTTGAGGGATGTAAAGTAGAATGCTAATACAATAGAGTTTGGATACCTAGTGGATTGTAATGTGGTAGATAATTCAAGATTTTTGCATTAGGGAGTTTTGATTTATTTTCTATTTATGATGTTTTTGGTTATAGTTGTGGTGTTTGTAGGGAGTGGCATCTATGATTTTATATCTATTTTCACTATTTTTTGGATTATATGTTTCTAATGGTAATTTAATGTTCTTTCATTTTTTTGTATAGGTGCTTTATAACTGGCTATTATGGTAATTTATTCTCTTATGAATGCTATATTTATATTATTTCTTTCTTGGGAGAAGGTCTTATAAAATCCTCATGTAAATTAATCTAGAGAAAGATAATACTAAAGAAAGAAATTCAATCCTAGCCTCTATTTATTATTACAAAATTTGAGATAAATGACCAATTAGGGAGAATTAAGACATCATATTCTATCATGCAATATAGGATACATTAATAACATTAAACAATGACTAAACCAAGTTTGGGATCTTGAATAGACATTCTAAGTAGGAGGTCCATACCCTAGCTATTTCACCCTATTATAACACATCATTTATGTGACCTAACTAGTTCCAACTCATAAAAATCACATTGAAATTTTATTAGTAGGAAACCAAAAACTATTAGGAAAAATTTTAAGTACAATCTGAGACATCGTCAATGATGCAATCTAGTTAGATTCATTTTTTAATAAAAGATTTGATAATAATATTTTTGTTCAAAATAGATTCAACCAACAAGTCTATCTAAAATAGATCTAGCTAGAATATTTTTGGAAAGAGGTAATTACTAACAAAAATGTGTAGTAGTGTTTAAAGGAAAATTACAAACCTTTTAAAATTATTTGAAAAATGCAATATTACCTCCACTTCTATTCACATTAATAGCATTTTTGAGAAACAAAAATACTTTTGTAGATCTAAAAGCATAGTTTATAAAAAAAAATTGAATATTTTAATTAATGTTAATATTTTTCTATTTTCTTCTCTACAAGTAGGTCATTACTGCCCAAACCAAAGCCTAATTTCTTTCTCAAATAGAATTGCTAATTTATTTCTCATACACAACATAAGGATGAATTTGCCTCATATGAATTCAGCAATTGTTAGAGAGAAGCAAATCAAACTACAAATATTCTAGCCAATATGAGAATTGGCCAAATTGAAAAAACTATGGTCTATGAATCATCGTCAAACAAAAAATATCAAGACTTAAAGATATCATTTTTGTAATGATCACATAGTCTAATTTCATGTACCTTTTCAGTCTAATTTCATGTACCTTTTCAAATTGCTAAAGTGTGTGCATTATTTAAATCTTCTTAGCCAAATTACTCATTTACTCACCCTACAACTCTATGTGGTCAACAATTATGGGAAGCTAGTTTTTAAATCCATTTTTCATATGAAGTTCTTTTATTTAATATTTCATTAACTCTACAATACCACCACAACCTACCTTTGAATCAATAGTAAATGTGAAATCAATAGTTTTCCCTTTACTCACCTCGTTTGGATGATCGTTAGCACATTACTATTTAAGGTCTCTTACTATTTCAATTATCATCCTACTCTTCTTCTCTACATTCTATGAAAAGGGGTGATATGGAAAGATATAGAAGGATTTACATACTTCCACATAAATTATAACCACTCATTCTAGGTCCAATTGACTTCACCTTGCTGGCATATATTTTCTCGATGGACTAATCCCATGTTGGAAAGGGTCTTCAAAGCTATTTTAGGTGATGATCTTCAAGCTGGTACCAAGATATTTTACTACTTTGGTGTCATCTCTAATTTCCTCTCTAACTATATGGATTTGGTGTAGATATAGACTTCCTAGATAAAATTGCTTATTGGTTCATTCAATATTTTTTTCTACCATCAACTATCTATAACTTTGTCATTTCCTATGATGATATAATGGGTGAGCTTCAATTGGGGGATTTATTCCCTCATGAAATGCTAAATAATTATCATTGGATTCTTATGTTTTCAATACTATGTGAACTAGTCTAACTAGCAATTTTGTAGTAGTATTCATTCATGGCCTACACTCTCATAGTGGCTACCCTAGGGAGTCTTTGTCAACTAAGGTATTAGATATTTTCACTTAACTTATATTCCTATTTTTCCATGCTTCTCCTTGACTCCCTGCCACTTCTCCTTTCTCCAAATCCACTTTGAAATTGATTTCTCCTCAACTAACTACTAATGCTTTGACTTCTTCCTCAACTCTCTCTCACTCTCTCTCTTTCAATCTTGGATATTCCTATTTTTAATTTTATTAATATATTTACTATCGATGGTCTCTCACATTTTATCTAAACAGATACAATTTTAAAAATAAACAAAAAATATAATGCCCAAGAGAAGAGAATACTTCTTGAGATGATATCATTTTTTGAACTTTTTCAAAAATTAAAGAAAAGTGTCATGTTTTGAAAAATAAGCTAATTGTTTTTATTTAAAATTTAAGTAAAAACACAAAATGCATTAAGAATTTTACATTTAATTATTTTATATTTTTAAAATTGAAAATATGCATGCCACTTTCTTGTGCTTCAAGTTAAAAAGCTAAACCATAGACTAGTGATATTCACTTCCCTTATCACAGTGTTCCATGGTACTCAAAAATTATTAATTTTAAACCAAGTTTTAGTTAATATAACTATAGTTCCTTAAATGATAACAATGAAGGTGTTATACATTTCTTTTAACTTACTAATTCATAAATTATAAAAAACTCCTTTACTTGTAGAAAGGGATTATTATAATTGAATACTTGATTGAACAAATAAATTTATTGGTCAAATCATGTGTCAAATTAGCGATAATAAATCCCTAATGCATGCTAATTTCATGTAATTAGGTTTGTGGGGCCTAATAATCCTTAATTATGCACTATATGGAACCATTTAATAAATTGGTTCAGTGAAGCATAAAATTAAGGATAATTAAAACATAATGTGTGCTACTTTGATATAATTGGGTTTAAAATGATTGAGGGCCTATTTATTATGAAATATATCCTAGTAAGCCCTATAACCAATTATATAATATGTCTCTAAGTTGATGAAAAATGACTCTATAAACTTATGAATAATAGTGATAAACTATAGTGATTAACCACATGTGAGTGAATTGGAGCAGCAAAGAATGAACCAATTTTGAGGGTTTGGTTAATCATTATTCACATAATCACCATGACTCTAATAAAAAAATTAATTGAGAAATTGACTAGTAGTGATTAGGCAAAATCCCAAGAAAAGGTGCACAAAAAGGCAAGAAGAATCTTTATAATTTGCATGACTCCAAAGGAAGAAGTAGACTTATATAAAGAAATACATGAATATCATTAATGAAAAATAAAAAATAAAAGAATATCCATTTTTTTTAAAAATAATCACATCTCTACAAAATATTTATTAGGCATTACAAGAGGCCATACCTAGTGCGAACATTTACACATCACTTTATAGTATGGAAAACCCAAACCTTTTAATTGATTCTTTTAAAAGGAATATGCATCTAGTCTTAGAGGTGAAGTGGAAAAAGAAATTGAAAAGAAAATGAATGATAAAAAGATGATGGAAATCATAGTGAAATATGCTCTTGCAAATAAAAAATTTCAAGAGAACTTGAAGGATGCATAGATTTGTGTAGATGAGGCAAAGTCTCTTTACCAATATGGAATGAAGTGCCCCAAAGCCACATAGATCATCAAGAATGAGATGGACACCATTGATTCTCAAATCAATAAAGCCTCCAATACCTATGATTCAACACTTTGTCTAGTTGGTAACACAAGGAATATAATTGGGTTTTTTCATAAGAAGTTCTTCTAGCTACACGCAAAAAGGGAGAACACCATTTTATAGTTTGGAGAGAAAAGGGACTTGGCGAATGAAAAATTTGCATTTGTCTCCAATGCCTTTTTGATTGCTACTAAAGCTACAAAGATGAATCATGCACCTAGCACTCCAGAATAAGGAGAAGAGTGTTGAACACATGGTATACAGAGAGGGGAGATGAATCCATATACTATTAAATAAATTGATCACAAACCATCCATTAATTAGTACCCAACCAACACATAGACACCAAGATTTTTATGTGGAAAACCCAAAATGGGAAAAACCACAATAAGGATTAACTCAAAATATATTATAATTGGTTATAATATATTCTACTTGGGCTCATTACTAGGATACACTATTCTTATAAGGCTCACAACATGAAATTATTAAAAAATAGAAAGTGGCTCATTGTCAAGATGTGAACGGATAAAAAATGAACCTTCATTGTGTTGAATCCAATTCCTTTGAAGCTCTGATTTAAAAAATACAACTCTACTATGTAATTATTACATTAATTCGTATTGCACACATACATATATTATCTCATGCTACTCATCATACCCTTTCACTCTCAAAAAGGTTCTATATTTATACCTAATACATCTACATACACTAATTAGGTTGGTCTAATTAAGTGTAGCCCTATTTTAATTCAAAATTGTCTTTGGCATATTCATATTTGAATCAAGATTCATACTCATGCTAACTTAAACATGCAAAACTCTATCTAGGTCAGCACGAACCAAAATTGGATCACCATAACCTCCATAGATCATTATTATTAAAAGAAAAGGATTAGGTCAGCCCAAAAATAGACTTAATCAAAAAATAACCTAACTAAGAAATTATTTATGAACCATATGAACATAAAATCATGTGCCATATGGAATATAGAATATACTAACACTTTTACATAATATTAAGAAATTGTAAAGACTAATTCCAAACATCAAAGAAATGCAGACCAGATTACACATATCTCTATCACTGAATAATGATAAAACAAAATGTGAAAATTATGTCATTTACAAATCTCAACTTGTAAATCCAAAGCATCTGGAAACTTGATCATAGATGAAAATAATAGCTAGGATCAACATATTAAAACCACGCAGGTTGATCTTATCATATGTGAAATTGTGGACCAAACTATAGGATTAGACTGACTTCAATTTGATGACTAGAGTAGATTTACTATTAACCAAAGAATGTTGGCATCAATGACAATACATAAAATGAGTTCCTTCTTCATTCTTCCAATAATATGCCCCTTTGTCATTGATGACATCATGTGCCAAAAAAACTTAAGACATGATCTACATAAAGAATCACCATCTCCCCCATAAACTTTGTTATCTTCCCCTTTGACATCAAGGAAAAAGGGTGTGCCACCAAAAACTTGATACACACACACACACACATATATATATATAAAATTGAAGTGATCTAACTCCCCCTAAGACCCCTAAGAGAGTTATCTAAGAAAAATGATACGCTCTTATGTATAGAAGAGTGTGCAAGTGAAGAATAGATTAATCAAAGGATTAGGCCTTTTCAAGCTCCTTGACAATTTCTTCCTAAGTAGGCTTTCCTTCATCGCAAGTCTTCTTGGTTATTTTAAGTAATTTTTACATTGAGTCCAACTCAAAAATATTTTCCTCTACTTCTTCTGGAGTGACGAGATGTAGATTTATCTTTGAAAATTTACCAACATCTACTAGAGGACCTAACATTAGAATGTGCTTGGCTTTTACCAACTCCCCAAGCTGACCAAATCTTCTTATTGTGTCTTCCTTCTAATTTTTCAATGTGAAAAAATATTTTGTAAGTTTGTGATCATAGTCCATGAGGTATAATCTTTGTCATGGGTTGGGTCACAGGCTACAATGGATTTGGTTATTTGTGACTCAATAGAATCCATTGAATCCTTAGTTCCTTGGGTAGCATGTGGCCATCTCATACAATACAAAAAAAAATAGCTTCCTCTTCACATTCTTGCACATCAGTTATACACTTTCCTACTTTTTCATAAATGAATGTGTATTTATCTTGTAGATCAAGTAACCTCTTTCTACAATTCTTGATAGTGTCTCTTTTTTAGTCTTCACTTTAATATTGGAGTTCAATAGGAGAAAGAGAGTCATATAAATGTATCAGGTAGCTTCCTATAGGGTTTTGATTGCATCATTGATCAATTCCATTCCCTTTGGGTGTGTCTCTAGAATTTCTTTCCTTCTGGAGGCAAGGAAGGTATATCTTGGCTCTAATCTTTGAACTGGTGGAATTATTTTGAGATCCACACTACCTTGTAATATTGGGAGTTTTAGCAACTAGGGAAGATAGGTCAATGGGATTCTTTTTTTTTTTTTTCAAAAGAACCTTGAGTGGTATGTTGAAGGATTCCTCATAGGAATTTAGTTGTTCCATGGTATTGTGAGACACTCCTTCATTCTTTCCAACTTTAAACTCATATTTTCTCTTCTTTCTCTTCTCATTAGTAGAATTGGCAAATAAATGACTAGGTGACTAAGAATTTTAGTCACAACTAAATATGACTAGATTCTACTAATTGTTTGCAACTCATAAATGAGTAAATAAATGACTAATTTGGTCATTGAGTTAAAAAAATTTAGTCACACAACTAAAAATGACTAAATAGTTAGTAATTTATTTAGTCACAATCCATTTGAATAAATCATTTAAGGAATCAAGAATATTGCTGACCAAAACACTCTAAAAATTTAATAAACATACTCTAAATTTTTTTTCGAAATATTATTTTTAGGTGTAGCCAGCCAAAATGGAGTTTTAATTTTAATAAACATACTCTAAAACCTTCATCGAAACCTTATTTTCAGGCCTAGCCTGCCAAGTTTTAGTAAAGAATGATACATAATGGTAAGGACATGTGCATAAGAGGAGGCATAAGATTCATTGTTGCTTATCTCATTTGTGCTCTGCTCAACAAGGGCTACATTGTTCATGCTACTATTTGTAATCTAGGTATTTAATTGATACATATTTGCATAACACCAAATTCCTTCAAATGATTTTTGAAGTATCAATGTATCCTATATAGGGTTTAGAATTATTTCTTTTAATTTTAAAAAATAAATGAGATGCTTTTCAAGTATCAATGTATCCTACATATGGTTTAGAATGATTTATTTTAATTTAAAAAATAGATCAGATGCTTTTGAAGTATCAAGGTATCCCATATATCATTTAGAATGATTTCTTTTAATTTAAAAAAATAAATAAATGATGCATTTTCCTATGATTAGATAATGTGGAGATCTCCTAAATCTGCCTTAACACATTGTCCTCTTTAGCTCTATATTCATTACTCTAGTTGCTAGGGTTTTGCATGTGACATATTTAATATCATCATGACAATGCCTTTTAAATAAATCTTATTCTTTGCTTTAATCATTATCATAGTAACCCTTGAGTTCCATAATCCACAATCAATGTCTTCTAAGAATGGTGTCTTAAGATAGACTACATAGTATGCATATAAATCAAGTCCTTCATACCTGCCATTGTCCCAAACCACCACTCACTGCCTTGCTTAAAATGCTTCCTCCATAAGCACAATAGTATATTTCAAAATTATGGTTGCCAGTGATTGACCATTAAGGTCACTACTTTCATGAAGATATAATGAGATTTTTCTCTTCAAACTCAAGGCATTATGCAAGATAACATTGTGAATTGTTTTCTATCTACAATTTGATTTTCTTGCACATTACTACTTTGCTAACTTACTTTAAGACTGGATATTGCACCCTTAGCTGCAATCTCAAACAACTCACTTATTGTCACTTGAAGATTCCTCTCATGAGAATCCTTCTATAAAATCAAACTATGCCCTATAAACTACCTACTTACTTACTACAGGGCACTCATTGTTTCATGGTACTGTGGGTCTTTAGATCCTTCAAACTTATTTTTGCTACTTCACAATCCACAAGGTATTATTCAGTATTCCCCCATCTTTGATGAGTCAGAAAATACTACAAACATGCAATCCACTACCTCCATTACACAATGGCTAAGAAGAAACATTGAACCTATCATTACCACTATTACTTCCTTTGGACAATCATTCTCTAAATGCATTTGCCTTGTCTAACACTTCCAATAGGATTTGAAAAACCCTTAAGGTCAATAAGGGGGTAAGGAAACTCACTGTTAAAATCTCTACTTTACTATGCAAGGTTTGAGCTTTATTATCTTGTCACTGCTCAACCTCTTTTTGATTGTCACACCTGGAATGACTGTCATTCTTCTCACCATAGATTGCATTTAAAAATATCATTGAGCTACATAGTGTGCTTGTTATTGGCTACAATATTTAGATTGAAATATTTTTTTATTGGCTATAATGTCTCAATCTTAAGGCTTTTGCAAATTCACTAATCCACTAGAGTTATGGTTTATGTTTCTATGGAGGCCTAGGGTTTGTTCCCTAGTCATGCTCTTACCAATGCTTTTGTTGGTATTAAAAACAACCTTAAATCTTGGGTTAAAAAATTAGTTGTCTTGACAAGGTTGTGGTATGATCTTGGATTGTATCCTATAGTGTGTTGAAATATTGTGTTTGATTATTAAGGTATGTAAACCTAATGAGGGAAATGTATCCTATATAGCATGGGTCTTGCTTTAATACTTTCCATAATGGTTATTATCAAATCACATTATTATAGTTTGTGGTAACACAAGATTGCATTCAAGTATGTAACAAACTTGGTTTGTTGTTTAAGTTGTACATTTTTAGGTAACATTCATAAGGTTTAGAAAATATTGATCACTCTCTAGAATAGCCCATTAAACATGGGTTGTGCTTGAATGCACTACATAATTGATATAATACAACCACTTTGTATAGAAACCCAAGTTATAGGCTCTTTATTGCAACAAGAGGTAATCACTTTTAGTTAACTCCTGCTAGCATAATTTTGAAATAAATGTTGACTGCATTACTTCGAGTGTGAAGAATTTTTTTTCTACTAATAATACATTCATTGAGAGCTATAGTAGAAATCTTCTTATGCTAAAACCCATCCTGTAAACTTTATTTAACCTACATTTAGGAGGCTTCATGTTTTTTTTAAATTTATACAACTTTTGTTTTGATAGTAAATCATATTAGATTCTTTTTGAAACTGAAATGGTTTATTAATTATAGTTTTATGATGATTAAATGTTTTATTTAGAAGAGGTTAATATGTGGCATTTTTATTTGTAAGAAGAATAGTTTGTGATGCAACATTTGGGCATGGATGGTTTAGGAAAACTTGGATTGGTATCAGTGACATAACTAGGTTGGAGAGTATTGTCAGTTGGACTAAAACACTTCTCCATGATTTTTCTTGGAAGAAGAATTTGAGAATAGGAATTTTTGAATATTCGACAGTGGAAGTTCCTTTATTCTAAAGATAAAATCATAAATCTGCTAGTCCAGTTTCACATCCAACCTGAGATCTTTAATATCTGATAGAGAAATTTCATACATTCTAAAGATAAAATCATAAATTTTATTGGTCCAAGTTGAGATCCAATTTAATTTCATGAAGCTTTGACAGAGAAAGTTCCTACATTCTAAAGATAAAATCATAAATATTCTTGGTCCAATTTGAGGTCCAATTGTAAGGATTTATCTTTTTAATTATAGTTTTTGACATTTGGCTTGATACACATTGTTACTTTAGAATTATGGTATTCCTTTTCTTCTAATTTTTTCAATCCTGATTTTAGGGAAGAGCTCTGAAGATGGTTCCTTCAGATGGAGACTACAACTTTCCACTATAGGTTTCATCTAGAAACACTTGAAGCTTAGGTACTTTCATACTCAGGTACCAAAAAATTTGAGGTGATTGCACTTACTATTTTATGATGATATGGATATGTTATAGCTTGTGGTTAATTATTGTAGCATAACAAATAGGCTAAATAGTTTTTCATGTACCATTTTTTGAAATTTTAAATTTATATACCTTATTCTAGGATAAAATCATAGGGGGAGTCTAGACATAAGACACCATTCTTTCAAATTCAAAATTTATGGCTCATTTACAATTGTTTACTTCATTTATTTTATCTAAAATGACCTTTTGTATAGAATATTCTCTCAAAATCATAGTAAAATACTTTATTCCGGGATGACTATTTAGAATCTTTCCCATCATAACAATGAAAAAAAGCATCAGTCATTAACTTGAACTTTGCAAGAGTTTCATCAAATTCTACTTTTCCACTCTCTTTTCCATTCTGAATTTTATTCCCAATTTCATCGCCAAAGAACTTCTTGAGCTTGTAGATCCTGTTGTTAGCCATAACTTTACCAAGTGTCAAGGATAACTTCTATTTTTTACCCAAGCAACAATTGACCAAATTCAGCCTTACTAGAATTAGGCTGAATTTTGTCAATTGTTGCTTGGGTAAAAAATCGAAGCTATCCTCGACACCTAGTAAAATTATGGCTAATAGTAAGATCTATAGGCGGAGGAAGTTCTTCATGGATGAAATTGGGAATAAAATTCAGAATGGAAAAGAGAGTAAAAAATTAGAATTTGATGAAATTCTTGCAAAGTTCAGGTTAATGACTGATGCTTTTGTTCATTTTTATGATGGGAAATATTTTAAACAGTCATCCTAGAATAAAGGATTTTACTTTGATTTTGAGAGCACCTTGTATACAACAGGTTGTCTTAGATCAAATAAATGAAGCAAAGAATTGTGAAAGAGCTAGCAATTTTGAATTTGAAAGAATGATGTCTTATGTATAGACTCCCCCTATGATTTTCTTCTAGAATAAGGTATAGCAATTTAAAATTTAAAACAATGGTACATGAAAAATTATTTAGCCTATCTGCTATGATACAACAATTAACTATAGAATAGAACATATCCATATCGACATAAAATAGTAGATGCAATTCCTTTCAAACTCTATTGTGGTAATTGCTTTCTAAGGAAGTTTGCACTCCATGAACATTATTTTTGCACATCATTATGTTGGTTATTATCTCGATCTCCTTTGTGATCAAAAGAATAGTGAATTTTCTTTCATAACTCATGACCATTTTGTAGTGCTATGAGTCAGTGCTCTTTTACTTCTTACTCACCATTTTCTCAATCACCATGTGCAAATGACTAAGAGGATATATATTTGTCACCATTTGACAGTAACTTTCATTATTTTTGGACTGTTTTTTATGATTCAATCACTATTTGATAGTGTTCTTCCTTTCTAAGTCCTAGAAGATAGAGGACAATTCACAATTTTCAACTCTCTAACAATAGTAAATAGATATAGTAAAGATATTTAAAATTTTAGAAGTGGATTTTGTTTTGAATCGTTAAATCCTATTTATTAGTTTTATAACTTAAAAGTATTTTAGCTATTTGAATAGATAAACTCTATATTATAAATCTTTAAAGTAAAATAAAATCAAGTAACTAAAAAGATTACAGAGAAGTTGAATGAAAATTATTAATTTTCTACTGATTTAGCTTTTCCTTTTGTGTGTTTATAGGGCTATTTCTTCCAGCATTTGTTAGGCCTATTTTGGATTCTATTTAAACAACAAAGGAAGCTCCACATCTAGGTCTAAATGAGGTGATAACCCATCCTTCTATGATGAATTTTGTAGGATACACCCAAGAATAGATCTAAAAATATCATATTTTTAAACCTTCAGATCTTTGAGATCATTGCAGATTTGATTTGATTTTTATATAGTTGGACGGATCTAAAAAACTGTTGCTTGAAAATGATGTAAATGAAAATATTATTTGTTCAAAATAATCTAAGGGTGTTATTTTTCACTTGCACAAGTTTTTTTGTCTACTTTAAGATAACCGTTAAAATTATCATTTTGTTAATCATAATATTTCATTGAATATTTATATATTGTTAGATTGTATTGGATAGTTAATGGTTAAGTTTTTTTTTTTAAATATATTCAGCATACTATATTTTCCATGTACTTCTTTTCATCACTTGTAAATATTTTTCTTTTTAATTTTTGTGATCATCACAAATAAAGATGATTTTAGTCTCTATGAAATATTTTCATAGAGACTAAAATCATGCATGTTTGAGATCTCTACAAGGTGATGGAAAATGCCTTAAGGTTTGGTAGGTTTTTGAGTATTCTTATTATTTTGATGGTAATGTTGTCACTAAGTTCTCTCCTTGCCCAAATATAGTCACTTAAGAAAATTCCATGATGCTCTCAACTATAAATTACATTGTTCTCCCTACCTTCTCACTACAAGTTTGATTCTTTAACTCTACCAACCTCCCTTCCATCTCAGTGTATTTTCATGCTCTTGCATATATTCTCTTATGACTCTAAAGGCTATCACTAGGCTTATTATGACTGTTAGGTCTTTGAGGGTATATGATTTTCTACTATGAACTCTTAGATTTTCATACTTTTGATGAAAATTCTCCAAGGATATTTTCTCACTGACTTAATTCTCTGTATATTCTTGATTATGCATTGAAAATTCATGGTTTCTAGTTAACTATTTATTGGTGTAACAATTTACATGTTTCTTGGGATTGTCATCCCTATAGGATAGTTTCCTAAGACTAATTTTTCAAGGTAGTAGATGGTCGTGACAAGTTTCATAAGAATGTTGTGACAAGTTTCATAATAAGCACTTCCATATTGCAAGAGCCAAGAAGACATGATGTGGTGTAGTGGTAACATCCTGCATTACCATGAAGGCTGAGAAATAAATGTGTGTTATGGCAGTAACTCAAATACTTCTCCTGCATCCCCACAAGACCCAAGAAGACATGATGTGGTGTAGCGGTAACATCTCACATTATTGTGAAGGATGAGCAATAACGGTGTGGTGTAGTGGTAACATCATGCATTACCATGAAGTATGAGCAATAACGGTGCATTGTAGTAGTAACATCCCCCATCACCACAAGGGTCATGTCAAAAAAAAGTGGTATCGTGGTTAAACTATAAAAAGAAATATCACATTTCTTTGATGCATTTTTTGAAATAGTTTGCTTGCCTTGTGTATATTGCTTCCACATATTCATGTATGTCTAGCAGGGCACTTGTAACTAAAACATATGACAAAAAAAAATCCCTATTGTTATGCTTTGATGGATGTCCCCTTCATTATTACTAGATATCTGATGTAGTGCACATTATTATAGTGTAAGCCTATTTTTTAGATTGTTTCATTTAGCATCACCAATATTCTCCACAAGAAAATTGTCTCTGTTTAAAATGATGGAAATGATTCACATCTCTTACAACAATTTCTCTTGCAACAATATTGGAGATGAATTTAGATGCACTGTAAAAATAAGAACATACTCTTGAAGATTCTTAACAACTCTAATAGTTGTACCAAGGGCCATGTTTAACAAACCAAATGCAATTGCTAACTTTTCACTATGGTGGCAGATAAATGATTCTTTTTTCTTCTATTCCACAACATTGAGTAAAAGTCTTGAATCTAGAAATACCCTAGTACCTTCATTTTCCAAGCCAATTTCTCTAATTTTTCATAGATCTCCCATTTTTGTGGATGTGATCTGTCTCCTACACAAAAAACATGTACCTATTTATGCCCTTCAATCCAACTACATGCAGGTATCTTTTTAATTCCTCTATCTTTGATCAATCTCCTTACTATTTGAACCTCACCACACCTACCCACTTCTACATAGATGTTTTAGAGAATAACATAAGTTGCAACATTTTTAGGATGTAACTAAAAAAGAAGTGTTGTAGGAATACTCAGCCTATATTCATATATGATCCACATGAACCAAAGGTTTAACTGGCATCTTTGTAATAATTTTTAGGGTGTCCTCAAGATAGCCAACATGAGCACGAAGGTCAACCATGCACACCTAATGATCAACTATATATGTAATGAAATAAGGGTTACAAACATGTGAAGTATGTGGAACCCTCATCCACTAAACTTGGATGACTGCATGCATCTATAATACAAGCAAAGCTTAAAATGTTGGTGTTCTAGAGTGCTTCATCAATTCAAAGTTTTTGAAAGCTTCCTTGAAAAATCCATTTTGTGCACATTTTGTAATCATATCATTTCATTCCATGAGATGACATCTCTCTGAGGAATTATGTCAAAAAATTCATTTTGTACTACATTTTGGTGTCAAATCTTTGGTAGTTATGTTTAGTTTCATTACATTCAAATTCTAAATTTTGGGAAATTATATATGGTAAATAGATTGATGGTTGTTTGGATCTAGTAAAATTAGATCTCTTAGAAATTAATTGAAATATGTAGAAGGATTATTCTAATTAAAGAGGATTTTGTGGTTATTTTTGTAACAATGATTTTATAGTGCATCTAGCTTGCTATTTTCATTCAAGATACAAGTCATCAAAGTCAAACACATACAAAGAAGATGAGTCATCAAAGTCAAGCACATCCCAAGAAGATGGTACTCTACTTCAAACCCTCAACCTCACTTAGTTTAGTCTACTTACATGGGATATTAAGGAAGTTGGTAAGAAATTAATATATATCATTTTTTGTTTGTGAAGGAGAATCAATATGACAGTGGATCAATATCCAGTTTCTTAAGTAAAGATGATGTCACAGTTGGGAAACTTGTTGCGAAACATCAAGTTAGTAATGTTTGGATGTTAAGGCTTCCCAATTGGATATCAAAGATCTTTTCTCATCAACTTAATTTGGAATTTATGCATCAATGGATTCTTCTATGGTGCAGGTCTTTACTCAGACAACACATGACCCAAGGTTGACATTTTTATCGTTTAATTAAGTTTGATGGCATTCTTGGGCTTGGTTTCTAGAAATTTTTTGTTGATAATGTTGTTTCAGTTTGGTTAGTGTTGATAGCCTTGATTTTATAATGTCATCTTCATTCTGTAATCTGAGCATATGATCACCTTTCTTAAACTTTGAACAAAGCTATGAAATCAAGGGTTCAATATGCATATTTTAGGCCTTTGTTGAACACTTTGTTTAAGGCATTTGTTGACAAGGCTATAATTGTTTAATTGATTTATCTTTCTCCTGGGTATGTGCAAGATCATGATGGGCCAAAAAGAGGCGATATCTAAGTGATATGATGACCCATGTGGCTGACGAATTTTTTTTACCTAAAACTGATGAAACAAAAATGGTTTTTAAAGGAGATTCTCAGCTTTCCACCAATATAAATTATGCTTTACTTTGAATTTAATAAATAATTATTAATCATTTTCTATTTGAATTATAACTAAAGCCCTGATTGGTAGGCTGATTGAAAAACATCTATAAATTTCAAATGGTATCACATTTTTTGAATCCAAAATAGTCACATTCTATGCTTTGCATTCTATAGGATTAAAAAAAAATTGAAATGAAGTTTTGACCAAGTTAAGGTGGTTAGACATACGAGTTTCTATATTTTTAAAAATTGGTAATAAAAAATCATAATTAATTATTTACTTGGAAAAAAATTACAAAAAAATATGCATCACATCTAGACATGAGTCCCTTACTTATATCTAAAATCTTATAAAAAAATATTATCATTTTATTGTGGTTAGGGTGGTTAGAAAGACACCTACTTATTTTTTCCTTGAAATTTAAGTACTACTGCATTGAAATTTCAAAATTTCACCAAATAATTTTTTTTTCTTAAATAAACCTAGTAGTTTAGAAACTAAATTCAATTTTCTATAGATTCTATTCTTACATATTTTTGAAATAATAAAGATAACTTATTCAAATTTTTACGTCAAGTTGCCTAACTCTGATTTTCTGAATTCTATTGCCACTTAAGGGTCAGTTTTTTCTATGATGATCCTACACATACACTGCTATGTTTGGACTTTCTTTTGTAAACTTGCAATATACAATGCACTTTAATTATTTATGAAGTAAGACAAATATTAATTTTTTTGGTTGTATTGAGGTAGAGCTTCATTCATGGTAGAAAAGATAACACCATATTACTCATATCAAATGGCATGTTGCATATAAGGGAGGAAATATTATAGTTGGGTTATTGTTGACAGTGTTGAAGGAGAGAGCTTCATATATGGGACATGATCAACAACCTCCTTGGATTCTACACATTGCAACTTTCTCCAGGAAGATTTCCCACGTTGTAGTAATTTTAAGAGATGAAAGGGGCATGTGCTCGGATTGAAGGGCTTCAAGCATGCATTTACATCATTGTAGAAGTCTTTTGAAGAAGTTTCTTTCTTGCAATCATTTCTTTACAATATTGTAACTCAGATTTTAAGTTCTGCAACTGAAAATAACAATTGTAATACTCTATTTGTAAGCTATAACTAAAACACATTTATTTTATTAATAAATTACACCAATTTTTTCTTCTCAATGGTTGTGTTATTGTGTGCTTGATGTGTATGTATATGTTTTATGACTAAATCCTCAAATATAAGTCAATTAAAATGACTAAATATACTACTAATTGACATGAATTAATAATTAAATTGACTAAATATACTACCAATTGACAGAAACCAATGAACAGTGAATAAATATGACTAGATATATGACAAGTGAAATCATTGAATAAAATGACTAAATATACTACCAAATTACAACAATCAATGACTAAATTAACAACTAATAGGTGACGAGATTACAACAATCAATGACTAAATCAACAACTAAATAAGTGACTAGATTACAACAATCATTGAATAAATCAACAACTAAATATATTAGTGGAAAAAAAGTGACTAAATAAGTGATTAGATTGCAACAATGAATGACTAAATCACCGACTAAATATACTACCAAATTGATCAATCAAAACAACCAATAAATGAATAAAAATGGTTTAGTCATCAATATAGTCATGTTATATATGACTGGCAATAAACTGCTAGTGGTCATGTGACCAACTGTAGTCATTTATAAGTAGATTTTAGTAGTGTTTTTGTACTAGTGTCTTTGTTTTCATCCTCCTTTTTCTCCTCATCATATTTATTATCATTTTATTATTTCTATCTTTTCCCTTATTCTCATGTTCCTTCATCCTATTTTTCAGAGTGATCTCCATCATCATCATTCTTCTTTTCTTGCTCTTGCTTTGTATTCCAGGTTTCATATGCACTGGTGGGCATTTCAATGCCGTTCAAAGGAGAAGAATCCTTTAGAGAGGCATGTGTATCATCAAATGGGATTCCTAAGACATCCACATATGGAGTCTCTTCTATAGAATACAAATTTACTTCTTCAATAACTTCTTTGAAAATAGGTAAGTTGGTAGAAATACCTTTTTCTTTGTCAAGATCCTTAACTTGAGTTGTATCAAATGATGAATTGACAGTCATCCCAATTTTATGTGCCATATATTTCACTTTGTAAAGGCTTTCCAGTTTCAAATTTTTTGTGTTATCCTTTTCTTTGGTCATAAGAATTGTAATTCCTTGCTTGACCCTGCACTACTTAGTGTATTCTTCAAGTAGTGTAGCCTTATCATCTTCAAACTAGGAGGATCAAAGTTCATTCAAAAAATCTAATTTTATCTTGTCTTCTATATTAACAACTTCATGCCTTAATTTTATCAAGGCTTTCCATACTACTTTAGTCACCTTCTTCATGTTATCCATAATTTCTTCAAAAATGATCATTATATGAAATAAAGGAATTTATGATATTTTCCTTATCTTCTTTATTAGCTTCATCATACAATTTGGCGGTTGCTAATATAATATCTAATTATATCATTTTTTTCACCAAATGTTCCATTTTTAAGGGTGAGTGGGCTCTTACGAGTGGAGACTCTGACATTTCCTTTTCTGGTATTGATGTGCTTTCATTTTTTTTCTTTTCCATTTTCTGTCAAACTTCGTTTACACCTGTATTGTGTAGGCTTCTTTCTCCTTTTATATCTCATCTTCTTTAGTGGTATCAACAATATTACCCTTAGCTTTCTTGAGTTCAGTACTAGCCTCTTGTGAGGAACCTTCATCACTTCTATTTCTCTTTCTTGACAACTGTTCTTCTTCTTCCAAACTAAGTTCAGTTTCCTCTTCCACAATATCACTTATGTTCTTTTCTCTTCTTGCTTTTTTTCATTTTTTCTTTTTCTTGTGAAGGTATATAGAGGTGCTACCAAAGTTACATCATTTCTCTTTGAGGTTTGGAGGGTGTAGACACATTAACTGATGCTAAAGCATTGGGCTCCACTTTCTTCTCTTCAATGGTAGTTGCATCAAAATATATTTGCAATGTCGATCTAGTGGTGGAAGTTGATCTTTCTGGTTTGCGAGGTCTAGAGGGCTCAACAACAACTTTGGTCCTCTTCTCTACTGTAACTTCCCTCTACCTGTCAATCTAGTTGTTTAATTTTTAGCTCTTTTAGGTGGATGTTTCCATAAGTACTTTATCTAATTTTTCTCTATATGTGCTATGCCTAGGTAGGGAAGGGTCCTCAATACTATTTAACAGAAGTACAATAAAATTTTCATCCATTCTCTCATCAATCTCATATCCCAAGTTCTCTATCCATATTGTTGGGTGATCCCACAATGTTGGTTTACAATTTTTGGGAGATTCTATTTTTTGCTAAAATCACATATTTTTATAAAATATAATGATTTAACCCTTAAAAAGTTCCATTTTAAGGATTCCAATTGAAGAGGGTTTGATCAATTGATCAAACCCCCTTGGATAGAACCCCACTAGTTTTAAACTATACCTATAACGAAATCTCCTTTACACTTATCAAAATGTTGATAAAAAATCATTTTTGATTTGCTATTTTGGGGATCAAATGAATTCATTTAAAATTTATTTCAAATGATCATGGTATTCCTCATAATGAGCTATCCAATTAATATAATTTTAATATGTTTTGGTTTTATTATGTATTTGTTTTTTAAGTTTTATTAAACATAGGTTTTCCATTGAAAATCAAGCTCTTTGTTCTGCACATGTGGAAAAATAGAATATTATTAAAAAAGTTTGAAAAATATGAGTGCACCAGATATTGAAGTCCCTGAAACAACCAAAATAAAAATTGAATTTCGCTACATACAAAAATAGTTGTGTTATATGGTCTGCCTATTGTTTGAATTATAACTGGTTTGACTTCAAAACTTGATTAAGGAAAAAATATTCAATAAAACACTACGAAACCAATTGGAAGTAATAGATATGATAGTTACAAATCTAAATTTGAAAAAAATAGAACTTAATCCTTCATGGAAAAAAAGTATGTGTTATACAATGAGCATCACTCATTAAAAATGTTGTTTACTGGAAAAAACTAGTTTTTGAAGGAGATGGAAAAAGAAGTGCAATATGATTCTGAAATTTTTGAAAAAAAAATATTTAGAATCTACAAAAAAAATGTCACAAATCACTAGTTTGTATCATCTTCAAATTTCTCATAGTTTAGCTTCTATAGGTGTCCAAAAGTGAATATTTAGTTAGAAAAAATTAGTTTAGTGTCTAGTTTGGCCAAAAATTATAAACTAGTATTGTGGGATCACCCTGTTCTAGGTTCAACTACTTCAATTATGCATTCATCAATGGATACAAGAAATGTTATACCATTTTCATATTTCTCCACTAAACTCTTAGGGATTCTTTATCTCTCATGCATGTTCATTTGAAATATTGTGAAAAATGTAGTTGGTGCATCATCCTTAGCCTTATAGTCTTCAATGTTGTGAAAACAATAAAAAATTAGTGTGCCACCTATCTACTTGTGTCCCACACAATGATTTTCCTTTCAAGTATCTCTCTCAAGAAGTAGAGTAGCAAGCACAAACTTAGGGTTTTGAATTTAAAATCATACTTCTTCATTTTGGTTTAGTGCAAGTTTTCTAGAATTTGTTGCCTAAGCAACTCACACAGATCATAATCTCTCCCATTTACTACCATTTCATGTGTAACATAGATTATAGTTCTAGATATTGAGCTCTCTTTATTACTGAAGTAGATTTTGTGGCCAATCATGATTGATGCATACATCACAGTAGGGTAGGTAATGGGTTTGGTTATTAATGCTCTCCTATCAAATGTGGAACCAGTTAGCTACATAATCACACCATTATTTACTAACTTCAGCATTGGTATGGGTCTAGTATCATATGATCTAGTTTAAAACTTGATTACATTTTTAGAGATTAATCCAGACATATCTATCCACATGAATTTTTCATGCATTCTTCTTAGACATATCCTCACATATTTTGCATCTAATTCATTGCTTAAATTTGGGAACCAATTCCAAACATCTAACTTCTTTTGTACAAGCTTTACATACTCTGGTTTAACCTAGGAGTCATCTCCTATTATCTCACTTAACCATAGATTCTTAAGCACTTGGTGATCATAATCCTCCAATTTTCCATGTGCATATAGGTTCTTCTTTCCTTGATAGGCAAAACATTGTTTGGAATTTTCAAAAATGCATTGACATGGTCATTATCAAAAACCTCCCCTAAAAACCTCCTAAATTTTGTTCTAGTTTTTTTAGAGATCTCAACTACAGTTGGTGTAGCCATTTCAACTTCAATTCTACAAAATATACTTATGAAATTACTTTCAATGTAAACTCACAAAGCATAGATAGCAATAAATACCTTTTTCATTCTCAATGAGAACTAGGGTTTGTACCATATTACTTCAAGTTGTCTTCAAATTTCCTTCAATTCACTTTTCTTTCTCCCAAATGTGCAAAAGTGATTAAGAATTACTTGAAATTTCACTTTATAATTTATCGATTTACCCTTATTTCACATTTATTACATTAGATTCCCAAAAAGATGATAAAGACTTCATGGATACACCATAAACCCTAAAATGCTCTACAATTCTTGAAATTTACACATTTTCTATCGAAGTATTTTTTAAATCTCAAGAGCATCATTTTCCACCATATATCTTCATGCTAATACTTGAAACCTCATACATCTAGGGGTTTATTAGGTTTCTCTATTATTTCTCCTCCTAAACCCATGTCTAGATTTAGTTTTCAAAAGTATTATCTACACTAGATGGAGGTACAAATATATTTAAATCACCCTTGTTCTCAGGTTCCTCTTTATTTTTCAAGATCTTTTCCATTTCGTTCTTGACTTATATAGGATCAACTTTATTTACAAGTTTATTCCTCTGTTTTGAATTAGTCTACCTTCCATTTTTGCTTATGCAAGACCTTGAAATATGTCCAGGTTTATTGCAAGTGTAGCATACAACATTTTTCTAACCAAACTAACTTCTATTCATTCTTGATCTATAATGGTTAGCATTATGTCCAAATACATTACATGTGTACCAGTAGCCATTGAAATATTGAACCATTCTACAAAAATTGATTTTATTCATCATCAAAAATTCTACACTCATTTGCTCTATGTGTAAGTTTCTTGCATGAAAAACATTGTCCAAAGAAAAATCCAACATTCTGATTCATTCTACTTCTACATTCTATTTCCCTATGAGAAAATTTATTTCATGATAAAAATTTCATTAAAATATGGGTACCTTTGATCATTAGGTTATTTGATAGGATTCCTTCTAATTTTACATCTTTGATTCCTAGTTCCTTTGTTGTTGTTTTGCATTTTCTCTGGATTCCTATTAGCCTTTGACCTCTCTCCTTCTCCAAATCCCAAACATCCTTTATCCTTATATGGTTTTTGTCCTGCAATGAGTTCTCCAACTTTGTAGAGCTTGTCTTGAATTTGTCTTCATGAATTTTTTCCTTTTCTAGATCTAACCTTAGTGTTACAATTTCTTGCTCAAGTCTTGTGCATTCATCCATTTTTCTTTTCACTCTTATATTCAGACATTCCTCAATTCTTTTCTTTTCTTTCACTTTAATTTTTAGTCCAGTGATGTCATCATTTGCTTTCTTTAGTTGATCATTGACTTCTTAATGTATTTCTCTAAAGTTCTTGATTTGTTCTCTCAAATTTTTGATCCATTCATTTGCTTCTTTGAGGTTTTCCTTCATATTTTTATTCTCTTTTTATAGTTCTATCAAGATCTTCAAGAGAAATTTCAAGTTCTTCTTTATCAATCATGCAATCACTTTTAGCGATAAGATTAGAGAACTCTTCATCATCCATGTGTTCAATCTCCAAGATCTTCCTCAAGAGGTTAGTCCTTTTGAAAGGAATGAGGATCTGATACCAATTGTTGAAGAAATGGTATATTGAGAGGGGGGAGTGAATCAATATACTATTAAACTAATTGATAAAAAATCATCCATTAAGTAGTAAACAAACAACAAAAATAATAAATGTAAGCATGAAGGAATCAACACATATCATAACATAGACACCAAGATTTTTATGTGGAAAACCCAAAATGGGAAAAATCATGAACAATATGAACAAAAAATCATGTGTCATCTCAAATATAGAATGTATTGATACTTGTATGCAATATTTAGAAATTTTAAAGACAGATTCCAAGCATCGAAGAAATGATGACTGGATTACACATATCTATTTCATTGAATAGTGATAGAATAGAGTGCCAAAATTATATCATTTGCAAATCTCAACTCGTACATCCAAAACATCTGAAAAATTGATCATAGATGCACATAATATCTAGGAACAACATACTAAAACTATGAAGGTTGATCTTACCATGTGAGAAATTGTGGACCAAAATACCATATTAGAGTGCCTTCAATCAAATCACCAGAGTAGATAGACTATTAACCAGAGAAGATTGGCCTCAATGAAAATACACAAAAATAGGTTCCTTCCCCATTCTTCCAACTATAACGCCCTGCCACGCAACCCTAGAGGAAGTTGCAATTTACTAAATAAACGAACTAATTTTTTTTATTTTTTTTAAGTATAATAAATAAGAAAGTTTGCTACACGTTGCAACAACCCCTAGGGTCACGAGACTGAGGTTACCTAATAACCCACGAACTACAATCATGAAAAGAAACCACAACATTTAAAAGCTTATGAAATGAATAACACATACATTCCATACAAGATAAATTCATCAGAGAGAATTAAAGATACCATGAGATCTCCTTTTACAATAAGATTACAACACTCATTCCCCGAATGAGGTAAATCCAAAAGCATGAATACATATTACAATTTCCACCTCAAGAACAAAGAGGGGTAATAAATAACAAGATTACATAAATGAATAAAGCATACAAAATAACTGGATCTCATGAACTCTTCAACTGGAAACCTCGTCAACATGAACAAGAAGAAAGCCCAACGGAGTAAGGTGCACACCACCCAACCATGTGGAACCCAAAGGTCCACCCCCCGTGCTAGGAGATTGTAACAAGGTACCATGACAAGACCAACTACCTCTAGACATAGGCTGGAATCAAACTGATTCAAACTGACACAAAATTAACTCAAGTACAACTCAAGATCAACGCACGTACAAATCAATTACATCACAAGTACACAAAGTATGACTCTAACAGAGTTACATTGCTTCCACGTATGACAAATTAGGTAGGTTAAGAAAATCAAAACAAACCATCCAGTACCCACTACATGGCTACTGTAACATTACTGACATGGATCACATTGCAATAGATGACACTCGAATAAACTCCTTCCCAAGGTTATCCAGTTTACCCTTCACGGCTCTGGCCCCTAATGGAAGACACTGTTCACTTTACAACAAACATTCAAAACAATACCACGGGAGACCCAAGAACAAACAACAGATAAGACGATCACTCCAATACCAAGAGGAAACATAAGTCAAGCCCTTCTCCAAACACTGGAGGAAATAAGCATAACAAAACCACTCCTTACAAGGAGCCACTATTTCTATAAGCCTCTCCTTTCACAGGAGGCACAACGCATCCCCGTTCATGGAAACCGGGTAGATCATTGACACAGCCACAAGTACTAATTACGTAACTAACAAAAGGTTGACTTCACAACAACAACTTCCAAACTCAAGGGTTCACTTGAAGACTTACAAACCAAGATACTTAACCCATTACCTCAATCATGAACACAAAGGAATCAATCACACCAGCACTTGCAAAGAATAAACTAACTTTGGATACCTTAAATCCACTTCCTTAATCTAATCCATAAATCTAATGACGTAATGAAACCAATTAACCAACGCCTCTTTCAGACGAGGAACAATATATATAACCCAAATATTAAATCGCATAATTGCTCTTCCAATAGTAATAAAATCAACATGAACTTCATTCATTCCCAAGACAGGTTGATACATGATATGACAACCCACTTACTTAAACCCTTTACGTAAGATTTTAACAAACTAAAGACATATTTAACCCAAACGCCAATATAAAAGTACGAAGGAAGTAATCACTGACGCAAGTGAAACATCTACCTTTGGATATACTAAATCCATTTTCTTTTCAAAAGATCTCACATATAAAGATACTAATTGTCTTCATAGATTAATAAGCTATTAAAATCAATTGGTTCAACCGTTGTAGCGAAGGAAGAATTCTAACTTAATAATTAACTCAATTCCCTTGACTACTTTAAACCCAACATAATCCTGTGCTTTTTTTTAGAATTCAATAATTTATAGTTTTAACAATTCTAATTTAATATTACCCCTTCAGATACATGCCAAAATTTAACCCCAATAGGTAATCCTATAATTACTCTTTCAATAATAAGAGAAACAACATTTTAAACAGGCAATTTTAACCATAACTACATCTTCTTTGAATTTCCTAATTCCACTTTATTCAATTAAAATTCACTAGATTGTTGCCATATTAAATCTGATTTACTAATGTCCTTTTTCAACATAAGGAGAGTTTTAAACTAACATTCAATTACTTAATCACTGGTAATTATGAGAATAATTATTTACTTGGTCATTTCAGACATACTCCTTCACATCACCTATTTCTACTTTCCAAAATAATTCATTTAAACCTTAATTACTTTGACTAATAAATATATTATCTGAAATCCAATAGTTGTCCTTTCCCAAAATAATATTTTAACTCAATTCACTAGTATGACTATAACACCTAATTTATAATTTTCTCATTTAAGTCAAAATCAAATAGGTAATTTGAATTGTTGCTCTATTAGACTTAAGTTCAAGTTTCTCAACTACATTTAACTCCCACATCATTTACAAACTATATTATAATATCAATATGCATTTAAAAGTCTAAACATATATATTAAAATAAGAGACAACTAAATATTTCAAAAATCTAACAATTCATCTATTAATCAATTATGTTAACTCAATTTCATCTTTTCCAATCTATATCATTTTAAGTCCCTTAATTCAGCTATTAATCCAGAATCGAGAATTTAACCCTCCAATGTTTGCCATCAATGATAATAAAATAAACCTCATTCCTTCGATTTAGAATATAAACATCATTTAAAATAACACTCTCGTTTGCTATAATACATTAATTAAAAATTTTCCAACTGCATTTAAGTTATGCCCTCGTTTAACCTATATTCCATAACTACACACTGTGTATATAATTATACCCATCCCAAATATAATGTTTTGGATAAATAACCATAACGAATATTATATACTAAAATATTAAACATAGTATGTATATATTATTATTTATATATACATATTAATATTTAATATTATAATAATATAATATTGATGTATTACAAATGTTTTAATTTTACAAAATACAAAACCTACAAAATTTTCTTTTGGGCAATCCTTGCCTCGAGCCGCGCGCCACCATATTGGTTTGAGTGCCACGTTTTAGGGCAAGGGGCGGCGGAATTTATGAGGTGAGGCGGCCAAGGAAGTTGCAGGGTCGGCGGCCATGAAAGACACAGCCGAACCCTGGCCGACTGTGGGTAACACAGTCGGCTCCCCTAAGGGCGCCGGCTGTGTTACACACAGCCGCGCCAAGAGTGGCGGCCGGGCGGAGTTAAGGGAGGTTGTGGGGGCTGCGTGGAGGCTCTGTCTCCACAGCCGTCCCCTGTATGGGGGCGGTGGTGGGGGCAGCGCCTCCCACAGTCCCCCCAATACAAATCAAAACCATAAAAAAATAAAACACTCTTTTGTTTTAAACTGCGTTTTTTCTCTTTTGAATTCGCCTATGGCGGATTTCTAGAAACAACAAAAAAATTCGAATACTTTAAAAGTATATATATTATCAACAAAACAGTCGAATTGAAGAACCAGGAAAAAAAATCCAAATTTTGCAAAGATTTTAACAGATGATTTTATTTATTTCTAAAAATATTTCTCAATTAGAATTCTCACATTTCAGCAAAGGGAAAAGAAAGAACAAACCACAGAAATTCTAACATGGATTCAGTCTAGAAAACAATTAAGGTTTAAATTCATAATTTCCAACAGCAACTTATATCGTGAATCATTTTCAACATGAACAAAATTTAACAAGAAGAAAACCTGTTTTAGAAAGTTTGCGAGATGGGCCAAATGATGCAAGTCTCCTCCTCAGATCCAGGCTCCTTCTCTTTTTCCAGAAGTTTGATAAGATCCACAAAGGTGCCATGATTCCTCTTCACAATCCATTTCCTCCATGCAACTTCAAAAACCCCCAAAACCCTAAATTCTTCCCTTCTCCATCTTTCTTTTTTTTTCATTTCTTCATCTCCCCAAATTTTTCCAAAAACCAATTAATAGCCAAAAGGAAAATATCTCCTCAAACCCTAAAGTCAAACTTTTGAAAGTAACCCTATTTTCTAATTTTGTCTTTTTCTAATTTCCAAAAATAACATTTAACTTTTCCTTAAATTTACAATTTAATTCAAATCAAGAAGCTTATAATCACTAAAGTGCATAATTACTTCATTCCAACATAGTTAATTTAAGTAATTTAATAAAATAAATCAAATCCAAGATTTAATTATTTTATTAATCCCATTAAATTAATCCATAAATAAAATAACATTTTCATAAATTTTCAATTTAATTTAATTTAAGGAAAACTACAATTATCAAGATGCATACATAACTTCTTTTCGACCAAATTAATTTAAATAAATTAATAGAATAAATCAAATCCAAGATTTATTTATTTTATTAATTACATTAAATTAGTCTTTAAATAAAATAACATTTTCCACAATATAATTGGATTAATTAAATTAACAATTTAACCACATAGTAATTTATTTAACTTTTCTAACTTGCAATATAATAAAATCAAAGCAAGAGAACAATAATATTTAATTCAACAACCCAGACCAAAGTCGACGACACACACAAGACTAAGGTGATGGCTTGACAGAAGAAACCTAGCTACTATCTCCTAATTAACTGTCGTTGGCAATGGACACGCTCAGACCAGTGAAACCAGGTGGAGTCAGTGTCTTGTACCTGTCAACCTGCGAACAATAAAATGTCATACATGTATATCCGCATCATAGAAAACACACCATGAAGAGGGAATCATGAAATTGCAGGGCGCTCGCAAGCGAGTGATGCAATCCCATCCCCTTCACCCATACAATGCTACTAACTGACGAATTTTAACATCAATAGTTTAATCCAACATAAACATCATTAATTCAAATATTTGCAATGCTAATCTAAGTATATCATAACGATAACATCTGAATAATATACCACCACATCAAAGTATAACGAGCACATTATTATGCAAAACAATGATCCATTAAAAACGAGTACCACACTCCAAGCATTAACAGAAACCACAGCACAACCAACCGGACACTGCTGGGTCCAAAAGGCAAAAATGGAGGGGTCTTACACCAACAAAGAGATCTTGATGGACTTTGAAACTTAGTGCAACTTTGTTAGAGCAGCAACAAAGACATGGAAGGAAGGAAAACAAGCATGGCAAACCCATTTGCGGAAGCTTCAAGATTCAATTTCCTTTGGTTGACACATTTCATATTCTTTATGAATTTTAGTTTTCAATTTCAAGATTCTTTGTATTTATGTAGAGTATACAAAGTATTTTTTAATAAATATTTTTGGTATTGATCTGATATATGACAGGGGGAGTGAATTAAATTTTCCATTTTGTATATATGCACATATTTTTCAAGGGGAGACCCAATATAAGGATAGTTTTGTAGGCACCATTTACCCTCAATTTCAAAATGGTAGAATGTTTTGGAAATACCTTGGCATGTTGCCGACAATGAAAAAGGGGGAGATTGTTCGAAGAATATAATTTTCTCATTGTTGCTATTATTGGAAACATGAGCATAAGGGATAAGCACATGATATATATGTAATGGCAGAAAAATTCCCCCCAGCATGGCCTAGATCTAGTGTTGCAATGTGTCTAACATATTCACATTAGGTCTTCAGCCCTTGTGAACTAAATGAGCTTATTGATGCCTTATTTGGAGTGTTGTAATGTATTGCAACACACTTTCACACTTTTCTAGGGTTTTATTTAATAATTGGACTTCTTTATGCCTTATTGGCCTTATTTTACATCCACAAACCTCATTTAATGTATCCTTTTGAGGATGATCATGACACAAATCAATATCCAATCATAATTCAGTTATTTTCAAGTTGTGTGGCTTGGATTCTGTGGTATAGGACTCATTCACCACCTTGGGCATATTTATCCCACCTAGGTTTTTGGTTCTCAAACCTAGTTTCACACCTTTCTATGCCTAATGGGACTCATTTTCCACCTTGGGTGAATGAGTCCCATGTGGCCCAAAATTAAAATTAATTCAAATTCTTGGTGGGATTTTACCCTCCTAGATCTAATTTCATCTTGTAGTGTTTTAATTTTGAGAATTCTTGCGTAATTAAGCATAAATCAAGTTTCTTTCACTCATTTTATGTCTAGGAAGTTGTATGAGCATTCTTATAGCAAGTTTGAGTTCACAAGAGAATTCAAAAGGATTCAAGGGAATATTATCAAACATTTTAGAGCATTATCCAAGTATCAAGCATCATGTCAAAGTATTCATGCATCATGTTTGTTTTTGAGCTAAAAATTTTGATGTAGGGTTTTATGATTCAAGCTAGAATTTCACTTGAGATCTATCACATTAAAGAAAGAGTCAAGATCTATATTCATTGGGAACTGCTTCATATATGTTTGTAACCTCTTATTGCTAGGGTTTGTGTGTGATTTACATGTTTAAATTAAGGACAGAGTGAGGATAAAGTTTGGAGAAATTTTCAAAGTGCCTAAAGTTGTCAAAGTGGTTACCTTGCATTGGAGATACTTGGAGGACTTCTACAGGTTGCAAATCAGGGGTTCGGGTCCAAAAATAAATCAAGAAGCAAACAGAAAACATTAAAGAGGAGATTCAAACCTTGAAGTTTTAGAAAACCCTAACTAAATTGATTCGCTAGTTTTGGTGTATGAGTCCTAGTTTAGGTCAAAATTTAGGTTTTTACAAATTCAAATACCCATTTGCCAAATTCTTGTTTCTCCACAAAAAAACAGATTTGGGATTGATTTTCCCAACCTAGCATATGAGTCCTAGTCAAAATTAAAGTTAGAATTTCTTGCATTTCAGAGCTCCATCTAGTCATCTCCAGATTCCCAAGTGCACACATTTCATCTTGTAGTTTTCTATTTTGTTTCATTTGTATTTCTAGGTCATTTAGCAAAAGATTGCATTGAATTAGGGTTACATAATTTTATTTGCATTACATTTGTCTTTCCAAGTCTTAACTTGGTGGTGAACCCCTCATTAGTTTACAATCAACCCCTAGGAAAACCCTATTACAAGATCTCTTTCTCCTTTGCATTGAGGTCTCTAGAGTTATCTTTGCATGAAATAATTGGGAAGTGGGTGTGCCCTATGTCCTAAACCATACGAAAGCACCTATCCTAATTTAAGCCATTTCATTTTGGTGAACCTACATTTAGAACATCATAATTCTGATTTGGAGTGCATCATCATCCTACATCTTGCTTTCATTAAAATTACATTAGGGTTTGCATTAGTTAATTGGAATTTTAGGGTTTTCTAAGTTTTTACTAGTGAAAGTTCATATAGCTTGCATTTAAATTCAAACAAAATCTGCACTTGCACTTAGGTTATAGTTCATACAAAATAAAAAGAATAAAAATCGACTAATTTTTTTTGAAAATTTTGAAAAAAACCCTCACAAGGACTCATACAGCCCTCTAGGTGAATCAGTCCCAGTGCAGATTCTACATTGCATTTTCCATAATTTAAAGCTCTATTTATGAGCTTATGTTTATTGTTTATAGCAATCTGTTTCAGTTTACAAAGTTTTTGTTATAGTCATTTCATTGCTCTTAGCTTATATTGTATTTGCATTTATATTCCATTTAGTAGCCCTTGCATGAGTATTTGGTGTCCTATTGATAGTACTATAGTGAGATGAAGTTCAAGACTCATGTCATCCTATGATAGTACAATCATTATGGATCTTGGGTTATTTATCTCTTCCACTCCTAGTATTGACACTAGTACACTAGGTATGGACCACACCATTAACAGTTCCATGCCTTCAAGTAGTGTGATGAATGTTGTAACAATATAATTCAAATCCATGAAGACTTAGAAAACCTACAAAATCAAGTGCAAAATGACAACATTTCAACTACCATTCTCCCTACTATAGATAACATTCATTGCATGCTTGAAAATGAAGATGGAATTGACCTTGCAAAAAATATAGTTCAAATCTTTGGGAAACACTTCCCCTCAACCACTAGTTGTCCTTTACCTACAAGAAATGTCACAAACTAAGGAGGAATTCAAATTCCTCCTCCCAAAAGAATTGCCTAAATTCTTACCTATACCAACCCTCAAGTCACAACATCAATGCAACCAACTAGTAATGTGATTCCTTCCTTGGGTATTTACACTACCATCCCTAGTACCTTTGTGACATCACACTTCATATCTCCTACCATCTTAGCACCTATAAGAATTCCATTCACTTGTACCTTGAACACATACACCCCTTCACCTTTTTCACCTCCATCTCATAACACAAGAAATGACCCTCTCATAAATCAACTCTTCCAAACTATTTCATCCCTTCAAAAATAAATTTTCACCATCAACCAAAATTAAAATGGCCCACCTACATATTATGTCAAAATTAGTCCATTTTCCTTGGAGATATTGCGAACACTGATGCCACAAGGTGTAGTGGTGCCTAGATTCAAGAAATATAGAGGAAAGGGAGATCATTATAACCATGTTAATTCTTATACTACCTTATGTAGTGACTTTGTCCTTGATGATAAAATATTGGATAAGCTTTTCCCTAGGTCCTTGAAAGATACTTCCTTGGAATGGTTCTCTCCATTATCAAACAACTCAATTCATTCATTCAATGAAATTTTTGAGGAATTTTTCAATAATTTCCAAGTGCATATGACTCCTAATATGACCTTGGATGATTTGATGATATGAAAGCAAAATAATATGAAAATATAACTAAATTTATCTCACACTACCAATTTCTTTATTCCCAAATTGATTTCAAGGTTCTTGATCCTCACCTTCAAAATATGTTCATCAAAATTTATAAATTAAGATACAAGACAAACTTACCATGATGAAATTATTGTCCTTTATGCACTTGTGTACTACCCTTCGTGAATATCAAATTTTGGTTAGTAGTCAAGATACAAAATTCACCTCTAGCCATATTGAGAAGTCCAAGACTACAAACCAAAACAATTCTCAACCTTTTAGAAAATAGAATAAAGGTTTCCTTCAATTCAATCCCCCTCAACAAATAGCTCAAAATTCTATTAAGCAAGTAGTTGTTGTTAAAACCATGATACCCTTTAGCTATAGAGATCAGAAAAGGCAATTCACTCCCTTACTCAAGACCCTTCACAACACAATGTCACAACTCCTAGAACAAAAGATGATTACCTTTCCTCCTGTTAAAACACCCAATCCTAATAAATCATTGGCTAAAAAATTTAGGCCAAATTCTTACTGCCATTATCACTGAAAAACTAGACATGACATGGAACATTGTAAGAATCTTAAACATCTTGTGCAAGACCTCATTGATTTTGGTCATCTTTCTGTTGGAGGTGTTAGTGATCAAGGAAATAAGTTTGTTGCCCCTCCTAACCAAAACTTGTAAATTTTTACCAACCCTATGCATAATCATAACATTTCATTTGTCAAAGATGATAAAACTACAAATAATGATGTGATGAACATTGATATAGATGATGATAGAAATGATACCATTCAACATGATCTTATATAAAATGATCCTATGGATGATATGGTAGGAGTGATAGATGTCATTCCTCATAAGGTTCAAACTAAGAATACTCTTAAGATTGCTTTCTCCTCACAAAATATACTTAAACATGCACCTGATAGTCCTCTTTACATAGCTAACTATATCTATGAAAAGCCCACTAATGGGATACTAATAGCTCGTATTTGTGGAGAGAATATGATCACCGAGGAATTCTTACTTCAACATGAGCTCTATCAAGATATATATGATAAATTGAAAGCATGGGGGTATGTATAGGATCATGATGGCCCAAAAAGAGGCGATATGTAAGTGATATGATGGCCCGTGTGGCTGACGACTTTATTTTTATGCAAATTTGATGAAATGAAAAGGGTTTTTAATGAATATTCTTAGCTTTCCACCAATATAAACTATGCTTTACTTTGAATTTAATACATAATTATTATTCATTTTCTATTTGAATTATTACTAAAGTCCTGATTGATAAGTTGATTGAAAAACATCTATAGCTTTCAAAGGGTATCACATGTTTTGAATTTGAAATATGTGTCACATTCTATGCTTCACATACTATAGGATTAAAAAAAATAATTGAATTTCATGAATTTTTGACCATGTTAAGGTGGTTAGATGTAAGAGTTTTTATATTTTTTAAAAGTTGTAATAAAAAAATCATAATTAATTATTTACTTGGAAAAAAATTAGAAAAAAAATATGCATCACATGGGACATGAGTCTTTTACTTATATCTAAAATATTGTCAAAAAATATTATCATTTTATTGTGGTTAGGGTGGTCAGACAGACACCTACATCTTATTTTTTCCCTGAAATTCAAGTACTACTGCATTGAAATTTTAAATTTTCACCAAATAGATTTTTTAAAAGAAAAAATAAAACTAGTAGTTTAGAAATTAGATTCAATTTGAAACAGATTCTATTCTTACATATTTTTGAAATAATATGGTTAACTTATTCAAATTTTTACGTCAAGTTGCCTAATTCTAATTTTTCTGAATTTTATTGCCACTTAAGGGCCTATTTTTTCCATGATGATCCTGCACATGCCCATGGATTAAGACACATAATGGTTTTTCTTGCCCTATGATGGGATTGATCACTCTTCCTTTACAAATAGGACCGAAAAAATTAGATATCTCACTCTCTAGCATTCCACAATTACACCAATCTTGTGTGAAGCTAGTTTATCCAAGGGTTCGCTCCATGAATGCAGTCCCTTTGATTAGACATAATTTTTTTAGGTTTATGTTTGAAAATGAAATCTTCACCATCAATCAAATTAACTCTAACCCATTGTCCTCTCATGGAAAATTTTCCTTAGATTTCTTTTGGCTTGAGCCTATAGAACCTATCAAACCACGAGAAGACTTCTTTTTCAAATCCTACCAAATGTTTAAGGTAAAGAAAATAGAAAAATTATCCCTCTAGAACATGTCACCACCTACAACTAAGCCTACCATCCTTAATGAAACCATGATTGAACCTAAAGAAATTCCAAATGACCAAGACCAACCTAAGACAAAACCTTCACCTACTTCATACAAAATACCAAGAGATAATAAAAAAATCTTATCACACCCCTAGAATAAAACAAGTTTAAAAAGTTAAAGAGAAAGTGGTCGACCAACTCCTCATGGTTCCTTCCATTCCTCCGCTTGGGGAAGAAAAGAAACCTATGGTTGATGAGACTACTCCTACACAAATGCAACTTTAAAATAAAACTAAAGAAGCAGAGGTGCTAGATAGTGTAGGCATATATACATTGTGCCCTTGCTCACAAGTTACATGAAGAAATAAACAAAGAAAATTAAGATCTGTACTTGACTAAAGCAATGCATGATGTGTCTACTCCCACCCCAAAAAAAAATTATTTTATAATACAACAACAACAAGAGTTGAACCCTTCTTTAGAAAATTTCATTCGACCTCTTGTTGTGATTAATTAGATGATGATGAGGGGATTATTAAAATTGATGAGGAACTGCATAATGAATTGAATACATTGTTTTCCTCTTATATGAGCTTAAATGAAAAATCTCCTAGGAAGATTGTTGAAATTGGTCATGACCCTAGTTCAACACTTTCTATTGTCCCTTTAGCTAGTTGCCCATCTTCAACATACAATGAACATGATTGGGATGCATAAAACCTGCTTTAGGTTCACTTGAGCATGCCCTACTAATTCTTTGCATTATTTATTTTTCTTTTATTTGATTTCATGAGCTTGATGTGATCCCCTGTACTATTCTATTTGATGTTCTCTCTCTCTATGATATTCCTCTATTTTTATCTTCATTCTTCTTTATGTCATGCATCTTTTCATTTTTTTTAATTTTATTTACTTCTTTGTCTTGTTTTTTCCTTTTGGGGATGACACACGGCATCAAGAAATTCATGTCTCTTCCATGTTAACCCAAAATATTTTCCTCTATCTTTTTCATTTGTCTTGTGTTTTCATTTTGGGCATGATACAATGCATCAAGACATTCATATCTCTTCCATGTTGACCCAAAATATTTTCCTTTATATTTTTCATTTGTCTTGTGTTTTCCTTTCGGGGATGATGTAAGGTGTTGAGACATTCATCTCTCTTCCATGTTGACCCAAAATATTTTTCTTTTATCTCCTCTTTTTGATTGGTCTTGTGTTTTCCTTTTGGGGATGACGCAAGGTGTTGAGACATTCCCATGTTGACCTGAAAGGTTTTTACATGTTGTCACTCTCTTTGTGTCATTTTTCTAAGTTCTATGAGTATTTGGGGAATGATGATACTTCTGAGCTCTCTTTAAAAACATTGTAGCAAGAACATATTTCCCCCAAATCTATAGATCTCTTATGTGTTTGGTGTTTTCATTTTGGGGGAAACCCCTCTCTTTTCTTTTCTCTTTCACATGATCTAGATTCATTTGGAAACATATTACTTGGCATAGGGATTTCCAAGTTATCTCTCATGTCTTATTTTTTGTTAGAATTTATCATTTGATACTTTAAATTAATTTTTCATAGTATGGTGTTTAGCAATTTCTTTAAAGTGGGGGAATATATTGGCATTACTCTTTTTGCATTTTTCCTTTTCATGGTTCATGATGTAGTCTTATTAATTCATGTGATGCATTTTTCACTTTGTGGTGACATTGAGTGTGATATCCTTCAGGAGTGTGATATCTCTTAGCATATTATATTCCTCTTAGTGGCTTGATATGACACACTACATCCCCTAAGTTGTGAAACTTCTATTCTTTCATTGGTCCTCTCTTGGAGACATTGGGCACAATGTCCCCTAATTTAAAGACCTTACATGAACTAAGAAAAACTCCTTTGAGTGTTCCTTACTTTTGCATTTGTATTTTTGATTATATGGCCACCTTGCATAACAAAGCTTGCATGCCTATGGAGCCATCTTTTTTTTCATGAGTTCCAAGCAAATGAAGCTTTGCTTTCCTCATGAAGCTTGAAGTTTATTGTTGTGTGGTATCTTATCAAAGTTAATAGGGGGTATAACTTTGGTATGGTTCGATGAGAAGACAATTCAAGGCATGAATTTACCCTAGCCACTCGTGTGTGTGCATGTGAGCGCATACTGACCATGTGTGTATGTATCTCAGCTTCTTGGATTTCTCACCTAGTGGATAGCCTAGATTTCTATTATCTTAGAGTGAGCGATCATTTTTTAGACAAATATCCTAGATCTGATCCACATCATGTTGAATGAATGGTCAAAGCTTGATCCACCCCTTACTTGAATTTTTATTCTCTCCATGTCCTTGGAATTATATTCTTGTGCCTTGTTATTTCTCTTTATATCATTCCATGTGTGTTATTTTCTGCCTATGTTGGTTTTCCATAGGACCTTGCTCCTAGGGGCTTGCACAACCCTCTTGATCATGGTCATCCTATCTTACTTGCAATGGTGCATTTGGACCCTTGTTGGTGTGTGTTGGTCTACTTTAGTGTGAGTTTGAAGCATGTTCCTCCTCTAACTAAAGTGGGGGCTAGATGTAATGACAAAAAAATCCCCCCTTAGCATGACCTTGATTTACTGTTGCAATGTGTCTAACATATTCACATTAGGTCTTGGGCCCTTGTGAACTAAATGAGCTTATCAATGCCTTATTTGGAGTGTTGTAAAGTGTTGCAACACACTTTCACACTTTCATAGGGTTTTATTTAATAATCAAACTTCTTTATGCCTTAATTGTCCTTATTTTACATCTAAAAGTCTCATTTAATGTATCTTTTCGAGGATGATCCCAACACAAATCAATATCCAATCGTAATTTAGGTATCTTTAGGTTATGTGGCCTGGATTTGGTGGTTTGGGACTCATTTGCCACCTTGGGCATATGAGTCCCACCTAGGGTTCTGGGTCTCAAACCTTATTTCCCACCTTTCTAAACATTTTTGAATTTGGTCCCATAAATTATGCCTAAAGGGACTCATTTTCCACCTTCAAAAAATGAGTCTCTTATGGCCCAAAATTAGAATTAATTCAAATTCTTGGCAGGATTTTACCCTCCTAGATCTGATGTCAGCTTATAGTGTTCTAATTTTGTGAATTCTTGCATAATTAAGTATAAATACAAGTTTCTTTCACTCATTTTACATATAGAAAGTTGGATGAGAATTCTTATAGAAAGTTAGAGTTCACAAGAGAATTCAAGTGTTTACAAGAGAATTCAAGGGAAGATTATCAAGCATTATCTAAGTATCAAGCATCGTATCAAAGTCTTCATGCATCATGCTTATTTTTGAGCTAACAATTGTGATGTTGGGTTTTATGATTCAAGCTAGCATTTCAATCAAGATCTATCACATTCAAGCAAGAGTCAAGATCTACATCCATTGAGAGCCACTTCATACATGTTTGCAACCTCTTATTGCTATGGTTTGTGCGTGATTTGTAGGTTTAGATTGAAGATGCATTGAGGAGAAAGTTTGGAGAAATTTTTCAAAGTGCCTAAAGTTGTCAAAGTGGTCACCTTGCATTGGAGATACTTGGAAGACTTCTATAGGTTGCAAATCGATGTCTTAAATCTGACAATCAATTAGGAAGCACAAAGTAAACATTAAAGAAAACCCTAACTAGACTAATTCACCAATTCTGGCGTATGAGTCCTAGTTTAGGTCAAAACTTAGGTTTTTACAGATTCGGATACCCAGTTTATAGATTCCTTATTTTTCATAGAAATCCATATCTAGGATTGATTCTCCCATCCTATCATAACAGTCCTATTGAACATTAAAGTCCTAATTTATTGCATTTTAGAGCGCCATCCATTCATCTCCAGATTCCCAAGTGCACACATTTCATCTTGCAGATTTATGTTTTGTTTCATTTGCATTTCTAGGTCATTTAGCTAAAGATTGCATTGAATTAGGGTTAAGCATTTTGATTTTCATTGCATTTTTCTTTCCAAGTCTTAACTCGGTAATGAGCCCCTCATTAGTTTACAATCAACACCTAGGATAACCCTATTGCAAGATCTCTATCTCCTTTGCATTGAAGTCTCTAGGGTTATCCTTGAATAAAATAATTAGAAAGTGGGTGTGCTCTATGCACTAAACCATACGAAAGAACCTATCCCAATTTTCACAATTTCAATATATTACTATGTGTTTCAGTGTTGCCAACATGGTATCTTGATGTGGAGATCATGGTGTTGTCAACATTGTATCTTGATGTGGAAATCATTGTGAAGATCATTGCAGAAAATTTTGGTTGCTTCTAAGAGGTATTAGAGTGTTGTAGAAGATATTTTGCAAGATGGTTAAATTGACTAAGTGTGAACTATGTTAATTCTATGTAATAGAGCTCTTGTCTTTGGGTCAACACTAGTTAACAAATGAATATTTCACTGTGTTCTTCTAACATTATTTTTTTGGGTATTAGAATTATCTAATTCCAAAGTTTCATCATAATTTAGCTCTTGGTTTGAGAGATGTAATGAACAATAGTCCGACCTAACAAATTACAGCCATTTCTTGTACATTGTATATGATTAGGAGGGTCTATGCTTCTACTTGGATAGGTTTCTGATTTTGCAGGTTTAAGGAGATGTTGGAATATGGAAATAGTGTGTAAATTCTAGTTGGCACTGAATTTTGAGGTCCACATGTTCAAGTGTGGATACACATTTGAAGAATTTTTGTAGTAGGTCTTCTATAGTGTCAACCTAATCGATGTGAAGATATGTGAATGTTAAATAAGTATTATCAAGATATGTGGGAGCTATTTTAGGTCCATAGAAACCTATTTCAATTTTTTTTAATGATTTGAAACTTGGTGTGAGATGTATACATAACTGTTCGAGTGGACAAGTTGTATTTTTTATATTTTATATTGTATAAATAATTAAACTAACCTAATTGATGTTATTGTAGAAGCAAATATATATGCTAGATCAGTTTTGATGTTTTATTGAATTTAATAGATGTAAGTGTTGTAGATGATACAAATTGAGAAGACACAGTGTAAATTTATGTTGTGAAAGTTGAGTAGAAGATTAGAGTGATACAAATGTAGAGGAAATCAAAGTGCTAGATCACAATTAGATGAAATGTGTAAAGTCAGTTTATTGAGCTTCATTGGAGTTCTATCTCATGCATATGTCAGATCCAAATGTAATAGTTCAATCTAGGCTATGAGCCACAAAATCTCATTTATCTTATTCTCTTAATGTGAAATGAGTCCATTTAAATAGTGATTCCACCTACAGTGAGCACATTTGTAAATATAATATAACCAGTTATAATAATTGTGAGCTAATCCTCACTACGATTTTTCCCATTTTGAGTTTTCCACATAAAAATCATAGTGTCCATGTGTTATGTGATGTTGTTGGATGTTTCATGATTTATTTGATTACTATATTTGAATATGCATTGGTGATTATATTTTTAAATGTTTGAATGTTTTCAAAGAATACTAATTCACCCCCTCTCAATATTCCTAGTGTTCAAGAGTTGTGGAATGAAAAATAGGATAGTTTAAGAAGAAACAAGGATCATATTGAAGGAAGAAAATATACTAGATGGGTCAGTGCAGAAATAAGGGGAGCCAAAAATTGGCCACTTCACTTTTTCAACTCGAAATATAAAAAACATGACCATGTTATAGTAAAAAACACTCATTTTATGGGTTGCTATTGACCAAGCGTAGGCTTGGTCATTACCAAGCCAAAATACAAGTACATTATAATGTGAGTGTATTATAACATTATTGCATTATAATTCACTCACGTTTGGTTTGAATTTCAAAAAATATATAGATTTTGAATTGAAAAAGCATCACCAAAATGCGAGCATGTTATAACATGCTCACATTTTGGTCTACATTGAATTTTTTTTCTTCTCTTTTTTTTCTCTCTTTTTTTTAGGGAAACTATATACATGATGTTTGATTGAAAGAATAAGTTGACATTTACATATGAAAATTTACTTTCTTATATATTAAGTTCTTTTCATGTATATAGTTTCAGGATGTTTGAGAGTGGTTTCAAATCTCTAGGAGTTATATTGCAAATTTTAATTTTTGAAAGATCTTAAAAAAATTTAGACTTAGTCAAATTTTAGTAATCAACATATCAAATTTCAGTAATTAAGAGGTCAAGTTTCAATAATAAGTAAGTTGTATTATTTCTCTTTCTTTATGTCAATCATTGTTTATCCCTTACACTCTATAGCTCTCTCACACTATCTCTATCCCTTTATCTAATTGATGCATGAGCATCTTGGGTTTTGAGAGCAATTTTGCATCACCAAAAATATTTTAAATTTTATGCATGTGTTTGTTTTAACTTTTGGTTGTAGGCACTATTATTTTTAGATGCTCAAATCCTCTAGCATAGTAAGGTTTGATGCAAGTATTGTAAATAATCAGTTAATTAATTGATTCACTTTTTCATTGTTTCAAAAGAAAAGTTTGAAATCTTAAGTTAATTTTTGAAAAAGAAAAACCTCCATGTCCAAGCTTGTTAGTGGACATTTATTGTAATATTGTAACTCCATTTGAAAAAATTAAAATTGCATCTTGTTGGAGGATTGGAATGATGGATATTGATGGAATGGAGAAATTGGGTGTAAGGTAGGAAGAAAATTTATGAATTTCATTGAATTCTCAAGACAAGAAGAGAAAACCCATATCCAAGAAGGAATAGGGGAGAATTATTGAATTTTGACTTGATGGTAGAGGAAGATGGTTTGGGTCATATCTGTGAGACATAGTTTTAGTAAAATTCCCATAACTTTCTCATATTGTAACAAAATTGAGAAATTCAAAATGTTCTGCAAAGTTGGGAAGGATACACACAAAACCTAGAAGGAATTTTAAAAGATTCATGATAATAAAGGAGCATTGATGGATAGAAGTGATAGGTTTTACAAGCTCTATGCAAGAAAAAAAAAAGAGGGTAGAGTGGAATTCAAGAGAAAAGGTGCAGAAATTTATGAGTAATGGAATGAAAATTTTTGGGGCAATGAAAAGAAGCTATAGGAAGAGAATGTCGAGAAGACTCAAATATTTTATGTATTGAAAAAATTATGTAATTGTTTCAAGTTGATTGAATTCTATAGAAATTTGAATGTGTTTACATTTCTTTTGGTTTTATGAGTTGTTCTTATTTGCAGCAAAGCTATGTTGCATTATCAGTTGTGAGTAGGAATTTGTATTGCATTAGTGGTAAAATGGCATTGTGAGTTTTGAGTTGTATTGCATTATGATTTTTTGAGTTGTGAGAATCTTATGTTTTGAGAGAAATCTTGCATCACCAAAAATATTTTAAATTTTATGCTTGTGTTTTGTTTTCATTTTTTGTTGCAAGCTCAAATTATTGAAATTCTTAATTCCAACATAACAAAATTTGGTGATGGATTGTGAAAAAACATAAAAATATTATTTGATTAATTTTTAAATTATTTTAAGAGATGTTAATTTTACAAAAAAGAATCTCACACCCAAGCCCCACTTTGGAATTTGAATTTGTATTTTGTTGCAAGTTGGGAATGCAGGGTGTTGAGGGAGAGTGGAGATAGTGGATTGGGGAGTGAGAATAAAAATTTGTGTTACACATTGAATGCACATGCCAAAAAGAGAAAATACATGCCAAGAAGTAGTAATGATCATTCTGAAGGTTTGACTAGCATATTATTATTTTTGGGGAAAGAGAAAAGATCACCTAGGTCATAACTATGAGACTAGTATTGGTAAAATGGCTATAAATTTATCATATCATAACGAAATAAAGAATTTAAAATGGTTTTGAAAAATTGAAAATTAGGTGCACAAAACCTAGAAACTATTTTAGAAAAATCTACTAAATGATGGTAGAGAGTGATAGGTTTTCCTGGTGGTTTAGTGGAGTTCGTTTGAGAATCCAATAGTAGTTTCTTCTCTAAAAAAAATTATATATTGATGATTGCTCATTTGAAGAAGGGGGTTTAAAGAAGAAGAGTTTTTTCATACCTTGATGTTGTTGGAATGAAGCTAGAATGTTGATTTGTAGATTTTTTATGTGTAAAGATCATGATGTATGGGAGCATGTGAGCTCCATGATTATGTAATTCATTTTCACATTTTTAAATTAATATATGTTGTAGATTTCTCTTCCATATTTTTTTGTTAAAGTCTATTTACAACCTTATTTCATAGAATATTGTGTGCTTTTGGTTTTATATTTGAAAGGGAAAGGATTTTCCTCTTCATCGGTGCTGTCAAAGGGGGAGTTCTTGAGTGTGTAGGCAGAAGCACCGATTGGAGGTAGTTTGCACCAGGACTCGAGGGTGAAGAATGCATCGATTTTTCTTGTAGATGTATGTGAAAGTAGTAAGAAGACATTTTTAGAGGATTTAAGGAACTAAGGTTCCCATGATTGTAAACATATTGCTGAAGGAGGTTGTTTACAATAATATTAGTAAATATTGGAAGAGGGATTTCTAAAAAATATCATTGAAGGATGTAGTTTAAAAGAGACTACATATATATTGTGAGACATCGAGGATGAGACTATAAATATTGTAGTAGTAGAAGAGAGTTCGTTAGAGAATGCCTATGAAGATGAGAAAGATAATTCGCTAATGTGATTGAGAGAAATTGAAAGAGAGTGGAATGAGAAAAGATTAGCTAGTGCAAAGGTTGCAACCAAAGGTAAAGAGGTAATTTTAGATCTTAGTACATGTTTTGATGGTATTGAGAATTTAAAAGTAGAGTCAAAGATTGTAGCAATAAATCCTTGGGAAGTAGATGTGAATGGTGAAGAGACTAAAATGAAAATGATTTTTTTAATGATTTTTTAATTGCATTTATTGAGGATGAAGATTCCTTGATAACAGAGCTTGATTATTTGTTACAAAATGTGGAGAACAAATCTATGAACTATGGTACTAACACTAAATTGGGCATTGAAGATTAAACTATAGCAATAGTATGTCTTTCTGAAGAAATAATAGGAGTGACACAACACATTGCAAACCTAGTAAGGGGGAAAGAAAAAGGTAAAATAGAAATAGAGGTAATGAAGTACATTTTTTGTTGAAGGTGGAGGTATATGTTTTATTATTAATTTACATAGAATATATTAGTGGGAAGTCAGATGAAAAGTTTTGAAATATATGAAGGGTAGAGGAGTAAATATGAAAGGATATAATATTGCAATCTTATGAAATTTAATGAATAAGAAGATTCCAATAGACAAATAAATTAGGTGGATCCAAAACAAGCATAGGTTCTACAAAAAATTTTGAGTGAAGCTTATAAAATATTTATGTCTACCTAGGGTGTCTCATGTAGGAGCATCCTAGGTTTTGAGAGAAATCTTGCATCATCAGAAATATTTTAAATTTAATGCTTGTGGTTTTTTTTCTTTTGGTTGCAAGCTCAAATTGTTGAAATTATTGACTCTAGCATAATAGAATATGGTGATGGATTGTGGAAAAAAATAAAATTATTATTTGATTAATTTTTAAATTGTTTTAAGAGACATGTTAATGTTACAAAAAAATAAATCTCACACCTGAGCTCCACTTTGAAATTTGAATTTGTATTTTGTTGCAAGTTGGGAATGCAGGGTGTTGAGGGAAAGTGGGGATAGTGGGTTGGAGAGTCAGAAGAAAAATTTGAATTTCACATTGAATGCACATGACAAAAGAGGAAATACATGACAAGAAGGAGTAATGATAATTCTGGAGGTTTTATTGGTATATTATTATTTTTGGGGAAAGAGAAAAGATTGTTTGGGTAAAATGGCCACAACTTTCTCATATCATAAATAAATCAAGAATTTAAAATACTTCTAGAAAGTTGAGAATGAGGTGCATGAAACCCATAAACAATTTTAGAAAATTCTAGTGAATGATAGAGCATTGATAGGAAAAAAGTGGCAGGTTTTCCTCGTGGTTTAGTGGAGGTCATTTGAGAAACCAATAGTGGTTTCTTCTCTCACAATTTTTATATATTGATAATTTCTCATTTGAAGAAGGGGGCTTTGGAGATAAAGAGTTTTGCATACCTAGATGTTGCTAGAATGAAGTGAGAATGTTGAGTTGGAGATTTTGTATGTGTAAATATCATGGTGTATGGGAGCATGTAAGATCCATGATTATGTGATTCATTTTTTAGATTTTGTTGTTAAAGTTTATTTATAGCCTTTTTGTATAGCGTATTGTGTGTTTGGTTTTAGATTTGAAAGGGATAGTTTTTCTACTTCATCACTGACTCTCTCTCCATTGAGATCAAGAACTACCTCTCTCTCTCTCCTCCCCTCTCTAATTATCTCTATCTCACTTCTCTCTCCCTCCCTCCCTCCCTCCCTCCCCTCTCTACTTATATCTATCTACCTCCCTCCCTCCTCACCTCTCCACATCTCTCTCTCTCCCTCCCTAGTTTCCTCTTTACTTATCTCTATCTCCCCTCTCACTCTTTATACCTACCTATCTTCCTCCCTCCCTCCTTCCCGCTCTACATATTTCTCTCTCCTCCCCCTATAATTATCTTTATCTCACTTATCTCTCTCTCTTTCTCTTCCTCCCTTCTTACCTCTCTAGTTATCTTTATCTCCCTCCCTCCCTCCTTCCTCCTCTACATCTCTCTCTCTCCCCTTCCCCTTATAATTCTCTCTATCTCACTTCTCTCTCCCTCTCTCTCTCCCTCCTTCACTCTCTAATTATCTTTATCTCCCTCCCTCCCCCATTCCCTCTCTCTCTACCTCCTTCCCTCTCTACTTATCTCTATCTACCCTCTCCCTCTCTATACCTACCTCTCCCTCTAGCACTCCCTACGACTCTCTCTATTTCTCAATATCTTACCTCTCTCTCACCTCCCTCTCCTACCATACTTATATCTCTCTCATCTTCCCTATCTACTCTTTATCTCCCAATCTGTCACTCTACCTACCTCTCCATCCATCAAACCCTACCACTCTCTATCTACACCTTTCTATCCCTCCCTACCTCTCAATCCCTCCCTCATTCTCTCTCTACTTATCTCTCTATCCTCTCTACCTATCCTTTAATCTCTAATCATCTTTATCTCCTCTCTCCTTCTCTTTGCCTACCTCTCCCTCCATCACTCTCTTTGTTTCTCTCTATCTCATATATTTATCCCTTGCTACCATTCCTACCCTCTCTAATTATCTATATATCCCCTCTCCATCTATACCTAACTCTCCATCCATCACTACCTACCACTCTCTATTGCTCTCTATCTCACCTCTCTCTAACCTCCCACTCCATCCATAGTACTCACTCTCCTTCCCTCTATACTCTTTATCTCTAGAATGCCTCTCTACCTACCTCTCCATCAATCACTCCCTACCACTCTCTATATCTCTCCATCTCACTTGTCTCATTACATCCCTCATTCCCTCTCTACTTCCCTCTATCTCTCAATACCTCTCCTTCCTTCTCTATTGTCACATCCCATTCTTATGTAATTACGTGCCAAATATTTATTTTGATTTAAAATAAACTTTTCTAAATTTATATAGGACAATATACATAATATATTATTATATGTATGCAGTTGAGTAGATAACTCAGATAAATGAATACAAGGAAAATTGAATGAACAAACAATTTGGTCTGAACAAAATCAAATCCATAAAAGAGAGTAAATTTTTTGTGTAGCATCCAGAATGTGGGCAGTGAACTCTATGGCTTGAAATATAATTTTTGCATGGAGGTAACCAAATCAATTCTTGTAGGCATTATATTTCATGAGCTTGGACAATTTTTCATATATGGAGAGATTAAAGTATGAATATATTTATCATTTTATTTTTTTAAACTTAGAAAAGGGTGATTCATTTATTGAAATGCATTTTAATCCCACGAGTAATGCATGTAATTTTATTGAACATACTACTTTGCATAAGGATAGTCAGATGAATGTATTTAAATGCCTGAATAATTTTTATATTGTAACAGATTTTAATTGATGTGGGAAGCACAAATAGATTAGGGAGGTTATCTTAAGCAAGAAACTAGAAGGATTGGATACATCCCCACTTTCCACTCCACTAATACAATGATATTCGTATGAAATTTTTTACAATGTAGGGAATTATTCAGTTGTAGGAAATTGATGGAGACAACAATTGTTGGAGGGGTTGTATATAAAAGAGAAGAAAGGGAAGCTGAGACACAAGCCTCAAATAGAAGAAAAAGATGAGGCACCCATTTTGGAGGAGGCAAGAATCATCCTGGGTGATTCTAATTCAAAAGGTGACAAAAACTCTATTTATGGGAAAGGATGCAGGAGGTTCATGAAATTAAAAGGATCGAATAGAATGTTACATTATTCAAGCTCTCTCATTGTGAAGTGTGATCCACATAGATTGAATGGTTGTCTTGAGAACTTTTTTAGCTGTTTCAAGCTAAGCTAGGTATTTTGACTCAAATACCTTTCTTCATTTCGAATAGATGGGAATCATTGTATTTTATAAGAAGGTGATATATATTTCTTTCCTATAGGTCTTGGCACCAATCTTGCCTTAAATTCTTTCCTTCCAAAATATCTAGAATTCAAACTACTTTAGTCAGGTGGTTATCAATTGCATGATCTTAGAAATATCATTCTTTTCACCTATCCTATGTGAAGTTGTTTTTCATTTTTTCCTTGCATTGGTATAGCATTGGCATTGGATTGTGTGATTCTTAGTGAAGATCACTCCTTGCGTTATTTTCTTGAACCCACAATTTTTGAAAGGAAGTCGGGTAAGCAAAAACAACTTCCTACGCTAATCTAAGCAGGAGAAAGTTACAAAAAAATAATTATCAAACACTTTTAATTGTTTCATATCTAGATGCACATACATATCATAAACAAATAAACAATGAACTCATAACACAAAGATTTATGTGTGAAAAACCCTTTCGAGAGAAAAACCCCACCCTCCAAAATACAACTCAATTTTATTATATAGAAACAAATAAACAATTACAATATAATTGTAGAGTTATGGTCTTGTGGGAGTCTTCACACTTTTCAATTTTGGTGTAATTCTGGCAGCATAATGGTACCTCAACAGAACAACAACATACAACTCCAAAATACAAGTGCTTAATATATAAGAGGTAACAATGCATAAATTAGACATTTCTAAAATAATTGCCAAAGGCTGAACATGCAACATAGAAAGTGTGAAAAACACTACAGAGGCACAATGGTAAGTTTTGAATTTTCACCACATGCCAATCTATAAAATCTACACTTTCCAAAATAACTACACCTCGAAAAATCACATTCCATGTAAACTCAACACGAGAATAGAAAAAACATTTATGCACAACTCCAGCTATTAAAAAAAAAATTGTAACTTGACCCCTCATTCAATTAGAAACTGCAAGTTGTAACTCACAAAGATAGAGTGAGAAAATCGACAAATTTTAATATTTAGAAAAATCAAAACTTCAAAAAAGTCAAAGGCTCAGACACCTTCTTTTTCCAAAATTTTCACACTTGTCGAACACCTTTAAAAATCCAATGAAAGTAATAGGATTTAACTACTAGAGGCCGTGAGGCCCATAGACTCCGAACACCATCTGAACTTTTTTGTGCTCATCAATTTTGTCAATGCATCCACAACATTTGTCAAGGCGTCAACCTTCTCCAACTTTACATTTCCATCTTCCACAATATCACAAAAAAATGAAATTGAGCATCAATGTGATTTGTTCTAGCATGGAAAGTAGGATTCTTTGCCAAGAAAATAGTACTTTGACTATTAGAACAAATAGTATTCTACCCTGCATCAAAACCAATATCAAAACACAAACGCTTAAGAGAAATAGCTTCCTTACAAGCATGAGTATTTTCCATGTACTCTGCTTTTTTCATGGACACAATGACTACAACTTGCCACTTACTCATCCAATTGATTGTATCACCATACATCGTGAACACATAACCACCTGTGGATCTTTCATTGTCAATGTCACCTACCTAATCTAAATCCACATATCCATGAATACTCACTAAATTTTGAGGTCCAGTAGGATAACCATGAAAACACAGAGCATACTCTGAAGTACCTCATAAATATTTGAATGCTCTCTTCACTACATCCCAATGTGCTTGTCTAAGATTAGCCATAAACTGATTAAGGACTCCCACTTCTTGGGAAATGTCTAGCCTCATATAGACCATATCATATATAAGACAACCAACATCACTTGCATATTGTACTCTAGTCATGTCCTCCATCTTAGTAGGAGATTTTGGAAAATCCTCCATAGAAAGCTTTGTCCCCTACATTATAGGAACAAATAATTGTCTACAACCTATCATTCTTAACCTCTCCAACATTGTATTCACATACTTTCTCTAGCTTAACCAAAGTTTTCTATTAGATATATCTCTTATGATCTCCATTCCTAGAATATACTTCTTTGTACCTAGATCCTTCATCTCAAACTGTGTTGACAACTGAGACTTCAAATCTGAAATCAAACTTTTATCATTCCAAAAAAATATCATCTACGTAATTATCCTTTATTTCCTATTGCAATTATCAGATTTGTAATACATATAATGGTCAGATTTAGATCTCAAAAAACCCAATGACAACACATAGGTATTGAACTTTTGGTACCACATTCTAGGAGACTGCTTAAGAACATACAAATTTTTTTAGCTTGCAAACTATATTTTATTTACCTTTAACCACAAAATTCTCTAGCTATGCAATAGAAATCTCTTCCTCCAAATCACCATGAAGGAACGTTGTCTTTAGATCCATCTATTCTACTTCTAGATCATATGTTGTTGCAAGTGATAACAAGAACTAGATAGATTTTAGCTTCACAAAAGGAGAGAAAATATCACTATAGTTAATTCCCTCCACCTGAGAATATCCCTTAGTGGCCAACCATGCCTTATGCTTCTCAACACTACCATCTAGACCAAATTTTCTCTTGAACACCCATTTACATCCAATAGGTTTTCATCCTTCAAGAAAAGGTACCAAATCCAATGTATCATTCTTCTTCAGTGCAACCATTTCTTCATCTAGAAATATACATCACTCATACCCATGGCCTCTCTAACAATCCTAGGCTCATCAGTGTTAGCAATCAAAGAAAAAATGCAACTAGAACAAAAAAAAGAGTAAACAAATATTTGAAGTGAATATCCAAACCTATCAAGTTGTCACCTTTCTCTAGTAGATCTCCTGGATCACTAAGCTTGAGGTTCTTCTTCTTCTTTGGAAATTTTAGAGCTTCTCAAACTCTCCTCATCACTAGGCTCAATAGGAGTACATAGTTCTTCTGTCATCAAAGTAAGTGGAACTTGAACTACCTCCTTTTGTTACTCCTCTTTCTCTAGTTGTAGCTTAATTGTAGAAGGTTTCATCTCTCAAAAAATCACACTTCTTCTATATAAAACCTTTTAGGCCACTGGATCCCAAAGCTTGTACTGCTTTACACTACCACCATAGCTAATGAAGATACATTTAAATGATTTTTTATCCAACTTAGACCTCTTCTCAATCATAACATGAATGCAATATTGACAACCAAATACTCTGAGATGTCTCATCGAAGGATTTTTACTAGACCATGCCTCCATGGGTGTCTTATCAACAAGAGATGATGTAGGAGATCTATTGATTAAATAACATGAAGTGGCTACTACTTCAGCCTATAACTTCTACTTAAGGCTAGCACCACTCAGCATACTCCTAGCCCTCTCCATCAACATCTTGTTCATCCTCTTTGCAACTCCATTTTGTTGTGGGGTGTATGGAGTTGTCTTATGTATCTCAATATCGTGCTCCTTATAGAGCTTGTTGAACTCTGCTAAACAAAAGTCACTTCGATTGTCAGTCCTCAAAAGTTTAATCTTTGTAATAGTTTGATTTTATACCAAGGATTTAAACTCCTTAAATTGACCAAATAATTCAACTTTTCTTTCAAGAAAATAAAGAAATGTCCTTCTACTGTAATCATCTATGAAAGAAAAAAATATACAAATTTTGACAACGAAGGAACATTCATAGGACCAAACACATCTGCATGAACATAGTCCTAAACCCTAGAAGACTTGTGAGAACTAGAGTGAAAAATAACACAGTGTTGTTTACCATAAACACAATGTTCACAAAAGTTGAACTCGAGATTACAATTATTAAGGCCTTCAACAAGGCTCTTAGATTTTAGGGCTCTAAGACCCTTCACATTGATGTGACCAAGTCATTGATGCCAAAAAAATTTCTTCTCTATAGGAAGCTTCATTTCCAAGGAATGAGCACCCTTAGGTACCCAAAATGCAAAACCATTAGATATAGATGCTACATATTTTTCTACCCAATTTGATAGTGAGGATGAAGAATCCAAATATTTCTTCTTTGGTTTTTCAGAAGAACTATTATATTGAACCGTGTATGCATCCAGTTTGAACAAAGTGACAATTTGAACACCCTGATCCAACACCATAGCTCCTCTCATTATCTTGCATCCTCCACTCAAGAAAACAACTTGAAATCACACATCATTCATATTACTCATAGAAAATGAGTTTTTTGCCAAACCTAAGATATATAATACACCATCAATCCCCTTCAATATTCCTTCAAGGAATTTGATTTTTACTCTTCCACGACCAACAATCTTCAGGTGAGAGTCATCACCCAGATACACCTTCCCACCATTATATTATTCATACTTTGAAAACCAACCTCTATGAGAGGTCATGTGGAAAGAAGCACCCAAGTCTATCAACCACACATCTTTTGATACATGTGTTTTGAAATCTACACCAAATGCATCTACGTCATATTGAGAGGATTTATCAGAGTTGAAATATAAGACTCCTTTTTTCTTTCTTCTTTTTATCTTCCTTGTGCTCTTTTTATGAAATGACCAAATTTTTTGTAATTCCAACACTCGAAGTTTGCACCATTAAGTTTCTCCATTTCAGTTCTACTAGATGTTCTTTCCATTTTTTTCTTGAAACAAGGTCATGAAATACCCTTCTATAAAACTCCCACTGAAAGAAAGATCAACTCAAAAAACTCTTTAGACCCAACAACAAAATAAAAAAACATTTAGGCTTTGATACCAACTAAAAGGAAGCTAGGTAAGCAGAAACAACTTCCTACACTAATCTAAGTAGGAGATGTTGGTGTAATTAATTAGTTAATTACATTTTATTAATTTTAGTTAGGCTTAACTTAGGTAATAATTAGTTTACCTAATTAATAAGTAAGTTTTATTTAGTTGAGTTTTTTTTAGCTCAACATTAGGGTTATGCATATACTGCTTTTATAAAGTAATTTATCCCTTGTAATTTCTCAAATTTCTGAAAAATATCAATTCGCACATCTTCATGCAAAGCTTTATTTTTTATTGTTTTTCTCTTATGTAGAAGGATTTTCTTGTTTGTATGCTTGATCTTGGTTTCTTACATGGTATCAGAGCCTTTCCATGCAACCCCTTCTCAAATTTTGAAGAAAAATATTACAGAGCACGTTTGGAGTTCCTCGAAGATTTTATGTTTTAAGTCTATTGATGCAGCATTTTGGATCAGATCGAGCATATACATTGGATTCAGAGAACTAGAAAAAGTGAGGATTGACTTTTAATTTATTGATTTTGGTCATCGTTGAAGAAATATGTGAGGGTTTCAAGCTCGATGATTTTTTGCAAGCTCTAGGGGTAGCCGATTTTTCAGAGCATTTTGGGCACAAATGGAGGTCACCATCACATTTGTAGTGACCAAAATCAATAAGAACAACTATCGTTTGGTCGATTTTTGAGTAGTTTTTCCAGAAGGCAAAAAATAATTTTCTAGGGAGGTCGTACGACCTCACCAGCATGCATTTTGAGGCACATTTTTTTTTAAATATTAAAAAAAAAAATTAAAAATGAATTTTTTGCATAAAAATTGTGCTGCCCGCATAGAAGAAAAGTGCCACCGAGCGGCCATTGGTCCACCACCGCCACTGGGTGACCGTTGGTCTGCCACCGCCACCAGTGGCTCCCCCATCTAGTGTCGTTGGCCATTCAAACCCTCGCGGGCCCCTTGCAACAGCTATTGATCACATGGGGGACCGAGAACTATGCGCCCAACCCCCAACCGACCTCCCAACACCTACAAGTCATATGGATGACTAGGGGCTCCACCCTAGCCCCTTGCTCACTCGCCCCTTGTCACACATAGGACCAGGGGCCGAAATTTTTTTAGCCCCTTGGGCTACCTATAGGTCAAATTGGTCATTTTGGAGCAGTTTTACAAAATTGAGCATAACTTTTGCATATGGTGTCCTTTTTTTGCAAAAAAGATATCATTGGAAAGATGATTCCGACGCCGATCTAGTGGTGAAGGTATTTCTTTTCTAATTTTTCTCTAGTTTTATTTTGCAAGTCTTTGAACTCAGATGTTATTGTTTTCACTCCAGAGGGCATATTGTTTGACTCAGTGATCATTTTTTTGCCATTCTCGAGGTATTGGAAAGATGGTTCAATCCTCTACACAGATCTGAGGTCCATTTTGATCAGGGAGGTAGTTGTGAACTTTGGTTTGTGCATGCACTCATTCTTGTTTTCTTCCACTATGTTTACTTTTTCTCTATCATTTATGCATGTTTAACATTCTCTCCTTTTGCAATCATTGGGTATTGTAAGAAATGAACTGATATAAAGTTTCATCAAGGGGGTTTCTTACATAATAATATGATTAGAGTGTAGTTGCACTTTGATCTCATCTTTATTATTGATGACAACTCGCATGGGTTGTATTTGGTTTCTTAGTTTCTTCTGACCACATCTTGTGCTTTCTTGACACATATCAAATTCACATCGGTTCACACTTCAAATTGAGAGCCTATGGTTATTGATCTGCATTGTATCACATCTTAGTTTGAGAGCCACTAGATTTATGGTTAATGTTCTAGAATCTTTATGGTACTTGCTCCTATGGATTAGTTTTAGTCACAATTTGGCATCGACATTGAGATCCACAGCTTCTCGATTCTTTTATCATATCATTCCCTCTTATGGGGGGCATCATTTTATCTATTATTGTTTCATAGATTTTAGGGTTGTTCTAGTTTGTGATTTTTCTAGTGTTTCATGGCATCAGGTCTGTTGTTGTATTTAGGTTCCAGTGCTTCTTTGTAGTGGTTTATCTCATTGAGAGGGGGGTTTGTCCCACTAGGTCTTCTCCTCTTTCTCTTTCATTGCATTTGTACATGGGTAGCTGATCATGGCATTGTTGTTGGGACCCATTCAAGCTTTCTTGCACTCATCTTAGTTTTAGGTGAGTGCTTTTTTAGTCTCCCTAAGTTGCACTTAAGGGAGGGTGTTGGTGTAATTAATTATTTAATCACACTTTATTAAGTTTACTTAGGTTTTACTTATGTAATAGTTAATTTAATTTATTAATAAGTAATATTTATTTAGTTGAGTTTTTTTTAGGTCAACATTAGGGTTATGCATACATTGGTTTTATAAAGAAATTTGTCCCTTACAATTTCTCAAATTTCTAAATAATATCAATTTATACATCTTCATGCAAATCTGTGCTTTTTATTGTTTTTCTCTTATGTTGAAGGCTTTTCTGGTTTGCATGTCTAATCTTGGTTTCTAACATGAGAGAGTTGCAAATAAATAATCTTAAACACCTTTAACTATTATAGATTTAGATGCACATACATATCATTAACAAATAAACAATGAACTCATAACACAAATATTTATGTGGGAAAAACCCTTTCAGGAGAAAAAAACCCACCCTCCAAAACATAACTCAATTATATTATTCAACACCAAATAAAAAGTTACAATATAATTGCAGAGCTATGCTCTTGTAGGAGTCTTCACACTTCTCAATTCTGGAGTAATTATGGCAGCATAATGGTACCTCAACAAAATAACAACATACAACTCCAAAATACAAGTGCTCAATATATAAGAGCTTACAATGCATAAATTAGAAATTTCTAAAATAATTGTCAAAGACTAAATGTGCAACGTAGAAAGTTTCAAAAACACTGCAGATGCACAGCGCTAAGTTTCCAATTTTCACCACATGCGAATCTGCAAAATCTGGACTTGCCAAAATAACTGCAACTTGAAAACTCACATTCCATGTAAACTCAACACAAAAATAGAAAAAAACATTTATGCACAACTCCACCTATAAAAAACCAACTTTCTAACTTAACTCCTCATTCGAATAGAAACTACAAGTTGTAACTCACAAATACATTGAGAAAATCAACAACTTTTAATATTTAGAAAAATTAAAACTTTGAAAAAATCAAAGATTGAGACACCTTCTTTTTCCAACAATTTTAACCCATGCCCTTGCAAGACCTCACCGTAGATTCATGGATATGGAAATTTTTGTGATGTGTAATGACATGATGGTCATCATTATAATATTTTTCCATTACAATTGAGGCCATCATTTTAACATGCACATTTTTCTGTAAAATTATATCATTTTAAAAATTTCCTTGATGTGAGCTTTTGTTTTTTGTGTGGTATTATGGGCTTCGTTTCTTTAAGGACTAGGTATCCTTGTGGGGTTTCATGAAGTAAAATCACTATTTTTTAAAACCTCTATCACTATTTTTTAAAGGAAAGGGTTCCCAAATACTGCTCATACACTGGATCAATTCTCTCCAAGTGAGGCATGACCCACAACATCACCCAATATTAAGAAGGAAAAAGATGTGGAAGGATAGGAATTGTTCTGTATTTTATTTTAGCATGGCGATGTTATGGTTGTTCTTCTCTCTCTTTAATGGTCTAAGATACTATTCCAATAATACTCGTAGGAGTAGCATGTGGAAATGTGGTTTGGTTTAAGCTTTTTTTATCTAAACCAATAAATATATACTTTGTCAAATTGAGTGATTTCAATCGCTCCAAACTTAGCTTTTATACTCTCTTACTAAGCATGTTACTCCTTGATTTACATCAAGCATCAACCAATTGAATGGTGCACATTCATCATTCTACTTACTAGTGTTTCCAAGTATAATTGAATGATGCATTAATAATGTTCCTAAGCGAAGCTGAATAATGCACCGTCATCGCTCAATTATTAATGTTATACTTAGAAAGTTTGAATGTTATATGTTCAACTGTTACCCATATCCTTGCTTTCTAAAGGTGTTTAACAATATCTAAATGATAGGGATAATATCATTCCAAATGAGATTAAGAGTCATAATAGATATCCAAAGTTGAATGATAAAACTAAAACGTATCATATTTAGATATAAAATGGTTACAAGCATGAATTAAAGCCTAACGAAACGTGTCATTTGAGTAGTTATTTTTTTCTAATATATTCTGATTTAAGACTCAAAACATTTAGCTCTAGTGGCTGCTCTATTAATCATATCTTTTTATTTCTTGCTCAAGTCTAGCTAATGTTATAGACTAATTTATTCATGAATGAATGAGAAAAGCTAATGGAATGAATGAGAAAAGATAATGGAATTAGATATCTCCTCTTGAATGTAAAGATCTACATATAATTGAATCATTCTGATTATACCCTCCATTTATCAATTTAATATTTGACTCAATTAAAGGCTGTTGTTTTCTTTGGAATATGGTTTTGTAAAATACCTTATATGTGTTAGATGTGTGTTTATGTTTAAACATGAAAACATATGAGATTTCAAGGTAGATGGATGATTTCTAATTAGATGATATTCAAGGATTATGAATCATCATTCATGTAGATAATGTTGGTTGCATAATTTGATGTCTATGAAAAATCGTTTTAAAAAGAAAATGCTTGATTGATGAATAGTAGATTTTGTTTTCTCCTAGTAAGAAAGGTAACACTTGATCATAAATCCATCAAGCATGTTCCCTCATGGTAATTGTATAGGAGTTAATATGGTAGTGAAGATCTTGTTTAAGAATTTATACTCATATATATACCCTTATATATGTATATACATACATATATGAGTTATAGCTTCTTTATTTATTATTACATATTTTACTTTGCTATTATACTTGCATGCTCTTATTATTGGATCCATGTCATTTCTTTATATGCACTACTAAAAATATTGTTGAAATATATACATGCATGTAGTCATGTCATCATGATAGCAATTCAATATTTGCATAGATCTACTCAGACATTTTTTAAAAATGATGGACCAAGCAGAGATGAATATGAATTATAATGTAACCTACATGATTGCATATGTATGTGCGTGAATTTCAAGTATGATGATTTTATTTTCAATGTAGACCTTGTATTTTATGTGATTATATGTTGACATGACTCGTTGCACGTATTTCATTACACCTATTCAATGATGCTTGCTATTTTTCCTAATGCTGGGTCAAGTATTCTTTGATGGACTAAAGAATTATGTGGAAGTGTTTCACTTCATGGTAGGGCGAAAAAGGACTCCAACAATGTTCTCGCCCTTGCAAAGGATGAAGGATATCAAAAGTCAGGACGAATCCTATCAGGAAGGCTCAAGATTTCTTTTGAAGTATATTCTTGTTATTGACCAAGACTTCTATTGTAAGTGGAATGTTCCCATGTGAATTGCCTTGTAAATGACACATGTACTCCAAATTTTTAATTTAATATAATCCTTTTATCTTTTTCTTGAGAAATGGACATGTTTCATTCTTTTGGATTTGATTATGTGTAATTTTTGTATTTATTAATGTGTAAACTTTGGAGGTTATTATATTTGGTATCAGAGCTGAAGATTTAGTACTAGGGCCTTGAGTTCACCTTTCTTAATTGCAACACTTGATCGTATGAAACTCCTAAGGTGCTTATTGCATGATGCATAAGCAAGTAAGTATGTGCATTCATGTAAAGAAAGTATTTTAGAATTTTTCCACCTGAAAAGAAAGGGAAGATATCCCTTTTCTTAGAGATCTTAGAAGCAAAATTAGCCACTCTGAAGGTAGTTCTCTTGGCACATAAATATGTCATTTGAAACATCAATTTTGAACAATATTTGAGTTAGTAACACCCTAAAGTATTTGTGTTCATGACCTAAGCCTTATGAATGTTAGAAGTCATCCCATGGAAGTTCTAATGAATGATTGTATACCTTATCCATATGTTGGACCTGCATGTTTGATGCTTTGTCCTTATTCCTTTGCATGTCTTTTGGCGATTGCTACCTTGCATCTATTGAGCTCTCTAGATAATCTCTATTAGTGCAATATTTTATTCTCTTGAATGCTAGGACCCACTAATTATATTATTTTTGTACTCATAAGAAAAGGGTATCATGAATGATATCTCATAATCTTCTTAAGATGTTCTTTAATATAGAAATTATACACATTGTAAGAGATGATGATAGATTCTTGCATTGTGAAAATTTTCCTTAAGTAGAAGGCATATTTAAAACCACATGAAATTCATATGGTTATTAATCAAGGATTCTAGTTTTCAAGGTTTTTTTTAAGTAGAACTAATGCCTGAAGGGAAAACTTATGTTGCTTGCATCGCCCCTTTCCTTAAAAGGTTTTTTTTTTTGTAGCTAGAAATGAGCATATGTATGCATGATAAATTTAGAAGGAATTGAATGCATGTAGGAATTCTAAGGTTATCATTGCATGAAAATAAAATAGTCAGATAGGGAGTATATGCATGTTATACTAAGTATGAATTGAAAATTCTAAGAGTTGTTCTAATATATGCATAGTACACCCTAATATATATATCTATATAGGAGCCATGTGTTGCATGATGGAAATAATACATGGGATGGTTGGAATATTTTTAATACTGAAATTTTTGGTGTGCATGTTACCTCACTCTTGCAAGAATGCATGATTTCATGTATAAGTGAAAGTGTTAAAACTTATGATAAGTTGACCTAGAGGATCATTGTGAACAAAGACCTGTGATTTTAGAATGCATTACCCACAATAAATTGGTAGAATCTATATGGTTAGTGCTTTGTGGAATCTTGAGGAAGTTATATGGGCCTAATGAGTTATTTTGTGCCTATGACTATAGTTGGTTAGCCTATCTTCCTTAATGAGTTATAGGGTGGTAGAAAGGATCCTACCACATATATAACCTTCTAATGTGAATTGTGGTCATGAAATGACCCCACCTTGCAAAGAAAGGGTAACTAATTTACAATATAAATTGGAGATTGTCAAATCTAAGGATTTTGATATGTTGATCTACATAAGCATATGGATGCCATTATATCAAGATTTTGCTAGTGATTTGAGATGTAGATTATGTACACCCTTAAGCAGGTAGTTCTGGCATGACTAAATGAAATGTCATCTCTTGAATAAGATGATGTGCTTTGATTTAATACTTTTACATTTCTTGTTCTTGAGTATGTAATAAAAGCAACCTTATGTTATAAGTCTTGGAATTTCATCCATGAATAGTGTGGCTTGAATCATCAACGAAAAAAAACTGAACTGACTAAGAGTCAATTGAATGTTGAGTCAAATTTTGACATTTAGAAATGAATAGACATGTGAAGCTATGATGGAAAATAGTTGTATAGAGCTTTTCTTTCATTCATAATGTCAAATAGATTGGCATATTACATTTGGAATACCTAATGGTATGATGGATTTATCCGAGTGAATCTAACTCTTGTTTATAATGTGGAATTTCTCTTTCAAATGTCTTTTTACATTTCATTGAAAAGAAATATTTGATTATGGAAAATGAATGAAAGCGTGTATTGATCATTGCATGAATGTGAAACTAGAAATGATCCGATTTGTGAATATCATTGAGTATGTTCTCTAATGCACCTGGGATGAAAGGTGTCATGAATTTTTTCTCCCCTTGTGTGATTAGTGTTGACACACAACTAAGTCAAGTTTATTGAATTGATGATTTATTTGACTTCACGAATGAAAATGTTCTTCTGTTGTAACGACCAAATTTTTCACCTTATTATTTATTATGAATGGGATAGTCACAAAATCTTGATGATTGATTTCATGATCTTTGGATGTGCTTGAATGGTTGTTGGAATTGTTGAAATTTTTTGACTTAGTGTTGAATATTATGACTCTTTTCTCATGAGTTATTTTTGAATTTCTTAGTGACTATTCCAAATGTTTGAAAGTTTTGGTCCTATGTTGTGCTAAAAGATGTAACCTATCTATTTTACCATCAACAATGACATGATGTTCATAGAGTAAATTATGGAAAATGTAGTGACCTTGAATCTATATCATGATTGAATTTATAATATAAAAATGTGAAGAGTGGCATGTATGTTTCTATGTGTGATAAAATAGATGGCATGCATCATACAATGTGCATTGATAAGACTTAAATTCTATTAAGTGATTAGCATTAATGTATTCTCTCCATTTATGAGGTACTAAAGATAGCTTCCTTGTATATGTTTGAGATGAATCCAAAGTTTTAGATAGATGGTAGCACATAGATGTATGATGCTAGTAGATGGTCTAGAAGGGAGTGACACCCCCTTGTTAATGCTTTCCAAGAAAGGTGCTAAAGAGTGTAAATTTTTCTTTTCCAAAATCCAACCTAAGTTGGATTTTATGTAGCAAATTCTTGGCCAATCTTTGCAGTCATTCTATTAGGAAACAAACTATTATTTATGTATCCTCTCTCAATCATTACCTAACATGAAACTTGCATGTTCTAATTGTAAATAAAAATGCATGTAGTTGGGTATGCACCTGTCCCCCTACCTCAAATTATTTGAGATAGCTAGGTGCTTGTAGGGTCAGTAGACATCTGATTAGGAAAATCTTCATGGAAGTATAAAACCTCATGGTTGGGTGGAAAAGAACCCAAATCATGAAAGTAACTTTGAATAGTCAGTATGGATTGATAGTCTATGACGATTGATAATTAGAGAATAGCCATGTGTGGATTGATGGTCAATGGTGACTGGCTAGCCAAGTGAGGAACTGATAGTCAAGGATGATTGATAGTTAGTGATGATTGATAGTTAGAGACTTCACAAATCATGTTTTGCATAAAATTATTTGTAAACTACTTGTACGATGCAATATCACCAGTATGATTTATTTTCCTTGTCAACATACTAACATATGAATGATGCACTTGCATATGTGAAGATATCACATGTATGCAAATTTTGTCAATTGGTTCAATTAATATTACTTTTGATTTATGAACATTGATGATCTTGGATCAGAAATAAGTCTCTATGTGAGAAATATTTTGTGAGAACAATATACCTTGCATGATTGGAAAACGTGCCAAGATGAATTTAGACACACAAGAGTATCATTCATAGAAGAAGGTATGTGAATGAATTGTTATGTATTTTCACTTATATATGATCAAGTTGTGATCTAGACAATGTTAATCATATTTTGGAATTATTATAATTAGGAAGATCCAGGAGATAGAAGACAAGCACATGAACAATGTAATATTGTATTAACTAACCCAAGAGATAATTAGTACAATAACTTGCCTATATAGGCAAGGATGAGGCAATCCACCTATGAAGTGAATTGAAAAGTGTCCCGTAAGGTGGCACAAATGAGTAAAGAATTTTCCTATAGGTGTCAACCTTAGGAACACTTAGAGTGTGTAAACCAACAACCTCCATGACCAAGTCATCAAATTTGTGTGCCAAGTGTTGAGTGACCTACCTCCATGACCAAGTCATCAACCTCGTGTGCCAAGTGTTGAGTGACCTTTGAGGTAAGATGGAAATTCTTCCAACATCAAAGAGGTATCTCATAAGGTTTATCAAATAACTTGGTAACCTCTAGAGGTCTCAATGGTTTCACATTCAATTAGACAAGAAGTTCTCTAACCTCGTATTGACGTAAGTGAGCCTAAGTACAATGTAAATATTAATTTCACACTAACACCCCCCCATAAGTGATACTTATGGAGTAACTTAAACACTAAAAATATGAGTCCCGACAACAAGGCCAGATAAGATACTCATTTGCAATGTGCTCTCTTACAAAAGATGGAGAAAAATAGAAAACCCAATGGGAAAAAACTATGCTACAAAACAAACCTTTTCATATTTTCCTTTTTTGTGATTTTTTTCCTCGTATTTCTTTATCCTCAATTTAAATAGAAACTTGAAAGAAATTTGAAGTGGATTTTTAATCACAACTGTTGACACCCCCTTTTTTAATTTTTTTCATTTCCCTGTGTTTGACACTTTATTTTAGTGCATATATTTTCATACAAGAATGAAGGTTAAAAATGGCACTTTATATATTAGTGTGAAATCACCATCATTGAAAAGAGTTTGAAAATAAAATTTTCACCCTATTGCAAATTTACACCAAGAAAATTTGCATTTACAAAGTTTGGAAAAAACAAATATTTTAAGAAGTTAGAGAGAGGGAAATAGAAAATAAAGCATTACCCTAGTATAACCCCCTTTTCTAGATTCATTGCAAAATGAATTAACTTCCTATTTTGCAAAAGGAAAAATAATAACCTCTCATTATGATGGCATCCCCCCATTTTCCAAATTCATTGTAGAAATAATTAACTTTTGTTTTGCAAGTTTTTAACTAAGGAAAAAAAATCTCCCCTCTTACAAGATTTTAATGATACTCAATCAAGAAACATGTTGCTTACAGTTAGTATAAATAGTTACCAAACCACTAGTGGTTAGTGAAAATGCAAGTTTTCAATAAATCTATATTGTTTACATAAACTACTAGTGTTGACCAAGTTAGATTATTAGAGACCAATGGAGGATTTTTTGGAGGGAATGGCACCTATAATGGAGAGGAGTGTAGGGGTGTTGGATGAAGACAAAATTTACAACTCATGGATGATGCTAAAAAGGGAAGTTTAGAAGACAAATTCAAACAAACCAGTGTCACCTTTCCATACCTCACACCAATAACATCTTAGTAGCTTCTGTAGAGATATGGCATGATTTGCAGAGCCAAAGAAAAAAATGTTGTGAGAAGTGATGCAAAGTTGAATGGTCTTGAAAACACGTGGGAATGGTCAAACTTCTATGTGCAAGAGAGATGCACCTACCCACACACCTTCATATATTTCCAATGCCAAATGTGGGGTGGACTCGCAGATTTCAAACACATCGAGTTGTTGAATGGGTTGTATGATCGACACTAACAACCTGCACCAAGTCAAAAGCGTGGGGGCCTTCAAATGAAAAATGCCCTACAAATTGAAATTTTGGCCTCCAAATGATGAATCACGGCTTCCAAGGGAAAAAATACTACCTCGAAATTGATTTTGAAGCCAGAAAAATTTCAACACCACCTCCAATTGATTAGCCCACCTCTACAGAATAGCCAAACAAAACCTCCTTCTATAAGGCATGTCTTCAAAAATCATTCACGATGACTTGCAACAATAGAGACATGCCTACTCACAAATTTTTATGACTGAGAACATGAAAATGCCCCTAAATCGAGTCTTCAAAAGAAGCTCAAAACACCAAAAAACTAAATTTGAAATAGGGGTGGGGTTGATTTGAATAAAAAACCTATTTCAATGGTGTGTGTAGGATCATGATGGGCCAAAAAGTGGCAATATGTAAGTGATATGATGGCCCATATGGCTGACGACTTTTTTTTACCCAAAATTGATGAAATGAAAAAGGTTTTTAAAGGAGACTCTCAGATTTCCACCAATATAAATTATGCTTTACTTTGAATTTAATAAATAATTATTATTCATTTTCTATTTGAATTACGACTAAAGTCTTGATTGATAGGCTGATTGAAAAAAATCTATAACTTTCAAACAGTATCACATTTTTTGAATCAAGCATGTGTCACATTGTATGCTTTGCATAGTATAGGATTAAAAAAAAATTGAATTTCATGAAGTTTTGACCAAGTTAAGGAGGTCAAACATACAATTTTTTATATTTTTTAAAAGTTGTAATAAAAAATTGATAATTAATTATTTACATGGAAAAAAACTACAAAAAAATATGCATTACATAATGACATGAGTCCTCTACTTATATCTAAAATATTATGAAAAAACAATTATCATTTTACTGTGGTTAGGGTGGTCAGACATACACCTATTTCTTTTTTTTCCCTAAAATTTAAGTACTACTCCATTGAAATTTCAAATTTTCACCAAATAGACTTAAAAAAAAAAAAAACCTAGTAGTTTATAAACTACATTCAATTTTATGAAAATTCTATTCTTACATATTTTTGAAATAATATAGATAACTTATTCAAATTTTTACATCAAGTTTCCTAACTCTAATTTTTTGAATTTTCATTGCCACTTAAGGGCTTGTTTTTTCCATGATGGTCTTGCACATACCCTCAAACTTTCCTACAGATCATTAGCAAGGAGGGACGAAAGAAAAAAACTAAATACAACAAATTTATTCACCTATAGGCCTTGAACTATCTCCAACCTAGCTTTGATACCATATTAGAATTAGGAAGATCTATGATATAGTACACAAGCACATGAAAAATGTAATATTGTATTAGCTAACCCAAGATATAATGAGTACAATACCTTGCTTATATAGGCAAGGATGAGGAAATCCACCTATGAGGTGAGTTGACAAGTGTCCTATAAGTTTGTACAAATGAGTAGACAAGTGTCCAATGGGTGTCAACCTTAGGACAACTTGGAGTGTGCAAACCAACAACCTCCATGACCAAGTCATTAACCTTGTGTGCCAAGTGTTGAGTGACCTACCTCCATGACCAAGTCATCAACCTTGTGTGCCAAGTGTTGAGTGACGTTTGAAGTGAGATGAAAATTCTTCCAACCTCAAAGAGGTAGCTCATAAGGTTTACCAAATAAATTGGTAACCTCTAGAGGTCTCAATGGTTTCACATTCAATTAGACAATAAGTTGTTAACCTCATATTGACCTAAGTGAGCGTAAGTATAGTGTAAATAGTAATTTCACACTAACAAGAATTATGAACTTTTCTTTACAATATTGAATTTCCTATGAAGTGCTAATATTTTCATGAGCTAGAAATAGCATAAGTGTGTAGAAGGAAAGGTAGGAACATTGAAGAGGAAACATGGGAAACCTACCCAAACCAATTGAACTACAAGGTATAGAAGGCGTAGGTATGCATGTGCATAAATACAATATGTGAAAACTTATGAAAATGTGAAAATCATTTCCATTACTTAAGCATGTTGAAATGGTTAAAAAATTTAAAGAATTTTGAATTTGAATTCTATTATGGTAACTAACATGGACCAAAGTGTTGTGTTGTTTCCATAAGTGCCACAAAAAGATCAACACCATCATGAGGGCGAGAATATTGTTTGAGAGTTGTAACCTAGCTTTGTAAATCTGAAAGGTGGTAATCGAATACACACACACACTTAGGAATTGATGCATGAATTTTTTTTCAATGAGTTTGATTCTCTTGACTTATTTTGAATATGCAAAGTGCATGAAAACATGATTGCATTTAAATGAAGAAAACACTACCATGTCTTGAATGCTTCTCTAAGACAATGTATGGATAGAATGATACTAGAATTGAAAGTACTTTTTAGGAATAGTTTGAAGCCTTAAACACTTAAATGATTGTGATTAAAGATCACTCTATTTTGGGAAGAGAAACAAATGGTAAGTTGCTTGGATAGCCTAATGAGGTACGCATACTTCTTTGTTTTATTAAGACATCAGGACGATATCCCTTCCTAGAGGGGAAGGATGTCACATCCCACTTATATATAATTACATGCACAATATTTATTTTTCTTTAAAATAAACTTTGCTAAATTCATATAGAATAATATAGAGAATATATTATTATATATAAGTATTTTTGCAAATAACTCAAATAAATGAGTACAAGGAAAATTGAATGAATAAACAATTTGATCTGAACAAAATCAAAGCCATAAAAGAGAGTAAATTATTTTTCTAATATCTAGAATGTGGGTAGTTAACTCTATGGCTTGAAATACAATTTTTGTATGGAGGTAACCACTTAAATTTCTTGTAGGCATTATATTTCATCAGCTCGGATAATTTTTCCTATATGGAGAGAATAAGTGTGAATATACTTATCATTTAATTTTTTTAATTCAAAAAGGGGTGATTGATTCATTGAAATTCATTTCAATCCCACGAGTTACACACATATTTGCATGAAATGTACTACTTTGCAGAAGGATATTCAGATGATTGGATTTAAATGCATGTATAATTTTTATATTGTAATTGATTTTAATCAATGTGGGAAGCACTAACACAACATGAAGGTTATCTTAAGAAATAAAATGGAACAAGTGGAGACATCTCCACTCACCACATAACTAATAGAAGGATATTTTGTGTTGGAATTATGTCTTATATTGTCATTGATGTCACCATCTTGGTCTGATACCTTGTATTGGTGTGCAAATCATGCTTATCTCATCTGAAATTAGATTCAGTATCTCTGGTATTTGCATATTCTCTCCAGTAATCAATATGATCAAAGGTTTTGGGAAAAGGCTTATGATGGTTGTAAGTGTGTATGCATGTACTCTCAAATGTTCATATGTTTGGGTGATTCATTGGCATCTATTTTTGTGGTCGCATTTTAGTATTAGGTTAATCATGGCCGACCTAATACTCAGTCTATAATGGACTATGGATTATATGTGAGACCTAGCCTTGGTCCCAACCAACATGATGTTTCATGACATGGGTGAATTAATTTGAAAATATTTACATGAAGCTAACAAGTTATCATTTTAAAAATATGAATTTCATTCAATTAGGTCAACCTAATTAATGCATGTTGATATATCAGATATATATGCAAGATGGTTAGAAGATGAGTATGTGTTTGAAAGGAATGTGAATGCAAAGTGAAGAAGAAGTTTGTATGAGTGAAGTGTATAAATAAATGGTTGAATATTAGTCTACTATCATGCGAGCGAATACTCTACACATCAAAGGAACTGAATCTACACTTGTGGTGTAACTTCATCAATTCAACTTTGTTGGTTAGCAAAAATTTTGTGTACATAATTTTTGTAGGCAATGAGCCTCCATGTCTGGACAGTGAGTCCCTATAAGTAGTGAGCATTTTGTATCTAGAAGTGAGCCTCTATGTAACTGGTATTGATATAACTATATATATTGTGAGCTAATCCTCACTGTGGCTTTTCCCTCATTGGGTTTTCCACACAAAATCTGATGTTCCTGTATTGTGGAATTTTCATGTTTTGTCATTGCTCTTATTTTTTCTATGGTGTAAAGAAATAATGGTGTTTTTTCAATAAGTTTGTGTGGATATTGATTCACCACCCCTCTTAGTATCTTGTTTATTCAAAATAAATTATCAAGGCTTTAGTTCCTTTGGAGAAGTCTAATAGCTTGAGGGAGATCCTGTAGATTGAGCAAATGGATAAAGAAGAGATCCAAACTCCCCTTGAAGATCTTGACAAGGCTGAAATTGAAAATAGAGACATGAAGGAAAATCTTGATGAAGAAAATGAGTGTGTCTAGAAATTGAAAGAGCAGCTAAAGAAGTTCAAGGAATGATACAAATAACTGAGTGAGGAATTGAAACAAACAAGTGATGAGAATACCATATTGAAATTGAAGATAGATGAGAAGAAGAAAGTTGAAGAATGCTTGAAAATAGTGATACAAAGTAAGGTTGATGTTTGCTCTAGGCTTGAACAGGAAGTGATGAATCTAAAAGCAGAACTTGAGAAAGAAACAATCTGTGGAGTTGACTTTAATACAAGCTCCACCAAGCTTGATGAATTAATAACGGGACAAAAACCTTCTAAAGACAAAAGTGGCTTAGGTAATGAAGATGATGGAAATATGTTGAACTCAAATCCAACAATTAGTCAAAAGACTCAAGATAAAGGAAAGAAAAAAAAAAACTCTGGAAGGAGATCACCTATCAGACAACCAAATGCACAAAGGTACTCATCATTCAATGGTGTTTTTTTTTTATTTAATAAATTTGGTCACAAGGCAACTGATTGTAGGATTAGGATGAATCAGTTTACTGGTTCCTTCTTTGGACAATGTTATACATGTAAGAAGATAAGACATAAAGCTATTGATTGTACATCTTCAGTAAGGATGATTAGTCATGTAATGATGAATAGGTTCAATGGAAATATGATTAATCAATCGTTTGATGGATATTGCAATACTTGTAACATGTTTGGACATAAAGAGAATCAATGTAGAACATGGAGTAATATAAATTAGACAAAACAAAGAAATATTGTCCGTTACTATTGCAAGAAACTGAGACATATTTCAAAAGTATGAAAAAGTAAAAAGGGAAAGTAGTCTACTCTGGTGGAAGATAATAATCTGATAAAAAAGATTCATAAGGAAGAGGTTAAGTGGGAAATCAACAAGATATGGAAAAAGAAAGAAGAATCAATTTTTTTTTATGTGTTTGTACCCTCATCCAATGTAGATGAATCCTCTGGGAATTAGACCCAACATGGTCTTAGGGAGAGCTTTATCAAAAAATAAATTAAACCCCCAGAAGTGTAGCCTGTCAAGTGTTGGCACATGGATATGTTGTGAGGAATGACAGGATATAGGTGATGACAAGGAAACAGGAAGAAAAAGGGTAAGCATCTTATTTTCTAGAGTGAATTAGGGTTTCTTAGTGTGTTGGAATTTTTAACACAACATTCAGAAAACACAATTGTAAAATCTACTCAGAAGTGCCACTTTGAAAAATAATAATCTAAAGCCTCTTCGATTTCACACAAAATCACTTTATAGATGTGTTCATCTACCATATGTGAGTATCTCTACCAATTTTCAGCTTCATACGATCAGTTTTGAGTGGGTTTCAAAAAGCCAAGCTAAAGGGTTCCTGTGAAAGTTTGTTGTCCGCCCACAGTGAAATCTGCCAAGTGGGCTACTTTGAACATTAATATCTCACACCTCAGGATGATTTTATATAGAGAATTTTTTTCAATAAATTCTTGGATCATATATCTATACTTTTGTACATTTTTTATGGTCATTGGACGAGTTATGGTATGTTTTTTAATTGTTTTGCGACTGCTCCCGAGCTAGATTTGGCACCCCGAAAAGGTTGCAAAATTTGAAACTATAAGGATGACCCAGTTGGTATTTTGGCCTCATATATCTCCAATTTCAATTTCATTGAATTCATAGGTCATTTGGTGGATTAATTTAAAACTTCATTTTCCTCACTATACGCTCTGATAGGGCCAGTTTACAAAGGAAGTACCTTGATTTGGTGAGTTGTTTCAAATCCGTAAGAAACCCACTTCCAAAATGATTGATCATGGTTCCTTGAAAATTTTAGTGGCTCCAAGATGCTCCATGTGCCTTCAATGAAGTTACTTTGTTTTTCAAGCAGCCAAAATTAAAATTTTCCTATGTGCTAAGGTTTGAGCGGCATAATTTTTTAAAACATTTGATATGCTTTAAAATGAATTTGGGACAGTTTTAAAATGAATTTAGCACCCTCAAATTACATGTTACTCTTTTATGTCAGCGTAGCAATACAAAGGTTTTTAGCTTCACTCTTCAAAAGCAAAATGTATTATTGATGCTTTGTCTGGCAATATCAGAATCAAGGAATAAACACTATGGTATCGCATTCCCAAATCCCATGGATAAAGTATTTTTGTAGTGGTTGATTACCTAAAAAATCACACAGGTACATGGATGGATCTGCAGGATGAAGGAATTATCAAATGAAAGTGAACAATTTTATGTGGTGTATGCTTTGAATTTACATAATGCTGCCTGAATATCTTTATAAATGCATACATATTCATGTTTCTATTGAAGTCTGTGATATTGAAAAAAATTGATGAAAGGGGAGAATGGATTTCAAGTGCCAAAAGGAGTGGCAAGATGAAAATTAGGTTGAGACCCAACATCCAAAGAAGGCTTTTAAAAATTAATTCACACCAGTGATTGCATATGTTGATAGTGATGGCACTATTGAGTTCTTGATCTTAATACAAGATGAATGAGATGAACCAGACAGTTGGATCTTAAAAAATATTGTACCCATATATTTTTGTATTCTACAGTGGTTCTAATGGCTCCTAGAATTTAAAGAAGCAGTATTTGAGAAGCATGAAACAAATGCACAAATAACTCCAGGTATTTCCCACGCACACACAAACAACCCAACACAAAACCCTAAAATAAATAATGCATCGGTGAGAGCAAGGTGATCAGAGTGAGTTTATAAAATCATACTGAGTGTGTTTGTCACATCAATGGAAAATTCATCGGGGAGACTTATACTAATGGGACAAAAAAAAATGTCTCTTTGATGGTGCATGTTAGGCCGAAAACATGAAGGTGGAAATAAAAGTTAAAATAATGGTATCAGTGCAATATGGGTAAAGATTAAAAAAGGATTCAAATATAAAATTGTGGGAGAAATAAATTAAAGACTTGTTTAATAAAGGTGAAGGTGAGTATTTTCTTCATAAAGTAAAATATTTTCACTGAAATGTGAAATATTTTAACAAAGGGAGATATAACGTGAGTAATTATTCTACTCACAAATGTACAAAGGGAAAAATTTATAAAATATTTACATTAGGAAATGGAATACTTTTCACCTAAGGAGTTACGAGAGCTAGTAATGGGTAATTACTCGAAGGAGATATTTTTTTGATGAAAATATAAATGCAAAAGGGGAAATATTATTATTTTCACGAGAAACAAAGATAACGAAGATTATAGTATTTTCATTTGCCGAAGGTAATTAATTAAAATAAGGTGAAGCACTGCAATAGAAGAAATATGAAGGGTCCTAACCCTAATACAATGTATATATGTGAGATGAAATAAAATCATGAAAGCGGAGTAGATTTAGGTAGTTGGATAGGTTGAGTAGTTGCTGAAACAAAATGTCATGATGTATATTGTAAAATATTTTCAAATCATATAATGTAGAAGAATGCATAAATTTTGTGATCCAATTATGGTGTCAGTTGTTTAATGAATTTATCAAAAATATTATCCAGTTGTCTCCAAGGTTGTCATTTATTTATTATTTAAATTGATATATCATGGATATCTTTAGTTTATCAAAGCACATTTGTTGCTCTTGTGTGGTTCAGTTAATTAGCTCCTTCAAGGAAGGATTAAACTCATTTAATTAATCACAATAATTTGGAGAAGGACATTTGGATCAGTAAGAAGAACTTGATAATTACATCCTTGCACATTTATTCTAGACATAAACCCATAAAAAGTGCTAAACAATTAGAATTGTATCTAGAAATAGGATTCACATAACATTTACATCTTGACTCCATTTACCCAATAGAAGTAGGCACTAGTCATACCAATTCCATTTTAGGATCTCATAGAATCTTATCCATACATTCATATTTCAAACATTATTAGGAGTAGACATAATTATAACGATTTCATTTATCCCTCACAATTTTCCATTAGGGATAAATCACATAGGTAAGAATCATACAAAGTCTGCATCACTTTCATAGGTACACCCACCTAGGTTTAGCAGAGCCTAAAGTTTAGAAGGTTCAATTACATGAATTGGCCTTGTCTATTGGCCAAAAGTGTTGTGAGAGCTTGGCAACCTCTCGTGGTTCAAACTTTCATTTTTGAGACCCAACAAATTAGTGACTTTGCTAGGGACAAACTCAATAAAAATTTCCAGCCTATCCATTTATAGAGTCAACACAATTTCAAAAGTGGTCTTTAATTAGAGGTTCATAATTGTGTCATTTTTACTCCCCATCCAAGTCACACAACCAATAAATTGGTGACTCTATTGGGGAAAAACTTATGAAAATCTGGTGGTAGGCAGCCTTTCCATTTAGATTCATTAAAGAGAGATTCATAGTTAAGAAGTTTAATGAAAATTGACTCTGTTGGGTGAATTAATAACAATTTTTATTCTCACTTTTGAAAGTGAGTGGTGACTCTGATAAAGAACTTGATGAAGAATAATTGGAACAATATAATTCATAATCAAAATGGGATGTCTTTGAAGTATAAAAGGCCTTGTTTTCCCAACCCACCCACCTCAATGCCCTGCACACCATAGTCCAACTTATATTCATATCATAAATTTTCACTTGATGTGGAACCTATTGTCCATCTTCAAAAGATAAGCCAAGGTCTTCTATAAAAATTTTATGGCATAAAGAGACACAAAAGGGAATCTGGACACTCTCTCTTCAACAAAATGGTGAATATTTGTGTGCAAATAGCAATTAATCATAGGCCCAACACATCCATGTTTATTGAGAAGTTCATGAAAGTATGTTGGCATGATTCAATTCATTGGCCTGGGTTGGTAAAACTAGTCACTTTTGACCAAGTAAATGTGCTAATTGATATCGTAGATAAGGAGATGTATGAGGATGGTGGCAATCATATCAGTGGTAGAATTGATCAATCAATGAAAACAAACATAGAATCTCTTGAAAATACATGTTAGAATCAACAACTTGAGGAGGAAGAAGATGAATATACACATACTCAAAGCAAAGCCAAGAATCCATCACAAAATCAGAATGTGGAATTTCCCCCATAGATTCATTTTTTACATAAGGAAATATGAAGGAGAGGATGAAAAATCTCTATACAATAGGATGACAAAGATCTGTATGCAATTACCTCCTCATTATAGGCCCGTAAGACCCATGTTTGTTGCACAATTTCTAAGAGCATTGAGGCCTGAATCAGTTTATTGGTCGAAATCATCAAAAGGACATGCCTTTGACATAGTGAATGAATTTATCGATTCCATACTAGGGACAAGGTATATGGATACTATCAACAATGAATCTAATAGTGATATCATGGATGGTCAAACAATGCAACAAAAAAAGGAAGCATGTGTTACTAGGATTTCTAATGACAAATTTTCAGATTTGGAAGATGGTGATGATGTGGAACGTCAATCATGCATCTTCGATGAGGACGAAAATGATGAATATTTTCTTGAAGATACACTTCATAAGGATTATATTGGTGATAAAGCAAGCAAAGATGAAAAAATTGCACCTTCATTCTCATATCAATACCATGATGACACAATTGATGATGAAGAAGAGTTCATGGAAGATAGCTTTCATAAAAGCCAAGATGATGAAAATGTAGAAGAGGTCAATAAAGAAGCAAATCCACTTGACAAAGAACACATGACATATCCATCTATAGCAGATAACCATGAGGACATGATTGATGAACAAAAACATTGCACACTTGAAAGTGGTTTTGAATTTTTTTCAAAACCATTGTGTGATCGAATAATAGAAGGATAAGAAATGACATCCTGCCAAGGTGTGCCTCAGAATGATTTCTTTGTGTTTTTGGAACCACTCTGTGATGAGGATAAAACTTGCTCAAGTGAAGATGAGAGTACATCATCATATGAAGAAAATAACTATGGTGATGTTGGATTTATTGTGTTGATGAATTGGAAGTTGAAACAAAAGTGAATTGTGTATCATGCCACAATGAAGATGAGTTTGAGGACAATCACATGAATATTAATTCACAACAAGGAGATATTTTTAGCTCTTATGGAGATCAAGAAGAGGGAGAAATGGTAGAAGATCTAGATGAAACATGTTCACTCAATAGTGAGCAGGTTTCAAATTTGTTAACTCTTGAATATTAGAAATATGCAAAAAATGATTATTTTGAAGTTTTGGGCCAACCTACATTTTCTTTGACAGTGAGAATACTATGTGTAGTGATTTAAATAATTTCATGTGCATCTCTCAAAGTGATGAGGAAATATTGGAAGCTGATCATGCATCCATTTATGTCCAGGAAAAGATATGTGACTTGAACAACTTTTGTCTACAAGGGAAAGATGTTGGTTTGCATGTTATTGATGATGAGTGTTCAACATTGATTGATTCAAGTATGTATAAGGATGACTGTATGGATCAAAAATATGTGTCAATACCAAATGGTGATAGGAAAGAACTGGAAAGTATTTTTGATGTGATTGTTTCAAAAGATGTTGATGAAACAAATTTTTTAGATTTCCAAGAGAAGAATTCAGATTTTCAAGTCTTAGTACAACTGCCAGATCATTTAGCCATACACAATAATGAGAAAAAAAATGAAATTTGCATTGAATATACATACACATTGTATGTTGAAGATGAAAAATATTTATCACATGATGATGAACTGCTGAATGGTCAAATTGAACACAATAATTTTTTGAAAGTTTTCAATGGTAATATATGTAACAGGGCAAATTGCATGACTTCTTTCAAGAGGAGTCTGATGAAATCACAACAATACAAGATGTATGCTAGGGGAAGATAGTGGAATTTACTTTTTGGTGGCCTTGTGCCATCAGCTATGGTACGATTTTTCAAAAAACCATATCAGTTCATGATAGGAAAAGGTTTAAATCTGTTGTTCAATAGATAAAATAATTGGTCTGCTCTCCCAGAGACCTAGATTCTTGTTATGCCCGTAGGGGGCATAAATCCTCAGACGGAGACACTATTGGAACCTTCAAATTTTGGAAAAATTTGAAGGTGCCATGTCAAAATTTTAACACAACATTCAAAAAACATAGTTGTAAAATCTACTCAGAAGGGCCACTTTGAAAAATCATAATTTGAAGCCTCTTCGATTTCACACAAAATAACTTTACAAATGTTTTCATCTACCATATGTGAGTATCTTTACCAATTTTCAGCTTCATATGATCAGTTTTGATTGGGTTTCAAAAAGCCAAGCTAAAGGGTTTTGTGAAGGTTTGTTTGCACACAGTGAAATCTGCCAAGTGGGCTACTTTGCACATTAATTAATGACACCTCAAGATGAGTTTCTATAGAATTTTTTTTTCAATTAATTCTTGAATCATATATCTATACTTTTGTGCATTTTTATGGTCATCAGAGGAGTTATGGTATGATTTTTTATTGTTTTGTGACTGCTCTTGGACTAGATTTGGCACCCCGAAAAAGTTGCAAACTTTGATATTATAAGGATGACCCAATTTTTATTTTGGTCTCAAATGTCTCCATTTTCAATTTCATTGAATTCCAAGGTCAGTTGGTGCATTAATTTAAAAATTCATTTTCCTCACTATACACTCCGGTAGGGTCAGTTTACAAAGGAAGTACCTTGATTTGGTGAGTTGTTTCAAATCGTCAGAAACCCACTTCCAAAATAATTTATCATGGTTCCTTAAAAGAAATTGTGGCTCCAGGATGTTCCATGGGTCCTCATGAAATTACTTTGTTTTCCTAGCAGTCGAAATTAAAATTTTCCTATGTGCTAAAGTTTGAGTGGCATAAATTTTTAAAACATTTGATATGTTTTAAAATGAATTTGGGACATTTGTAAAATGAATTTAGCACCCTCCAATTACATGTTACTATTTTATGTTGGCGTAGCAATACAGAGGTTTTTAGCTTCACTCTTCAAAAGCAAAACATATTACTGATGCTTTGTCGGGCAATATCAGAATCAAGGAATAAAAACTATTGTATCACATTCCCAAATCCCATGGATAAAGTATTTTTGTAGTGGCTAATTACCTAAAAAATCACATAGGTACATGGATGGATCTACACGATGAAGGAATTATCAAATCCAAGTGTGAACAATTTTATGTGGTGTATTCTTTGAATCTAGATATTATTGCTGAATATGTGTATAAATGCATACATATACATGTTTCTATTGACTTATGTGACATTGAAAAAAATTGATGAAAGGGGAGACTGGATTTCAAGTGCCAAAAGGAGTGGCAAGATGAAAATCACACTGAGACCCAACATCAAAAGAAGGCTTTTAAAAATTAATTCACACTAGTGATTGCATATGTTGATAGTGATGGCACTATTGAATTCTTGATCTTAATATAAGATGAATGAGATGAACTAGATAGTTGGATCTTAAAAAATATTGTGCCCATATATGTTTGTCTTTTACAATGGTTCTAATGGCTCGTGGAATTTAAAGAAGTAGTATTTGAGAAGCATGAAACAAATGCACAGATAACTCTAGGTATTTCCCACACACCCACAAACAACCCAACAGAAAACCCTAAAATAAATAATGCATCAGCGAGAGCAAGGTGATCAAAGTGAGTTTTTTGTCACACCGATGGAAACTTCATCGGGGAGACTTACACTATTGGGATAAAAATAATAATGTCTCTTCGATGGTGCATGTTAGGCCGAAAACTTGAATGTGGAAATAAAAGTTAAAATAAATGGTATCGGTGCAATATGGGTAAATATTAGAAAATGATTCAAATATAAAATTGTGGGAGAAATAAAGTAAAGACTTGTTTAATAAAGGTGAAGGTGAGTATTTTCGTCATAAAGTAAAATATTTTCACTGAAATGTGAAATATTTTAACAAAGGGAGTTATAAGGTGAGTAATTATTTTACTCACAAATGTACAAAGGGCAAAATTTATAAAATATGTACATAACGAAGTGGAACACTTTTCACCTAAGGAGTTATGATAGATGGTAATGGGTAATTACTCAAAGGAGATATTTGTTTGGTGAAAATATAAATGCAAAAGGGGAAATATTATTATTTTCACAAGAAACAGAGATAACGAAGATTATAGTATATTAATTTGTCGAAGGAAATTAATTAAAGTAAGGTGAGGCGCTACAACAAAAGAAATATGAAGGGTCGTACCCCTAATATAATGTATATATGTGAGATGAAATAAAATCATGAAAGAGGAGTAGATTTAGGTAGTTGGATAGGGTGTGTAGTTGCTGAAACAAAATGTGATGATGTATATTGTAAAATATTTTCAAATCATAAATGGAGAAGAATGCATAAATTTTGTGATTCAATTATGGTGCTAGTTGTTTATTGAATTTATCAAAAATATTATCCAATTGTCTGTAAGGTTGTCATTTATTTATTATTTAAATTGATATATCAATGATATCTTCAGTTTATCAAAGCACATTTATTGCTCTTGTGTGGTTCAGTTAATTGGCTCCCTCAAGGAAGGATCAAACTCGTTTAATTAATCACAGTAATTTGGAAAAGGACATTTGGATCAGTAAGAAGAACTTGATAATTACATCCTTGCACGTTAATGCCAGACATAAACTCATAAAAGTGTTGAACAATTACGATTGAATCCATAAATAAGATTCACATATCATTTACATCTTGACTTTATTTACCCAACAAAAGTAGGCATTGGTCATACCAATTTCATTTTAGTGTCTAATAAAATCTTATCCATACATTCATATTTCAAACATTATTAGGAGTAGAAATAATTATAGAGATTTCATTTATCCCTCACAATTTTCCATTAGGGAAAGATCACATAGGTAGGAATCATACAAATTTGGCATCACTTTCATAGACCTACACCCGCCTAGGTTTAGTAGAGCCTAAAGAGTAGAAGATTCAATTACATCAATTGGCCTTGTCTATTGGCCAAAAGCATTGTGAGAGCTTGTTAACCTCTCATTGTTCAAACCTACATTTTTGAGACACAACATAGTGTAGACTGGAAGAAACAAATTTGTCACTTTTTGAAATTAATGTGACTTAGGGAAAAATGATGGAGTATAAAGGAAATTTAAGGAAATAATTTTGATCATCAAATGCATTAAGAGGATTTTTAGAGTGACTTGGAACTCTCTTGAAGAATTTCTAAAGCGATTTGAAGACACTCAAAGAAAACATTGTGGACATTCGAAAGTAGATGACAAAAGTTTCCCTATCTCACGGCTACAGAGGAAGGTAATAGAAGAATTTTTCTTGTTGATTTTTAAGAGCTATAATGGAAATTTATAACAGAGGATTGAGTTGGAATATCCATCTGAAGTTAAAAGGAGTTGGGTTGGATGAATTTGATCATATAAAAAGAAAGAAGTTGGAATTAGGGTTGGAATTGAGCAACTTACAGAACATACAAACCCTAGGTTTGGATTTATGGGGAGAATTCCCTTGGTTTGCTGATAAATAATTTATCTTGTTCCTTCTATGGAAATTCAAGGATTTCAACATTGTATTGGATAAATCCTATCCCATTTCAAAGGAAGCAATTGAATCGGTTATCAGATTGTGCAGCATTAGAGAACTTCCTGGATGGAAGACCATAAACTACAAGGAAGTAGAGGAAATTATGGGAGTTGACAAAGATCCTTGAGCACTGTTGATCAATACTATTGTTGATTCCTTTGTTAGGTATGTTGCATACGACATTTCTTATAAAATTTATTTCAAAAATTGAGAAAGCTCTACTTCAGCCATTGCAGTCTATTTAGCACATATGATAGTAAAAAAAAATAGTTTGATCTATGTAAGCTAATTATTGAAAATATCATCAAGAACATACGAATGTCACTGGGAGAAGGATACCCATTCCATTTTTGGTTCATTCTTACATGTATGGTACTTTAATTTTTTAAATCACCACCGAGAAAGAAAGATGTTGATTAGGAATCCGAGATTCCCGTTGGAAGACAAATATGTAGATACGTGGAAAGTTTAGAGGATAAAGAAAGTGTGTGTAATAACCTTTTCTTATCCTTCCAGAATGTAATGAGCTCTGATGAAACTATGTTGAGTCGATTTGAGTAAGGTTCTTCCTTTAGAACAAAATAATTGGAATTAGTCACCAGTGATTCCCATCTAGAATCAAAGAAAATAAAAGTTGTCTCTAAAAACATCATTGTTATTCCTAAAGAGAAGGAAGAAAAAGAAGAATCTTTGGTTGGATCAGAATCTTCCAATCCAAAAGCCATCTAGTCTATGCTGATAAAAGGGAAAATGAAGAAAATCGATGATTGATGGAGTATGACCTCTCCTATTCACATACTTAAAATTGATGATGCCCTAGTTGCATATCTACTTCTTAAAGGTATTGATGTATCTATCATTTTTTATTCCTTACCTAAAATTTTAGTTAAAATAGCTGAAGAGAAAATGTTGCTTGAAGGTATGGAAGGATGCAAGTTGGAAGTTCCAGTTGAAAAGAGATTTTGTAAATGAATGCAGATGTTATCTAAACTAAATGTGGAGATGAAAAAGTGCATAAAATAAATGTTAGACATATACAAATATTGTCTTTGGTGGCTTGCTGTAGTTGATAATTTTAGAAGAAAAATTGAAGAAATTGAATCCGAAGTAAACAACATTGGAAAGAATTTTGATATTTTTTAAGACAAAGAAGGAAAGAAAAGGCTAACAATTGGTGAACTACAAGCATAAATGATAATTGTGCAGAGAAAAGGGATGATGTAGTGTAGAACTTCTAGCTTCTTAAGGAAATTGTTGAGGTCCAATTAGATCATCTTTATGGAAGACTCTCTGATGCAAAAGACTATGAGAAACAATTTTCATCCATAGATTGGTCATCCTCCTTCACTTTTCTAGCTCTATTGGATATTATGTGTACAAGAATGGATTCTACAGTACTTGAATGGAAGAAATTACATCTTGTTATCAAAGACAGGTGCAAAAAGATATTTCAGGTGAAAAGTGTCATTCTGGTTTGAGAGATTGGATGCTTGAAAGTTTTGATGTTTTAAAATTTTGAAAGAATTAGGATTTTTGAATATTGGATGCCACCATGTATACATCTATTGGCACCCTTTTCCATTGATTTCAAAGGGGGGGAGATATGGAGTTATGAGGAGATATTTGGAGAAACATGGAAGAGAATTTCTAGAGAGATTGAAGGAGAATTTTGAATTGGAATTTTTGCACATGTTTCGATCAATTCCAAAGGGGGAGATTGTTGGAAGTATGTATTATATTGTCATTGATGTCACCATGTTGGCCCAGTACCTTGTACCAATGTGCAAATCATGCTTAAATCATCCAATATTAGATCGAGTATCTCTAGTATTTTGGTTTGTATATTCTCTCTGGTAATTAGTATGATCAAAGATTTTGGAAAAGGGATTATAATGGTTGTAAGTGTGTATGCATGTACTCTCATATGTTCATATGTTTGTGTGATACGTTTGCATCGATTTTTGTGGTTGTATTTTGGTATTAGGTTAATCATGACCAACCTAATACTTAGTCTATAATAGATTGTGAAATATATTTGAGACCTAGCCTTGGTCCCAGCTGACATGATGTTGCATGAAACAGGTGAATGAATTTTGAAAACCTTTACATGAATCTAAAAATTTATCATTTTGAAAACATGAATTGCATTCAATTAGGTCAACCTAATTAATGCATGCAAATATATCAGGTATATATGCAAGATTAGTAGAAGATGAGTGTGTGTGCGAAATGAATGTGAATGCAAAGTGAAGAAGAAGTGTGTATGAGAGAAGTGTGCAAATAGATGGTTGAATATTAGTCTATTGGCATGCGAGTGAATACTTTGAGCATCAAAGGAATTGAATCTGCAATTGTGGTGTAACTTCATCAGTTCAACTCTGGTGGTTAGCCAAAATTTTGTTTACACAATTTATGTAGGTAGTGAGCCTCCATGTTTGGACAGTGGGCCCCTATAAGTAGTGAGATTTTTGTATCTGGAAGTGAGCCTCTATGTAACTAGTATTGATATAACTATATATATTGTGAGCTAATCCTCACTATGGCTTTTCCCTCATTGGGATTTCCATGTAAAATCTGGTGTTCCCATGTTGTGGAATTTTCATGTTTTTTCATTGCTCTTATATGTTCTATGGTGTAAAGAAATAATGGTGTTTGTTCAATAATTTTGTGTGGATACTGATTCACCTCCCCTCTTAGTATCTGTCTTATTCAACAATTTGTATGAAATTTTTAACAATGGATGGAATTATTCGACTAAAGGGAATTGTTGGAGGGGCTGTACATAAGAGAGAAGAGAGGGAAGTAGTGACCCAAGCCTTAGATGGAAGAAAAAGAGGAGTCACCCATTTTTGGGGAGGCAAGAGTCAACCTGGGTGATTCTATTTTAAAATGCAACAAAAATTTTGTTTATGGGAAAGAATGTTAGATGTTCACATAACCAAAAGGACCGAATACAATGTTATGCCATTCCAGGATCTCTCATCGTGAAGTGTTATTTGCAGAGTTCGAATGGTAGTCTTGAGCACTTTTTCATTTATTTCAACCTATGCCAAGTATGTTGAATAGAATGGATTTCTTCATTTAGAATACATGGGAAGCATTATAGTCTATAAGAAGGTGATATAGGTTTCTTTACTAAGGGTCTTGGAACCAATCTTGCCTCAAATTCTTTGCTTCAAAAATATCTAGAATTCAGACTGCTCTAGTCAGATGGTTATCAATTGCACGATCTTAGCAATATCATTATTTTTTCCTATCTTATGTGAAGCTATCTTTCATCTTTCTCATGCATTGGTATGGGATTGGAATTGTATTATGTGATTCTTAGTGAAGATCACTCCTTGCATTATTTTCTTGAACTCACGATTTTAACACATGCCCTTCCAAGACCTCACCGTAGATTCATTGATATGGAATTTTTTGTGATGTGTGATTCTCTCAAAGTGATGCATGACCCACAACATCACCCAATATTAAGGAGGAAAAAGACGTGGAAGGATACAAATTATTCTTTAGTTTATTTTTACATGACCATGTTATGGCTATGCTTCTCTCTCTTTAATGGTCAAATATACTATTCTAATAATACTCATAGGAGCAACACATGGAAATGTGATTTGGTATAAAATTTTGTTATCTGAACCAATAAATATATACTCTATCAGATTGAATGATTTCAATCACTCCACTCTTAATTTTTATACTCTCTTACTAAGCATGTTGATAAATTAGAGAATGATTTCCTATTGTTCAACTAATGTTCTTAAATGTTACTCCCTCATTTGCATCAAACAACAACCAATTGAATGATACACATTCATTGTTCTACTTGTGTTTCCATTGATACATGAATAATGTTCCTAAGCCAAGATAAATAATGCAATGTCGTCACTAAATTATTAATGTTATATTTAAAAAAGTGTTGAATGTTACCCATATCCTTCCTTTTTAAATATTTTTAACAATATTTGAATGATAGTGATAATATCGTTCCAAACAATATTACGTGTCATAATAGATGTTGGAATTAGTAATATTGAGCAACACTAACCAAGTGCATTTAATGCAGTGCTAGAAAAGATTTGTTTTGTATCATTCCCCCATTTTTCATGTCTGACATATTTTGGTGAGTTAATATTTTTGGCAGCGAATTAATTCAGGTAGTTGAATTTGAAATTGAGCAGAAATTTTTGAAAAGGAAAAAAAGACAAAACAAAGGTATGTTCAATGATAGAAAAATAGAAGAAGAGAACAAGGAGGGAATGTTCAAGAGAATAGAACAAAGAAGGAGAAGAACCTATAGCAGAAAAATATATTGCATAGAGTGTAGAGCTCTAGTGCTCTAAAATATTTGCAGTAGTAGTACAATGCAATACACAAAAGGTTGTGTTGCATTGAAATCTGGGCAGTCTATTGTATGAAGTAAATATAGAGTCGGAGTGCTGATTTTTGTATGTAAACACTTTTAATGTAATCTTTTTGTGTACTTGATTGAAATAGGAAAAATTTGTACCTCCTTGTTGTCTCATTTGTTATGTGTGTTTTCATATCTTCCCACTTTAGTTGGGATCTTTTCCCAACAACATGGTATCAGAGCCATGTCTATTAGAGCCCTACTATTTTCTGGGCGTGCAGTGATAAAACCCTAGCTTTTGGGTATTTGAAGTTTTCCCCCATTTATCAAAATGGTTGGAGATAATAGGAGTTGGTAGCATCCACCTATGTTTGATGGTAAAGCTATGACATCTTGGAAAAGAAAATGAAAACTATTTTAGTTGCAAATGATTTGTGAGAGTTTGTAGAAAATGGGTTCACATATGTGACTGACCCAAATGCATATATAGCATTGAACAATCCTCAAAAGAATCAATTGAAGGAGACAAGGAGAAATGATGCTAAATCCCTCAGTTTGATTGAGGTAGCCTTGATAGAGTCTATTTTTCCCCGAATATCAATAGATATTTATGGAAAAGAAGCATGGGAAATCCTCCAAAATAGTTACAAGGGAACTGATAAGGTGAGGCTAGTGAAAATCCAACTACTAAGGAGAGATTTTGAGATCGTACAGATGAAGGACAGTGAGTCCATTTCATATTTTCATACAAAGGTTTCCACCTTGATTAACCAGTTGGGGAAAAATGGAGAATCAATCGAAGAGTAGAGGATTATAGAGAAAATCCTAAGAATCTTGCCCTCTAGATTTTGACCCAGTGTTTATTTCCATAGAAGAGGCCAATGAACTCTCAAATATGATAGTTGATGAGTTAATGGGTTCACTTTAAACCCATGAGTAGTGGCTAAATAGATTTCATCCTTCCCTAGAACAAGCCTTCAAAGCCCAAGGAAACATGGGAGGTAGGGGAAGAGGTCAAAGGGGCATAGTTAGAAGCAACTCTGGAAGAGGAGGCTCAAATAGTCAAGAAGAAACCAACACCTCACAATCAAACTTCCAAAGACAAAGAAGAATAACAACTCAAATTAGAAGTATGATAGGAGCAATGTGTAGTGTTACTACTATTGCAAGTATGCTCACTATGAAAGTGAAAATAGGAAGAAATAGTGTGATCAGGGGAGTCAAAATACAAATTTAGCAAATGAGAACAAGGCTTAAAATGAAAAATAGTCACAATTTTTTATCACATGTAATCTTAAAGAATAGGGCATCACTGAAATTTGGTATTTGGATAGTTGTTGAAGAAATCACATGAGTGATAACATAAATTTATTTGTGATGTAGAGTAGGGCAAAGGTTATCAAATCAATCTCAAATGAGAAAACTTTACAACTTTGAAAACCTAACTTGGTGGTTTTCTCACAAAACCTTCATTTCTCCTTGTAGTACTCCAAAGGGGGTCTTTCATCATAATTTTCAAAGGATACTTCAAAAATAGAAACTAAACACCATTTAGGATACCCTTTATTCCACATGAATACATATCAACTTTTTAGATATGGTTGATTTGTACAACACCCTCTAATTTTGACTGCTCCATTGTTATTAGGCCTAATTAGGCTTGTTTTACAAAGAAACTTTAGGGTTTGCAACCTCTACACCTCAATTATTATTCAAAAACCTTTGTATTGTAATATGGGGTTTGATTATGCAAATTTTATTAGCTAGAATCATCACCAAATCTTCTATCTACAAAACCCTATGTCTACGTAATCACCTTAGCCTAATACATGGTGATATTAAGCTAGGGCTGCATCAAACTTGGCCATAACTCCATCCCCTTCTCCTACAAACCCTAAAAACATTAAAATCATCCTAACTACCTCCATTCCACTAACTATCAAAATTTTCCACTAGTGGAATGGGCTCTAATCCATGTTTCTTCTATTAAACCCTCAAAATCTAGGGTTTCTTGATTGTTTTCAATAAATTGGCTCTAACTTGCTTCAAACTTTACGAAAAAAAATTAAATCACTTGAAAATGGGATTTAACTTAGTCCATCATCAATTCCAATACAATTTAGCACATGTTCATGTCGTACAAAATTGTACAAACCTCTTTAGCAACAGGAAATCAATATAAACACACATAAAGCAAAGTTATTCTTATTTTTTGAGCATTAAATCATCTATAGAAAATTTCCTCGACCACATAAGGAAATATTTAAACATTTACAACTAATAAAAATTGTTCCAAACTTATTTTGAAATATGTGACCGTTCAACTTCCACCAAAAACCCAAAAATCCGAAGTTGCTTGAGCAATTTTTTACAACTTTTACAAAATTGTCATCTTTTATCAAATTGACTCCAGATGACCAAAAACATGAAATATGATCTAAATAGACCTTATTACAAAAAAAACAAGACTCAACATCAGAAACTAACATTTTGACCCCTATTTACAAAAATACCTAGGTTCCCCTAAACCATACTCTAGGGGAAAAAAACTCTTCCAACTTCATTCAGTACTCATAGTACACCTCGTGCCTTGTTCTTCTGGCTAATTTTGTATCCAATATGAACTTTAGCTTCAATTTTTGACTTCGTGGAAAATATTTAAGCCAATCTTCATCTGCAACCTCTGATGTACCTGTAATCACATCCCCTTTAAGGGTATAGGTTCAAAACATTAAAAATTGGAGAGATAACAACTCCAGGAGGAAGTTCTCTCTCATATGAATTTGCTCCAAATTTTTGGACCACCCTACATGGCCCTATCTTCTTCATTTGTACCTTTGAATACTTCCATTTAAGTAGCCTTTCCTTCCTTGAATGAGCTAAGACCAAGTCCCCTACTTTGAAATGAACCTCTCTCCTTTTCAAATCTACATTTTATTTATATTTATCAACACTCTTTTGAAGATTCTCTCAAACCCAATGATGCATGTCTTTCATGGAAACTACAAACTCTTCTCCTTCAACACTCCTCTCCATTCCACTCAAATCTTTGTGCTCAAACACTCCCCTAGGTTGTAATCCATACATAATCTCAAATGGGATTTTACCAACACTTCGGTTCTTAGAGTCATTATATGCAAACTCAGAATGGGTTAGGATCAGATCCCATTGTGTTGAGTGTTCTATTGTCAAGAATCTTAGGAGATTTCCAAGACTTCTATTGACTACTCCATTTTTCCCATTTGTTTGGGGATGATAGGTAGAGCTAAAGGTAAAATTTGTTCCTAACTTCTTCCAAATGGTTCTCCAAAAGCGACCTACAAATTTGTTTTCCCTATCTAAAACAATGGTTAATGGAAATCCATGGATCCTGACCACCTACTTGGAAAACAACCCTGTAATGTATGAGGCATCATTTGTACCTTTACATGGTATAAAGTGTGCCATTTTACTAAACCGATCTACAACAACAAACACACTATCAAATCCTCTTTGAATTTTGGGTAACCCCAACACAAAATCCATGTTGGTGGACTCCTATGGTCTATTTGGGATTGGCAATGGCTGATAGAGACCTGCTTTAGTACTACAACCCTTTTCTTTTTGACAAACAACAAACCCTTCTACAATTTTTTTCACATCACTATGCATCTTTGGCCAATAATAGTACCTTCTTACCTGTTCCAAAGTCTTTTCAACACCAAAGTAACCCCCTAAGTTGCCACAATGATTTTCCTTAATCAGATTAGTCATAATAGAACATTTGAAAATACATAAATGAGCCCCTTTAAATAGTAAGCCTTCTCGAATCAAAAAATTAGAATTTTCTTCATGAAAAGTGTCATTGAATGGATTACGAACAACATAAATCTTTTTGAAATAATCATCCCCTTCATACATACCTTTTAGAGCATCAATCCCAACATTTTGTAACTGAACTTTTTGGATCAACAATTTTCTCCTGCTCAAAGCATTTTCCACCTTGTTTGACTGCCCCTTTCTGTGTTTGATGGTAAAGGTGAAGCTTTCTAGGTACTCCAACCACTTCACATTTTTGTAGCTAATTTTTTCTTGGCTATTTAAGAACTAAAAAGCATGATTTTCAGTAAAAACAATAAATTCTTTAGGAAGGAGATAGTGTCTCCACTTCTTTAAGGATTGTAACATATCATATAACTGCAAATAATAAGAGGAATACTTATTATTTTCCTCATTGAGATTATCATTGAATAAAGAAATAGGCCTTCCCTCTTGACTCAAGACAACCTCAATTGCATACCCACTTGCATCACATTCAATTGTGAAAATGTTGTTAAAGTTTGGCAATGCTAGGATAGGTTTTTGTGCTACCCTTTGTTTCAAATATTGAAAAAAAATTCCTGCCTCATCTGACCATACAAAAAAATTCCTTTTATCCCCTTTTATCCCCTTTTATTATGTCAATGATTAGAGAGCATATATGCCTGAAATTCCTCACAAATTTTCTGTAAAAACTGGCTAGGTCGTGGAAACTTCTTACCTCACTTACTGATGTAGAAGTAAGTCAACTTATAATTGCTTCCACCTTGCTAGGATACATCTTCAAGGAACCTTTTGAGATCACAAAGCCAAGATATACTAGTTCTTCCTTCATGAATTTGTACTTCTTCAAATTTATCATCAACTTTTTCAAAACTAGGTCTGGATGTTGCAAGTGTCCCTCCTTAGTTTTGCTAAAAATAAGAATATCATCCAAGTATACAACCAAAAAATTACCTATGAAAGGATTGAGGACTTCATTCATTAATCTCATAAAGGTGCTTTGTGCATTTGAAAGCCCAAATGGCATAAAAATCCATTCATACAAATCCTCATTTTATTTTTAAGGAAGTTTTCCACTCATCCCCCTCTCTAATTTTGATTTGGTGCTAGTCACTTTTGAGGTCAATCTTTGAAAAATAACAAACCCCTCATAAACAATACATCAAGTCTTCCATTCTTTGTATGGGGAATTTATACCTTATGGTAATCTTGTTAATTTCCCTTCATTTAGTGCACACTCTCCAATCTCCTCCCTTTTTTGGTGCCAAAATGGTAGGAACAACACATGGGCTAAGACTCTCTCTTATTAGTCCTTTGTCAAGTAGCTCTTAAATTTTCTTCCTAATCTCTTCATTCTATTTTGAGTTCATTTTATATGATGGTTTTTTAGGTAGGTTTTCCCCTTGTATGAATTGTATGTGGTGGCTCAAATCTCTTATTGGTGGTAAAGAATCAATAAGTTCATCTACCACAATGTCTTTGTATTTGTTCAACAAGGCTTGGACCTCTTTGGGCACATCATCAATCTTTGTTGTTGTCATGACATATTTTGATATTATTACTATGGCATAACCTTGTCCACCCTCTTCTTACATGGTTTTCAAAAACTCCTTTTCTCCTACCAACATTATATTAGACCCTACTTTTTTGTCTAGGCCTTCATCTTGCAATGGTGTAAGTGTAAATTAGATCCCATCCTTTTATGTCACATAGGTATTGTTTTTCCCATCATATTTAGTCTTCCTATCATACTGCTAGGGTCTCCCTAAAAGTAGATGGAAAAAAACCATTTGGATGATGTCACACAATATTTTATCTTCATACCCTCCCATGTTTTCTCATTAACTAGGACCTGCTATCCTTTGTTCAACCAAGAGACCTTGTAAGGAGTGGTATGTGGGATTCTTCTCATTTTCAAATTTTCAACCATCTCTAAAGAAACTAAATTAATTGTGGAATCAAAATCAAAAACCCTCTGTACCTTACATTGAGATTTGTAGGTGGTTCAAAATAAATATTTTCTTTGTGGAGGCTCTTTCACCATAAGAACTTTGAGTAATTTTCTCCTCATCATTAGATATTCTCCAATTTCTGGAGCAACATGCTAAGATGGAGAGTTGACACTCTCATTATCTTCCTCCTGCACCAATTGAGTTCTACTTTCTCCACCATGTGAAGTAGAAGGTTGCTTATCCAGACATTTCCATACTTGATGGCCAAAATAATTGCATTGATATCATATTCCTAAGAATTTATTCGATCCTCTTCCATGTCCTTTGAAACTTCCTCTTGATTCTGAACTCTATTTTTGATGACTACTTGTTTCTCCTTGTGGTTTTTGATATTTTACTCTTCCCCAAAAGGTTCCTCTATCCATGAACCCCTTCCTCTACTTTGTTTTCCCTACCATTTTAGGGGTGGTGAGACTTAACTCATCTTGTATATTGAACATCAACCCATTTATGTACCTTGCTACTTTCTCCACCTGATCTTCAACATGACCTACCCTTATACTTATCTTTTGAAACTCCTTTATATAAGCCATTATATCCATCTCCTTTTGTTTGACGTTTTGTAGCTTCTTAAATGTTTGAATTGTATAATCACCGGCTAGAAATTGACTCTTGATTTTAGCCACTATTCTATCCCAAGAATTTATTTTTGACTTGGCCTTCTTCACCCTTTCTTCCTACACATAGTTCCACCAAGTTAAGGCAAGACCTTTTAATTTTGTTCTAGAAAAATTCACGTTTTGTTCATCTGCTACCTCTTCATACCCAAAATAGTTATCAAGTGCATCAATCCAACCTAGCACCTCTTCACTATCCATCTTCCCACTTTCACCTTAGGAGTGTCTCCCTTGACATCCTTCACTATCTTAACCATTCTCAATTCTTTAGGGTCCAACTCTTCCTCATCTTGGAATCCTCTTTGAGGGTTTTCATTCTCACCCTCTTCCTCTTCCTCTTGGTCACTTTGGTATTCAGTGACCACATCTCTCCTTTGGTTTGATTCAAGCATTGCAAGTCTAGCTAGGATAGATTCCTAATACTTCTTTACCTATCTCAACTCCTTTGCACACTTTTATTCCAACTCTCCCACTTCTCTGATTGTTGCATTACTTTTAGGACACATCTTTCCTTCTTTTAAACTTCAACCTTTTCCACTTATTGACCAAAACCTATTCTCTAATACCAATTTGATGCATATTAGGGTGGAGGTTATCAAATCAATCTCAAATGAGCAAAATTTACAACTTTGATACCCTAACTTGGTGGTTTTCTCACAAAACCTTCATTTCTCCTTATAGTAATCCAAATAGGGGTCTTTCATCATAATTTTCAAAGGATACTTCAAAACCATAAAATAAACACCATTTAGGATACCCTTTATGCCACATGAAGACATATCAACTTTGTAGATATGGTTTTTTTGTAACAACACCCTCTAATTTTGACTTCTGCATTACCATTAGGCCTAATTAGGGTTGTTTTACAATGAAAATTTGGGGTTTAAAACCTCCACACCTCAATTATTCATTACAAAAACTTTTTAATGTCATATGGGGTCTGGGTATGCAAATTATAGGAATTGGAATCATCACCAAATCTTCTTTCTAAAAAACCCTATGTCTACCTATTCACCTAAGCCTAATACATGGTGATATTACGCTAGGTATGCATCAAACTTGGCACTAACTCCATCCCCTAATCCTATAAACCATAAAAACATTAAAATCACCCTAACTACCTCCATTCCACCAACTATTAGAATCTTCCACTAGTGGAATGGGCTCTAATCCATGTTTCTTCTATCAAACCCTCAAAATCTAGGGGTTCCTAGCTATTTGTAGTAAATTGGTTCTAACTCGCTAATCAAATTATGAAATCACTTGAAAATTGGATTTAACTTAGTCCACCATGAATTCGAATACAATTTAGCACATGTTAAGGCCATACAAAATTGTATAAACCTCAGTAGCAATAGGAAATCAATATAAACACACATAAAACAGAGTTATTCTTATTGTTTGAGAGTCGAATCATCTCCAAAATATTTTCTCGACCACATAAGGAAATATTTAAACATTTACAACCAAGAAAACAATTTCCAAACTATTTTTCAAATATGTGACCATTCAACTTCCACCAAAAACCCAAAAATTTAAAGTTGCTTGAGCAACTTTTTACAGCTTTTACAAAAGTGTCATCTTTTATCAAATTGACCCCACATGACCAAAAACATAAAATATGGTCTAAATAGACCTTATTACAAATGAAAAAAAGACTCAACATCATGAACTAACATTTTGACCCCTATTTACAAAGATACCCAAGCACCCCTACATCAATTTGCCTCCATAGACAACAACATTAAGTCTGAAATCAAAATGGGGAACAATGAGAAGGTTCTAGTCATGGGAAAGCGAATAGTGTGCATACAAACAAATCATGGTGAAGAAAGAAAAATCCATGACATATTTTATGCCATGGGCATGAAAAAAAATCTCTTGAGAATTGGATAGATGTTCCAAAATGGTTATAAAGTGTTAATGGACAAAGGGAAATGCATCAGCTATGACAAAGATGGAAGAAAGAACATTATGGCTATTGTTCAAATGACAAAGAACTAGATGTCTCCCCTAAAAATGAAAATCCCAAAATAGTCAATAGAATTGCCATAGTCAGCATTCAAAACAATCATCCAAGACCCATCCAAGCTTTATCATTTGAGGTATGTGCATCTAATCTATTCTAGTTTAAGTCTTTTAGCTAGAAAAGATATGGTTAGGATCCTACTAGAAATTGTAGAGCCCGATGGAAAGTCTGAAGCATGCATCCTGGGTAAACAACATAGGAAACCCTTTCAATTAGGCTATTCTAGGAGAGCAAGAGCATCATTATAGCTAGTGTATTCAAATTTATGTGGTCCTATGAAGACCCTAACCCTAGGTGAAAATATTTATTTCATGACATTCATAGATGATTATAGTAGAAAAAATTTGGTGTATTTTTTGAAGAACGAATGAGAATCATTTTAGAAGTTCAAAGAGTTTAAGGCCTTGGCTGAGAAACAAAGTCACCACTATATTAAAGTCCTCAAAATTGGCAAAGGGGGAGAGTACATCTCAAAAGCTTTTATGAACTTTTGCAAGTATCAAGGCATTCAAAAACAACTCAAAGCTCGATATACTCCACAAAAAAATGGAGTGGTTGAAAGAAATAACAAAACCATCATGGAGATGGCAACAAGCATGCTGGAGGTAAAAGGTTTGTCTAATGAATATTGGGGTGATGTTGCAGCAACAATGGTCTACATTTTGAATAGGTACCCTACAAAGGTCGTTCGTGATAGGATTCCACAAGAAGCATTGAGAAAATGTAAATGAACTGTTGAGAATTTGAGAATATTTGGATGTGTTGCATATGCACTCATTCCAAAAGAGAAAAGGCAGAAATTTGATGAAAAAGGTGAAAAATTCATTTTCATAGGCTATAGTGAAGAATCCAAAGCCTACATATTGTATTTTGAAGAATTTGTGAAAGAAGAAAAATCGTGTAAGGCCATGGATGAAGAGTTGGATGCTATAGAGAGAAACAAGACATGGGAGCTCACTAATTTACCCAAAGGGAAATCGGTCATTGGAGTTAAGTGGGTCTATAAGACCAAATGTACTACTGATGGTAAGGTTGAGAGACATAAAGCAAGGCTGGTTGTTAAGGGATACAAATAGTAGCCTAGAAGAGACTATGATGAGATATATACACCAATTGTAAGGCTGGAAATAGCATGATAAGTCCTAGCAATTGCAACCCAAAACAAATGGGAAGTATTTGAAATGGATATAAAGTCGGACTTCTTGAATGGAGTGCTGAAAGAATAAGTGTATGTGGAGTAGCCACTTGGCTACAAAATCCTAGGGCAAGAAGACAAGCTTTATAGGCTCTCAAAACCTCTTTATGGGTTGAAGCAAGCACCACAAGCATTGTACAATAGAATTGATTAGTACCTTCTAAGCAATGGCTTTTACAAAAGCGGTAGTGAGCCCACACTCTACATCAAGGAAGCCATGATGAGATTCTTATTGTTGTTTTGTATCTAGATGATTTATTTTTCACAAGGAATAGTAATATTTTCATTATTGATTTCAATGAGGCAACAAAAAATGAGTTTGAAATGATAGACCTAGCTTTACTAAAATATTTCCTAGGCATAGAGGTCCAACAAATAGAGCATGGAATCTTAATTTCACAAAACAATTATGCCAACTAAATCTTGAAGAGATTTAGAATGTTGGACAACAAACCAGCCCCAACCCCAACAACTACAGGTCTAAAATTAAGCAAACAGGACAGAAGAAGTGATGTTAACTGAACCCTCTACAAGAGCATGGTTGGAAGCCTCATGTATTTGACAAAAAAAGACCTAATTTCATGTACATAGTAAGCCTGATTTCTAGGTTCATAGAGAAACCTAAGGATGCATATTGGAAAGTAATAAAAAGAATTATAAGGTATGTAAATGGCACAAAAGGCTATGACATTATGTATACCACCTTCAATGAGTTTCAACTTGTTGGGTTTAGGAGAAATATCATGGGCACCAAGAAGCAACCCATAGTTTCTCTCTTTAGAACTAAAACAAAGTACATAGCAACAAATGCAATAGCATGTCAAGCTATTTTGCCTAGACAAATCCTTGTAGATTTGAATGAGAAGCAAGAATATGGTACAACCATATTTTGTGACAACGTGTCTTCTATTGCCTTGACTAAGAATCCCATTATTTGAGAACGATGAAAATAAAATAAAAATTTTTAGGTTTGGGAAGCAGCGTGTACACATTAATTAAGTCACTTATTCCTTTAGGTTGCTTAAGCTAAATTTGGGCACATTAATAATTATTTATTAATTATTAAGTGTGCACACTAGGGTTTCATTTAGGGTTTCCTAATTTTAGGTTTTCTTGATCTCCTCATAAGGATTGATCACATTGTAATTATCAGATTATTCAATAATATTATTCTAGTTTTAGCTTGCACATTCTTGCTTGAGAGTTTACAGAACATTCTCTTATTGTTTGTTTTGAATATCTATTCCATGTGATAGGTGATTGCATGCAAGTGAATCTTGGGGAATGTGAGGCTGATTTTTATCAACTTCTACATGGTATTAGAGCTCTAGACCTATGGTTTCCTGTTCATGTTTTGAAGATATTCTCTCACTATGTTTTCTTCTGTGCAAGGGTTTCAAGCCAAGCTATTTTTTTGTTGATCTAGGGGTAGGCAATTTTTCTATGCATCTTTGGGAAAAATGGATGTTTCCATCGCGTTCAGGATGTCCAAAACCCTAGAAACACCTTTCATTTCATCGATTTTGAAGTCAGAGCAGAAAAAAGGCAAAAAAAATTTGGTTCTGGAAGTCGTACGGCCCCCAAAACCCTGTTCGTACTGCACAAAAATAAAAAAATATATTAAAAAAAATAAAAACCTAGTGGGTAAACTTGCGCGGCAAGTTATAAATCCACTCGCCACTCGCTCGCCACCAAGTGGCCACTGCCGCACCACCCATCACTATCATCACTGGCAGCAACCACCACTGCTTCGTGCTCGGCCCCCGTGGGCTCCCTGTCACGCCACCTGTTCAGCCCCTATGGGCTTCCATCGTCGACCCGTGGTCACATTTAGGACTAGGAGCTAGAGCGCCTAGCCTTGTTGGCTGGCCTAGCCCCCGCCAAGGTCACCGTAGTGACCAAAAGCTATGGAATCAACCCCCAGCGCTAGCGGCCGGTCATATGCAGAACCAAGGGCCACAAGGAAAGGTGTTTAATTTTTGCTCCTAATTAGTGTTGGAAGTGCCTTTTTATAGGCTTTTTTTTTCATTTTCTCATAACTTGGGCAAACTGAGGAATTTTTTCAAAAACTAAATATCGTCGGAAAGTTGGTTCGACGAAATTTGTAGTGGTGGAGGTTATAATTTTTCATATTTCTTTTTTGGTGCCTTTTTCGCCTATCAAAGCCAAAGGTTGCTGCTTTAAGTTTGGGTGGCATAACATTTGCGTCTGGACTCCATTTTGAAAAAACAAATAGGCATCAAAAAGCTAGTTCAGTTCTCTACACAGATCTTAGACCTATTTTTTTAGTTTTTTTTACCAGTTATCTAATATTACTATTTGATCTCAGCCTTTAGTTTTTTAATTATTTTCTTGGGAAGCGTGCAATCAGGCTATTTTTTGAGATCAACGAGCATTATTTTTTATTTGAGAGTATATATTTCTATTTTTTATTATGGATACACATAACATTGAACCCCTTACTCCATTCAACTATTTTGGTTGCAAAAAACAAATGGAGATTCATTTGAAACACAAAGGGTTGTACAGGGTAACCATGGGCACAAAAAATGAACCTACAGGTGTCACTGAAAAGAGAAAGTGGTTTAATAGGCGTGATGAAGCTTATGATACTTTATGTCTATCTCTTTCTTTTGAGCCTCTTTTTCATATTGAGTCGTGCACTACACCCCATGAGGTTTGGACTACTTTGCAGTCTTTGTTTGGGAAGCAAGATACTATGAGAGTGTTTCAGTTAGAGAATGAGCTTATTGGCTTAAATCCTAGGGATTTTGACAGCATCCAGGAGTTTTTCACCAAACTAAAGTCTCTTAGATTGTAGTTGTCAGAGTGTGGTGTTCAGAAGGAAGACTCTCAGTTGATATTGTCCATTCTTTCTAAGCTTGGACCAAATTATTCAGTTTTTATTTCTACCTTTTATGCTACTAGGGATGCACTTGGTACTAGATTTACTATGCCTTCTTTTGATGATTTTGCATCTTCTCTCACTTGAGAGCAGGCCAAGTTGGCCAATATGGGCAAGTTGAAGCCCTCTTCATCATAGGCACTCATTGCATCATAGGAGCCTAGAGATCAAAAGGCTTCTATAGGCAAAGGCAAGAAACATAAACAAAAGAATTCCAAATCTCATGCATAGTAGAAGGAGTCCTCAGATTCATCATCCTCTTGTAAGGGGAAATCATTTAGGAAGGAGAAGGGACCATGTGAATATTGCAAGAGAGGACATGTAGAACATAATTCCTACAAGAAGGACATTGATGAGCTAAAGAATATTCTTCAGAAACATCAAATTGATTTTCCTTCTAGGATGTCTACATCATCTCCTTCCCCTCCTCCTCCTTCTTCTTCTTCCTCTTCAATACACTATGACAGGGGCACAACTGGTTTACATACTTCATCAGATATGAAGGGGCATGCTCTTTTTGATTCTTCAAGTCTTGGATTAGGGAGATGGCTTCTAGATTCAGGAGCATCTCATCATATGGATTCTACACAGTCTATGTTCACTTCCTTTGAGTCTCACACTATGTCTCTTATTTTGATGGGAAACAATAAATACATGAGTGTTATAGGGAAGGCGTCTATTAGTTTTGGGGACAACACTTTTGAGGATATCTTGTATGTTCCTCATTTGACGAACAACCTTATTTCTATATATCAGGTCACACATGGAGGCAATGGGAGGTCTGTGGATTTCACACCTAATTTAGTTATCATCAAAGACTTGGAGAGTAGAGCAGTTATTACTACTAGGTGGTGGATCACTCATCTCAGTTGTATTCCTTTATAGATTTTTCTACTTCTGGTGCTTTTGTTCCTATAGTTTTTCATCACATGTCTAGTGTGAATCATAATTCAGAGGAGACATTTGGCTACTTGAACATTGGAGTTCTCACTTTAGATCCTACTCTTGAGCCATCCATTCCATCTCCTTAATCTACTATTGCATATGCTGATAATTATTTGAGTACAGATGTGGTTTCTTCTATTTCAGTGCAATAGGATCAAGTTGATCATCCATCTTTGGAGGTTTTTATTCAGTCTTCACCTACTTTGACTTCTTCATTTGTTGATTTCCCACCTACTTCTGTGGAGACATCTTGGGCTACACCTACTTCACCTTCAGAGATTGCTTTCATTCAGCCTCTTCCCTCTCACTTCTTTCAGGAGATGTAGTTTCTTCAGTTATTTTGGAGGTACTTCATTCTAGGGGGGATTTTTGGTCTCTTTCTTCCTCTCTTCTAGGGGGGTTCTTTCATGTATCTTTTTGACGGATGGTGTCCTTGGGGGGTCCTATGGATTCCCTCATCTTTCATTACTTAGTTTATCTTTGCATTCTATTTTGGGGAGAAGTTTTGTTCCCACTGGGTTTTCTCCTTTACCCCTGTTAGTTTAGTTTGCATTGCATTTGTACTTGGGTACCTGATCAAGCCTTTGTTTTCAGGACCCATCTTTTCTTTCATCCATCTTTTTTCTAGTGTTTTAGCTACTCCCTAAGTTCATCTTAAGGGGGGGTGTTAGAGTAATAAGTTATTATACTTAATTAATTTAATCATATTGGTTAATTAATTAAATCACTTATTCCTTTAGGTTGCTTAAGCTAAACTTAGGCACATTAATAATTATTTATTAATTATTAAGTGTGCACACTAGATTTTCATTTAGGGTTTCCCTAATTTTAGGTTTTCTTGGTCTCCTCACAAGGATTGATTACATTGTAATTATCAGATTATTCAATAATATTATTCTAGTTTTAGCTTGCACATTCTTGCTTGAGAGTTTACATAACATTCTCTTATTGTTTGTTCTGAATATTTGTTGCATGTGATAGGTGATTGCATGCAAGTCAATCTTGGGGACTATGAGGTTAATTTTTATGAACTTCTACATTTTTTTACCAAACCATTGAGCAGAGATTGCTTTAAATGCCTAAGAGATGAGCTTGGGATGATGGAATGCTCTAGTACTTCAGTTATGGAAACTCAAAAAAGCACTAGAAATATAGATAGGTCCTGGAAAGACAATTCCAAAACATATAATTGTTGCAAACAAGATTGCTCCAAAAACATTTCTTTGGAAAGTTCCAATGGTGATTAAAAACAAAAAGGCTCAAGATTAAGGGGGAGTGTTGGAATTACTAATCTTGAGTAGCACCGACCAAGTGCATTTAATGTAGCATCAAAGGAGATCCATTTTGGATTGTTCAGACCCCATTTTTCATGTCTTACACATCATGGCCAGTTAATGTTTTTGGTAGCGAATTAATTCTAGTGGTTGAATTTAAAATTGAGCAACTATTTTTAAAAAGGAAATAAAGACAAAACAAAGGTATGTTCAATGACAAAAAAATAGAAGACATGAACAAGGAGGTAATGTTCAAGAGAATAGAATAGAGAAGGAGAAGAATAACCTATAGTAGTAGAATATATTGCAGAAAGTGCAGAGATCTAGTCCTCTAGAATATTTGCAGCAACAACACAGTGTAACACAAAGAAAGCTATGTTGCGCCAGAATATGGGTAGTTTATTATATGAAGTAAATATAGAGCCATAGCTCTAATTTTTGTATGTAAACACTTTTAATGTAATATTTTTGTGTACTTGAATGAAATAGATAATTGTTCTACCTCCTTTTTATCTTGTTTGTTGTGTGAGTTTTCATCTTTCCCACTTTAGTTGGGATCTTTTACGAATAATTGATACCCAAAGTTGAATGATAAAACTGAAATGCATCATATTTAGATATAAAATGGTTACAAGTATGAATTAAAGCCAAATGACATGCATCATTCTTATTAGTTATTTTTTTTTATATATTTTTATTTAAGACTCGAAACATTTAATTCTAGTGGCTGCTATATTAATCATATCTTTCTATTTCTTACTTGAGTATAGTTGATTCTATAGACTAATTTATTCATGAATGAATGATAAAATCTAATGGTAGTAGATATCTCCTCTTAAATGTAAGGATCTAAATATAATTGAATCATTATGATTATACCTTCCATTTATCAATTCAATACTTCACTCAATTAGAGGTTGTTGTTTTCTTTGGAATAGGGCTTTGTAAGATACCTGTATGTTTTAGATGTTTTCTTATGTTTCCAAATTAAATAAGATGAGAGTTCAAGGTAAATGAATGAATTCCAATTAGATGATATTCAAGCATTTTGAACCATCATTCATTTAGATAGTATTGCTTGCATAATTTGATGTCTATGAAAACTCATTTTAAAAATAGAATGCTTGATTGATGAATATTAGATTTTTTTTCTCCTTGTAAGAAAGGTAATGCGTGCTCATAAATCGATTGAAAATGTTTCCTCATGATAATTGGATAGGAGGTAATGTGGTAATGAATATCTTGTTTAAGAATGTATACTCATATATACCCTTATATGTATATGCATACATACATGAGCTATACCTTCTTTATTTATTTTTGTATATTTTACTTTTCTATTATACTTGCATGCTCTTATTATTGGACCGACGTCATTTCATGATATGCACTATTAAAAATATTTTTGAAATATATACATGTATGTAGTCATGTTATCGTGATAGAAATTTAGTATTTGTATAGATATAATTAGGTGTTTATAAGAAACGATGGACCATGTAGAGATGAAGATGAATTATAATGTAACCTACATGATTGACTATGTATGTGAATGAATGTTAAGTGTGATGATGTTATTTTCAGTGTAGACCTTGAATTTTATGTGATTGTATGTTGATATGACTTATTACACATATTCTATTACACCTATTCAGTGATGCATTGCTAGTTTTCCTCATGTTGGGTTGGGTATTCTTCGATGGATTGAAGAATTATGGGGAAGTTTTTCACTTTGTGGTAGGGAATAAATGCACTCTAATAATGTTCTCACCCTTGCAAAGGATAAAGGAGTTCAAAATTTAGGAGGAATCCTATCAGGAAAGCTTAAGATTTCCTTTGAAGTATATTCTTATTACTACCAAGAGTTCTATTGTAAGGGAAATGTTTCCATGTGAATTTACTTGTAAATGAAACATGTACTCCAAATGTTTAATTTAATATAATCCTTTAATATTTTTCTTGTGCAATTGACACATGTCATTCCTTTGGATTTGAAGATGTGTAAATTGTGTATTTATTAAAGTGTAAACCTTGGAGTTTATTACATGTAATTATGTTTATATCCCCTCTCCCTATCTCTATCTACCTCTCCCTCCATCTCTTTCTCCCCTTCCCTCTCCACTTCTCTCTATCTTCCTTCTTCCTCTCTCTGCCTACCTCTCCCTCCATCACTCCCTACCACTCTCTCTATTTCTCCCTCCATCTCTTTCTCCCCTTCCCTCTCCACTTCTCTCTATCTTCCTTCTTCCTCTCTCTGCCTACCTCTCCCTCCATCACTCCCTACCACTCTCTCTATTTATCTCTATCTCACCTCTCTCTCACCTCCCTCTCTCTCTATACATACTTATTTGCACCTCTCTTATTCCCTATCTACACTTTATCTCTGAATCCCTCTCTCTACCTACCTCTCCATCCATCATGCCCTATCACTCTCTCTCTACACCTCTCTATCTCACCTTTCTCTCCCTCTCTACATTTACCTCACTCCCTCATTCCCTCTCTACTTCTCTCTATCTCTCCTCACTCTCTACCTCTCCTTCCCTCTCTTCTTATCCTTATATCCTCTCTCCATCTATCTTCCTACCCCTCCCTCCATCACTCTCTCTATCTCACATCTCTCCCTCCCTATTTCTCCCTTCATCTCTCCCTCTATCTAATTATCTATATCTCCCCTCTCCCTCTTTACCTACCTCTCTATCCATCACTTCCTACCACTCTCTCTATTGCTCTCTATCTCACATCTCTCTCACCTCCCATTCTCTTGATCCATACCTCTCACTCTCCTTCCCTTTCTACCTAAATCTCCATCCATCACTCACTATGACTCGCTCTACACATTTCTATCTCAATTCTCTCTCCCTCCCTCATTCACTCTCTATATCTCTATACCTCTCCTTCCCTCTCTAATTATCTTTATCTCCCTTCTCCCTTTCTCTATCTACATCTCTCTCCATCACTCTCTCTCTCTTTGTTTATCTCTATTTCTCTCAATCTATCTCCCTACATATCCATCCCTCCTTCCCTCTCTCTCTCCCTCTCTATCAATATCCAAACCTTCCTCCTCTATCTCTCTTCATATTTATCTCACTCTATTCTTTCCTCTATACTATCTATCTCACCTTTCTCTCTCTAATCTTCCCTTTATATCTATCCTTCCCTATATACTTATATCTATCTCATTTCCATCTCTATCTTGTACACCCTCCTTCAATATCTCCGTCTCTCTTGATCTCCCTAATTTCCTCTCTCTCTCTCTCTCATATTTCTCTCTCACTCTCTCCTTCCATATCTACTCTATATCACCTCTCTCTACCTCCCTCTCTCCTTCCCTATCTAATATTCTATATCTCCCTTTTTCTCTCTCTTCCTTCCTCCCACCCAACTCCACTCTCTAATTCTCTCTCCTCTCTCCTTCTCTCTCTCTCAGTCTCTGTAACTTCCTCCTTCACTCTCTACTCTCTCTATCAACTCTTCCTCCTTCCCTCTCTACTTATCCCTCTCTCTCTCCCTCTCACCCTCTCATTCAATCTCCCAAATCTTATATTGAATATCATAAATCCTAATTCCTATACCCTATACCCTCAACCTTATAACCTATGCAAATGAAAATAGTACTTTCCACCTTTGAGGCATAAAGCACAAGGATAGGGTTCCTATTTCAAACTTGCTACACTCAAGGACACCTTAGATATCTCAATCCAATGAAGAATGGAGGAAGATATTTCAAAATAGGGTATCCTAGGGTATGTTTAGAGATTAATGAGCGGTTCACCACCAAGCTAGGGCTTGGAAAAATGTTTGAAATGCAAGATATAATGTTTGAACTCAATGATGCAAGAAACTTCACTAAATGAACTATAAATGAAAATAAATTAGAACAAATAGGAAAATTACAGAGTACCTAGAAAACTAAGAGAGTTTGAATGAATGCCTGAAATGTTGAATAACCTTAAATTTTGACCTATTGGAACTCATACACTATCTATGTGAATCAGTCCTATATCAATGTTTTTGGATAGGAACATGTTTCTACAAAAAGGGTACCTGAAAATGAAAAAATCTAATAATTAACCTAGACTTGGATGTATGAGTCTATTTAGGGTTTTTTAGTTTTGTAGGTGACTTTGGATCCAAAACCTTGATTTTAGTGTTGTAGGTGACTTTTATTGAATATTACAACATTGTGACAACTTTATGACCTTCTCCAACCTTTCAATGTAATATTCAAAGGACCTTCAAGTCTTCAAAGCACTTAGATCAACAATCAAACAAAGAGAGAGAAAAAGTGTTGATTGTTAGGGAATAGGGGTTTTCCTTGGTCAAACCCCTTGTAGGTAATTAAACCAAATGATGAGATGATGAAATTAAGGCATGAAGCATGAAACAAAGGAAATAAATCATGGAAAATTATACCTTGAATGATTCCTTTTAAATTATTTCTTGTAAATATTCAACTCAACATCAAATGGCCATGAAGGATTTAGATCTTGATCTTGACAATAGGAGTAGAAAAATTCTTGATCTTAGATATTCAATACTACATCACAGCAATATTTCAATAACATACTTGATGCTTGATATCTTTGACATGATGATGGATCCTGAATTTTGCAACAATTGATGAAGAATTCTCCCCTTGAACTCCTTAGAAATGATCTTGAATGCTCTCTTAATGATCTTGTGAAGTCTTAGAATGCTTAACTCTTGAGTGATTGACCTGATAACATCAATGCTAATTTATATAGGAAATCCATCTAATATCCCATGTATCATATACCAAAGGCTAACATACATGAAATTTCGGCTTAAAACCTAGTTTTTCTCACTTAAAACTTTAAAATAGGCCAAATCGGACTCATACACCACTAGTGGAATATGGGTCCCACCTGGATGGGACTTATACACCCAAGGTGGTGTATAGGTCCCATAGGGCCTATTTTTATTGCTAAAGTGTTAAAGAGTGTGTAAATTAAGTTTATATGAGGTGTATGTCCATATTTTGGTTAAAATATGCCCTAGGATGCACAATATAGTGTCATAGGAGCCTATTAATGATGATATTAAGGTCATAAATGATAGAGGGACCAAAATCCAATGTGAAAGTGTAATAAATACATTTTAGAACATTAGGTTTAGGCAAAATCATGTTAATTTGACTTAGAAGGGCCCAAAATCCCATGTGAATATGTACAACACATTACAACACTAGATTAAGTCTATTTAGTTTACAAGCCCCCCTAAATTTAATGTGAAGGTGTAAATAAATATACTTTAGCATATTAAATGAAGGAAAATTCAGGTTTATTTAGCTTAAAAAGGTCCCAAGACCTAATGTGGATGTGTAAAACATAACACAACACTAGATCAAGGCGATATCAAGTCCAATTTATCATTAATTACTCCTAGATTAAGTGTGAAAATGTGAACAATGAAATTCTTCAACACTATATTTAGCCCCAACTTTAGTGAGATGAGGAACTTGCTTCAAACTCACACTAAAGTAGATATTCAAGAGGGGTACAAGTGCACCAATATGGATGAAAA